>CATIUR010000001.1:199634749-200234749 GCA_949592205.1 Helichrysum umbraculigerum | reverse complement strand
TCATCACTGACTCATTACTAGGGAATCATATCAGTCTAACTCAATTTACTTTACTACTAATCACATCACAGCAATTAATCAATTCAAGCTTATTTAACTTCAACAAGCTTATCGAAAAGTACCTGTCACACTATGCCGACGAAGATCGAGGAACCATTGAGAATACCAGTCAATTACTCATGTTCCTCCGTCTCTGCAATCAAAACAACAACCTTGCATCTTGTTATAGGTTAGTACACTTTATATAATCAATTTCTCATACCACTACTAATCCCACACTTTAGAATGTTTGACTTAACACAAAATAGATTTGGGATTGAACACTTACCAATGTCCAATTCACCCAAACCTATGCTCTGATACCAACTTATAACACCCCTCACATTATATAGTTATTTAATACAATATATCGGAAGCGTCTGTCTAAATTAAAACTTTAATCAAACAACACATAAAAGTTCAACTAATTTAAAACACAATTTATCAATCTGGGTGTTATATAAAAACACGAACAACACGGATTTATAAAATCTAATATCAGAGTCACGCAACAAAGTCAAACATTCTTCAGCCCATTCCTTGCCCAGTCCAAAATCATCTCAAAACCTGCGAGGAGTAAATGGTGGGATTAGCACGAAGCTAAGTGAGTCAACCTGTCACTATCAGCACAACTCAGGATAACAATACTGATTATCACAAATGTCACTTAACACTGACACGACATCACTTGACACAATATCACTTGACACAACATCACTTGACACAATATCACTTGACACAACATCACTTGACACAATATCACTTGACACAATATCACTTGACACAACATCACTTAGAGGATCGGTGGTCCTTGTGACACCGCTCAGACCTGGGAGGTGCACCAAGCGACACTTACAACCAACTGCAGGCCAATACAGTGGTATTACCAATAATTGTCTGCGACCTTTAACCAACATAAGCTCCATTCACAACACATGTTCACAATTCCTATGTTGGCTAACCTGTAGCAACCCAGTCCAACAATTGTTGACCTCCAAATCACAGAATGCCCGAAGGCGACACATCACTTATTACACGTGTATATCACCAGTCAACAGTCACCAATCACAATCAACAATCACAATAACACTATGTTCACCTGTTGTAACCAATTATGTTACAACTAAATCACACTGAGAGTACGAGTCCACTCACCAATACCTCAGCAGCAAGCTCAGAAGTCTAATATTACTGAGCCTTCTCTCCATCTGAGAATCACAACAAAATACACAAGTCAGTAACTTGGTATCAACAACGAACTCGTTATAATAATCAACACATGTTATAATCATATAACATATCACATTATCTCAATACACAATATATCATATCAATCATGATAATTAACACTTATGTCATCGCAATCATATTACAACTTATCTCAATTGTAACATCACACAATTATGTTATCTAGTTACAATATTTATTAAGTCACTTCACTCACTAGTCACCGCTAAAACACGAAAAGATTGTTTGAAATAGGGTTTATAACGAAATGCAATATTTCTGCGTTGGGTCATTTAGCCGCCGGCTAAAATGTTTGACCGCCGGCTAAACCCGATTCGTGACCTCCGGCCAAAACGGCCTCTTGACCACCGGCCAAACGGCTTGACCGCCGGCCACAGGCCACCGCCTCAATCCTGTTCTTCGTTTTCAGTTCGTAAAATAAATCAAAATCCGCAATTTCAACTATGTAACGAGTTTTAAAGTATCCCATATCACTATATAACATCATGTATCATCACATACCAATTCCTAAGTTTCAATTTCATCTAAACATCATTATATCAACTAATTGAATAAAAATTACTTTATAAGAAATTTAGAAAGATTACTCACAATTGCTTGTAATTGGTGAAGAGGATGATGATTATGATACAACCATTAGCATCCCAGCTTACGATTTCAATTTCTAAGTTTTTGTGTGTTTTTCTTAATTTGGGAATGAAGAAATGAATAAGGAATGAACTTTATATAAGAAACTTAAGTCGGTCCTCACTAACCGCCTTCAATTATACGGGTATAATTTAATACCCCTTCTCAATCTATTGTCTGGAACCCGAAAACCATTTGCGAGTCCAAACTTTTATTTTACCGACAACTTTATTAATTTAAATCACTTAATATTTTAGTAACCACAATAAGTCCTGAAAATTATTTCCTATTTAATTTCAATAAATTCGACAATATTATTTCCAACCACGTTAATATTATTTTAAAATCACAAAATAATATAAAACAACTAGGTCCGATTTACGGATGTTACAAATCTCTCCCCCTTAAAAGATTTCGTCCTCGAAATCTGATCACACTCCATTTGTCTAATGTAACATGATCACATACATCTTATCATACACTAGTCCTCAAGAGCAACTTACAACAATAATTTATTTATTTGAATTCTTTCCACATGCACATATCCCAATGTACATGTTTCTATCTTTCAACCTTGTATATATATATATTGTACATTTATCCAACAATTTCTATAAAGCAATCATTTACCTGAATCCTCTATCCTCAATCAGATATATGTTTAAAACACATACTCACTTTAACAAATAGTCACATAATCACTTACAACCAGAAATTGGTAACGCACCAGAATCTTTAACAACTATAAGACTTATAATATTCGTATAACCAGAAATTAGCAATCTGCCAACATCTTTGACAACTTATCCTTTAACAACTAGAATAACAACAATTAACAACAGCTAACATCAGTGGTTATAAAACCACAATACACCTAATAACACAATACACTTAACAACACTGAAAATTAATTTCAGTTCACAACCAACAATCAACAACGTTCACATATCACTTCAACTATATGAAATCCTTTACCTAAAGTAATCCGGATTCATATCACCTTAATAAGCAAAGTAGAGGTCACACACAGTAGGTAAAACATCATCAAGAAGTACATTGTTAAATTAACACATGTACTGTCACACCGTAGTACCTACATTCAACCGACCTCTACATTAACTTATTTCACCTTAAATCACAATTTATTATATCAGCAAAATACACATTTCTGTAATAAATGGAAATATAATCATCATTTCCAAATTTCAACTATTACTTTCACAACATATCACTTTTTATCAACTATATATATTTTATATATATTTATACACTTTCCTCAATTAATGGTATAACATTTCCAATTTCTATATTTAACCATTAATTTTATATTATCACATTCACCTTAATATGATTATCATCTATTTAGTTCTCTCCCCCTTAGGGTTCATGTTATCACTCTATTACATCCAAATTTCTTTCAACTATGGAGTTAATAATAGACTTGCACAAAGTTTATACCCAATTCAACTTTAACATAATTAAGTATAACAGGATATAATTGTCCTTCACCATGAAGTCACTATTTCAACACTCCTTACAATGCATTACGATCACCCAACATCAACAGTTTCAACACACACTAGTTGCACACACAATTTTAATTTAGACAATATCATTCACAGATACCTCGTTATTCCACACAAAGGTTCTTCCCTTTACACAAACTCAATTTTCATAGCATCACCTAATTTAGGCGTATAACCCAATTACTCCCTGAGAACTTATATTACAATCAATTTCTAATAAGTTCAGTCTCATATTTACACTATTCACATGTTAAATAACTTAACACAATCACTCAATGTTTAATAGCCTTTAACAACTTTTCTTACTCATTTGAGTTAATAATAACACAATTAACAATTTCAATACTGTTGACTATTTGTCAACTTCAACTTAATCAATAAATCAACAAATCACTTTGGTCACTTTTATCAATCTTAATTTAATCAACAAGTCAACAACTAGTTTGACCACTTTTCTCACTTTTAACTCACAACAAAACCAATCATATTCTTATAATTTCATAATATACACTAAACTCCTTATTCACTGTTGACTTTCAAAGTCAACATATCACTATTTTAATATATTAATACTATGTTTAATCTCAAACATAGATTTTCTATAACTATATTCAACAACAGTGGCCCACTCCACCATAATGGAACCACTACACCTTTCTCTAGTCAATTACCATTCAATGACATTCTAATAACTTATTTAACACACAATATAAGTTATTTACTCATATCACTGATCACATACCTATATATACCTCCTCTGGTAATTATCTCAAGTTTTAGATTTAATCTAATCACAAACTTCAAAACACTGCTCTCACTAGTTTTAATGACTCAATCACCATACAGAGTCAGTAACTCAACTTGGCTTAATACAAGCCAACTAGTAATCCATTAGGATACTATATAACTCACTAATATGTAATCTACACCCATTAGTTACACAATCACATTTCAACAATTTCAAACAATTGCAAGTACCATACACACTTGCAAGTTTCACTTACTGATTATCATAATTTTCACTAATTAACCTTTACCCTGTAAATAACAGTTAATTTGTGTAATATAACTTCAAATTGTATCTCTCTCTCAATCACATTCACTTTCTTTGATACTCGGTAACCTCAATAAGTTCATGTGATACAACATAATATAACAACGGTGATCAGGCGTTGCTTGATTATGTTCTTCACATTTCCTTCTCAGGTTACTTCATATCATCGATCAACAAGGTGATTTCTTTCTCTTAAACACATACTACTTAAACCTTTGTTTAAAACAATTCTGAACACTCTACATGCATCATAACCACAGATACATACTAAATCATCTTATTGCATCAAGTTGTTTCACATACACCTATAACATCTTTAGTATGTATTTATTCACACTCAATTTCAATTAATTTCAACTTTTATATATACATTCACTTCACAACTGATTATTCAGTATTTCAACTTATTTGAAACTCCAAACACATGATAACCTGTTCTCATTCTTTTCACACATATCACTTTGTCAAATAATAATGACACAATAATATCACGTGTAATTCCAAACACGTATTCCATGACAATTAATTGACTATAATATCAACTAAATCAATTTGCTCTAACACCCTTCAATTTCTAGAAGCATATAATTTCACATAATCAATTCACTATATACTAAAGTATTTCTCTTTATAGCTGTTCCCATATCAGCTAATCACTTTTAAATTTATTATCATCTTTTCACATATGATACAATATCAATTTAACCCTAATGCCCCATAATTCCACGTATAATATCAACTACATATATTTAATATCAACAATCAGTACAAAGTACAACACCAGGTACTAGGTACTTTATCACATTACTGGGCATTATCTCATGCCTCAAGTCACCTAACAACTATTCTCCTATTAATAACATTTGTTATTAATTCAACATTTCTAGATCATTCACTAGTTCACATCTTTTTGAATATTTTAGTCACACACAACCAGCTTCACTATTAGTGTTCTATTACAATCTTAAAACACTAATTTCTCAATAGAATCATCCTATTTATATCACTTACAACAAGTATTTAACAAATACTTTTCACAACCTGTTCAACATATATAAAGGTTTGTTAACTACCTTTATTTTCTTACTACATTAATATATCACTTCTTTATATATATCATAATTCAATCCACTATAATAATCACTGTCACACATCAACATCTAGTCACTTTTATCACTTTATAGCATAACTATTACCCAAGTTAAATGCTATCACTTTCAACTCTAACCTTGCCTAATCCAGGCACACATTACAGCAACGATACATTTTTTTTTATTTAAATAACAGCACAACTCTCAACCTATTAATTGAGATGTATCACATCTCATTAATTTCACTATCTGGTGTCACATATATTCTGTTTATCACATATCAACAAAATTTCTACCAAGATTTCCTAAGCACATCTTGCATTTATCACAGAAAATCACGCAACCGATTATATTTTATATCTATATAGTAGACACACTCAGATTCAGCAGTTTCACTATTAACAACCTGATCATCACTGTGCCTACACAACTTGACACATAGTCCACAATTCAAAGTTCCATCAGAACTACTCATATCACTGGATGATTCATTTAATACTTATATCATCATAACAGCAATTAACACTCATCACTGACTCATTACTAGGGAATCATATCAGTCTAACTCAATTTACTTTACTACTAATCACATCACAGCAATTAATCAATTCAAGCTTATTTAACTTCAACAAGCTTATCGAAAAGTACCTGTCACACTATGCCGACGAAGATCGAGGAACCATTGAGAATACCAGTCAATTACTCATGTTCCTCCGTCTCTGCAATCAAAACAACAACCTTGCATCTTGTTATAGGTTAGTACACTTTATATAATCAATTTCTCATACCACTACTAATCCCACACTTTAGAATGTTTGACTTAACACAAAATAGATTTGGGATTGAACACTTACCAATGTCCAATTCACCCAAACCTATGATCTGATACCAACTTATAACACCCCTCACATTATATAGTTATTTAATACAATATATCGGAAGCGTCTGTCCAAATTAAAACTTTAATCAAACAACACATAAAAGTTCAACTAATTTAAAACACAATTTATCAATCTGGGTGTTATATAAAAACACGAACAACACGGATTTATAAAATCTAATATCAGAGTCACGCAACAAAGTCAAACATTCTTCAGCCCATTCCTTGCCCAGTCCAAAATCATCTCAAAACCTGCGAGGAGTAAATGGTGGGATTAGCACGAAGCTAAGTGAGTCAACCTGTCACTATCAGCACAACTCAGGATAACAATACTGATTATCACAAATGTCACTTAACACTGACACGACATCACTTGACACAATATCACTTGACACAACATCACTTGACACAATATCACTTGACACAACATCACTTGACACAACATCACTTGACACAATATCACTTGACACAACATCACTTAGAGGATCGGTGGTCCTTGTGACACCGCTCAGACCCGGGAGGTGCACCAAGCGACACTTACAACCAACTGCAGGCCAATACAGTGGTATTACCGATAACTGTCTGCTACCTTTAACCAACATAAGCTCCATTCACAACACATGTTCACAATTCCTATGTTGGCTAACCTGTAGCAACCCAGTCCAACAATTATTGACCTCCGAATCACAGAATGCCCGAAGGCGACACATCACTTATTACACGTATATATCACCAGTCAATAGTCACCAATCACAATCAACAATCACAATAACACTATGTTCACATGTTGTAACCAATTATGTTACAACTAAATCACACTGAGAGTACGAGTCCACTCACCAATACCTCAGCAGCAAGCTCAGAAGTCTAATATTACTGAGCCTTCTCTCCATCTGAGAATCACAACAAAATACACAAGTCAGTAACTTGGTATCAACAACGAACTCGTTATAATAATCAACACATGTTATAATCATATAACATATCACATTATCTCAATACACAATATATCATATCAATCATGATAATTAACACTTATGTCATCGCAATCATATTACAACTTATCTCAATTGTAACATCACACAATTATGTTATCTAGTTACAATATTTATTAAGTCACTTCACTCACTAGTCACCGCTAAAACACGAAAAGATTGTTTGAAATAGGGTTTATAACGAAATGCAATATTTCTGCGTTGGGTCATTTAGCCGCCGGCTAAAATGTTTGACCGCCGGCTAAACCCGATTCATGACCGCCGGCCAAAACGGCCTCTTGACCGCCGGCCAAACGGCTTGACCGCCGGCCACAGGCCACCGCCTCAATCCTGTTCTTCGTTTTCAGTTCGTAAAATAAATCAAAATCCGCAATTTCAACTATGTAACGAGTTTTAAAGTATCCCATATCACTATATAACATCATGTATCATCACATACCAATTCCTAAGTTTCAATTTCATCTAAACATCATTATATCAACTAATTGAATAAAAATTACTTTATAAGAAATTTAGAAAGATTACTCACAATTGCTTGTAATTGGTGAAGAGGATGATGATTATGATACAACCATTAGCATCCCAGCTTACGATTTCAATTTCTAAGTTTTTGTGTGTTTTTCTTAATTTGGGAATGAAGAAATGAATAAGGAATGAACTTTATATAAGAAACTTAAGTCGGTCCTCACTAACCGCCTTCAATTATACGGGTATAATTTAATACCCCTTCTCAATCTATTGTCTGGAACCCGAAAACCATTTGCGAGTCCAAACTTTTATTTTACCGACAACTTTATTAATTTAAATCACTTAATATTTTAGTAACCACAATAAGTCCTGAAACTTATTTCCTATTTAATTTCAATAAATTCGACAATATTATTTCCAACCACGTTAATATTATTTTAAAATCACAAAATAATATAAAACAACTAGGTCCGATTTACGGATGTTACAAATCTCTCCCCCTTAAAAGATTTCGTCCTCGAAATCTGATCACACTCCATTTGTCTAATGTAACATGATCACATACATCTTATCATACACTAGTCCTCAAGAGCAACTTACAACAATAATTTATTTATTTGAATTCTTTCCACATGCACATATCCCAATGTACATGTTTCTATCTTTCAACCTTGTATATATATATATTGTACATTTATCCAACAATTTCTATAAAGCAATCATTTACCTGAATCCTCTATCCTCAATCAGATATATGTTTAAAACACATACTCACTTTAACAAATAGTCACATAATCGCTTACAACCAGAAATTGGTAACGCACCAGACTCTTTAACAACTATAAGACTTATAATATTCGTATAACCAGAAATTAGCAATCTGCCAACATCTTTGACAACTTATCCTTTAACAACTAGAATAACAACAATTAACAACAGCTAACATCAGTGGTTATAAAACCACAATACACCTAATAACACAATACACTTAACAACACTGAAAATTAATTTCAGTTCACAACCAACAATCAACAACGTTCACATATCACTTCAACTATATGAAATCCTTTACCTAAAGTAATCCGGATTCATATCACCTTAATAAGCAAAGTAGAGGTCACACACAGTAGGTAAAACATCATCAAGAAGTACATTGTTAAATTAACACATGTACTGTCACACCGTAGTACCTACATTCAACCGACCTCTACATTAACTTATTTCACCTTAAATCACAATTTATTCTATCAGCAAAATACACATTTCTGTAATAAATGGAAATATAATCATCATTTCCAAATTTCAACTATTACTTTCACAACATATCACTTTTTATCAACTATATATATTTTATATATATTTATACACTTTCCTCAATTAATGGTATAACATTTCCAATTTCTATATTTAACCATTAATTTTATATTATCACATTCACCTTAATATGATTATCATCTATTTAGTTCTCTCCCCCTTAGGGTTCATGTTATCACTCTATTACATCCAAATTTCTTTCAACTATGGAGTTAATAATAGACTTGCACAAAGTTTATACCCAATTCAACTTTAACATAATTAAGTATAACATGATATAATTGTCCTTCACCATGAAGTCACTATTTCAACACTCCTTACAATGCATTACGATCACCCAACATCAACAGTTTCAACACACACTAGTTGCACACACAATTTTAATTTAGACAATATCATTCACAGATACCTCGTTATTCCACACAAAGGTTCTTCCCTTTACACAAACTCAGTTTTCATAGCATCACCTAATTTAGGCGTATAACCCAATTACTCCCTGAGAACTTATATTACAATCAATTTCTAATAAGTTCAGTCTCATATTTACACTATTCACATGTTAAATAACTTAACACAATCACTCAATGTTTAATAGCCTTTAACAACTTTTCTTACTCATTTGAGTTAATAATAACCCAATTAACAATTTCAATACTGTTGACTATTTATCAACTTCAACTTAATCAATAAATCAACAAATCACTTTGGTCACTTTTATCAATCTTAATTTAATCAACAAGTCAACAACTAGTTTGACCACTTTTCTCACTTTTAACTCACAACAAAACCAATCATATTCTTATAATTTCATAATATACACTAAACTCCTTATTCACTGTTGACTTTCAAAGTCAACATATCACTATTTTAATATATTAATACTATGTTTAATCTCAAACATAGATTTTCTATAACTATATTCAATAACAGTGGCCCACTCCACCATAATGGAACCACTACACCTTTCTCTAGTCAATTACCATTCAATGACATTCTAATAACTTATTTAACACACAATATAAGTTATTTACTCATATCACTGATCACATACCTATATATACCTCCTCTGGTAATTATCTCAAGTTTTAGATTTAATCTAATCACAAACTTCAAAACACTGCTCTCACTAGTTTTAATGACTCAATCACCATACAGAGTCAGTAACTCAACTTGGCTTAATACAAGCCAACTAGTAATCCATTAGGATACTATATAACTCACTAATATTTAATCTACACCCATTAGTTACACAATCACATTTCAACAATTTCAAACAATTGCAAGTACCATACACACTTGCAAGTTTCACTTACTGATTATCATAATTTTCACTAGTTAACCTTTACCCTGTAAATAACAGTTAATTTGTGTAATATAACTTCAAATTGTATCTCTCTCTCAATCACATTCACTTTCTTTGATACTCGGTAACCTCAATAAGTTCATGTGATACAACATAATATAACAACGGTGATCAGGCGTTGCTTGATTATGTTCTTCACATTTCCTTCTCAGGTTACTTCATATCATCGATCAACAAGGTGATTTCTTTCTCTTAAACACATACTACTTAAACCTTTGTTTAAAACAATTCTGAACACTCTACATGCATCATAACCACAGATACATACTAAATCATCTTATTGCATCAAGTTGTTTCACATACACCTATAACATCTTTAGTGTTCGAGTTCGAGCCACCGATCTTCACGCGAATGACTTCACGGTGCCTTCGTCTCTTAGAGGAAATAGAACAAATTACAAAAATCGTCCTTATGGTTTGACCTGAATTGCACATTCAGTCATTTATTAAATTTAATTACATAGATGATCCTTTCTTTTGAAACTTGTTACGTAAATAGTCCTTTACACTAACGATTGTTAAATCTCCGTTAAAAAGGACCATGCATATAAAAAAAATTAATTCTTTAAATTTTATTGAGTAAAATAAAAATAATAAAATCTAGTATATGTATAGATACATTATATGGTGCACATAACATTATTTTCATTTCACTCATTTTATTCATTATCAAATTTGATCATATTCTCCTCTATAACTAGGGCTGTTGACGAACCGAGTCAATTCGAATATCCTGATACTCGACTCGACTCGTTTATAAAATAATTATATTCGAGTTCGACTCGAACTCGATTAACTTTTTAAAACCATATTTGAGTTCGGGCTCGGATAATAATTTAGTGTTCGAGTTCGAGCTCGAGTAGCTCGTTAAGTGCTCGGTTCGTTAACACCACTATCTATAACATCAAATTTATATTCCACCACCATCTTTTCCTACCTAAATATACATTTTTGACTTAATTAGTTCCCACTTTTCAACGTCATTTTACTTTAAAGCTAGGGTCGTCGAAAGAGATACAAATAGAATATATGGTGGCCACTAAAGTCATTACGCGATAAGATGAATGGGTAATGGATGGTCCTTGAGTGGTGAAAGACAAATGTGGAAGAGGAACAATTTGACAATGAATTTGCTAAGCGAAATGTGAAAGCTGAAAATGATGTTGTGCACCTAATAATGTATATATACATATTTTAAATTTTATAATTTATATCTACTCAAAAATTATAAAATTTAAAAGAATAAAAAAACTACACGCGTGGTCCTTTTTAACGGAGATTTAACAATCGTTAGTGTAAAGGACTATTTACGTAACAAGTTTCATAAGAAAAGATTATCTATGTAATTAAATTAATTAAAGGACTGAATGTGCAATTCAGGTCAAACCATAAGGACGGTTTTTGTAATTTTCTCAAGGAAATATGAGAACCTGGTTCCAAGACGATCCAATACGTCGTCCACCGGGTCAAAAGTCAGCCAAAAGTTCGGCTTCATCGGATGCCGGTTCGTCTTCAAGAAGTAGTATACAATCCGAAAAACTTGAAACCCTTACCGCGGTTAAAAATACCGCCTTAATGTCACAAAAGGCAATAACCACAATTACCGAGAACAATATCAAAAAAGCGGCCTACAAGACGTTGAGCTTTCTTTGTAAAAAATTTCCAAAACGGGCCTCATAAACGGAACTCAAAATGATCAAAACGGCTAAGAAAGAAGTGGTGCAACAATATCAAGACAAGTATAGGTGACAAGATTCGGACGAAGACGAGGCCAAAGACGTGAAAGAAGTCGACGAATCGAGCTTGGATTAGACTACTTTTATATTAATTATAGTGTTTTTATTTAATTATTGTAATGTTTTTTATTTTAATTAAATGTGTTTTATTTTAATTATTGTGTTTTGTTTATTTAATTTATTAGTTGTGGGTCCATGGAAAAAAAGTGATGGAACACTAATGGCAGGGGCCTATCAATTTCTGTCAGTTTTGTGAAAAAACTGATGTGGTACAGATGTGACACATCAATTTCTTAGTTTCAGTCTTATGTTGGAAATGGTTTTAGAGTGGGAGAAGTAGAGCATGGAGAGTAGTTGGGTGGATGGTGGCTTGCTGCTGTGTTTTGTCAAGTTGAAAAAAAGAGTTGCTTAAATTATTGAAATTATTATGTTAAATGCAATTAAAACTCATGATCTTGCAACTCATAAATATCAAATTCAGTCATTTCAAAGTGTTTTTACTATTGAGAACAGTTATCTAAAAATCAAATACTCCGTATTATTTGTAATCAAGTTAGTTATCAATATATCTAAAAAATCAAATAGTGTGTGATGCTTATGAATTTACCATTGCTGCACCAAGTTCATGCAAATTCGTATGATGACTATATATCATAGCTTACAGGGATGAACTTAAATTAATTTAAGACCCTCTCTATAATCATAACACTATCTCTATCTCTAAACATCCTTAAAATCTGACGTTAATTATCATGGGTTGTGCAAAGCCTTCGGAATTTACTAGTAATCGTATCAAAAACTTATGGCCTTCACAGTTGCTCATCTGGAATCATGGGTCACCTTGGCTTTTGGTCTAAAGAAAATTTATTTCAGTTGTCACCCACTATATTATACTATTTGATTTGAGAAGAAAGAAACTTCATTTGTTTCATCTAACAAAGCGATTAAGGACAAGAAAAATAGACCAAAGAGATCTTTAATGTAGACCAAGCTTAATATTGACCATTGATCAAAATGTCTAATATTACTGCAAGTAACCCTGATGAATACCACATCCTTGTATGTTTAAACAACAAGCAGGTGAGGATATTTCTTGATATTAACCAAAACATGACCTCTAAACCAATCATGAAAACCCACAACACACCACCATTAAAGCAATGGAGAATCCTTGTTTCACGACTTAATGATTGTTCATTGAATTCCAAACTGATATACAATTCTATGTCTAAACATAACCCTAGAAGATAACTTTCTATCGGGTTTGCAAAAAGCCGTGTGCATTTCAGGCCAGCAAAAACCGACCTCGGTATTCCACAAATTGCTGGATCGTTCCTTCACCTGATAACATTGGGTTCCTTGCTTTTGCAGATTTAGTATTTAATTTCACTTCAAATTTGGGGAATTGCCTGTGGTGTACTGCATTAAATGCTGTTGTTTCTGGGGAAACCTCATCAAGAAACTCGTCTGCAACATCTCCATCTTCATCTACCCTGAGACGTTTAGTATACCATCCTAGACCCTGAAACCATAACCAAGTGTCAAAGACGTATAATACCCTTCAATTGTAAATGAAAATGTAATTCATAGGATATCCATACGTAGAGTTAACAATCTAACATCTAATTACTCATGAATGGGTAGCTTTGGATTAAGTTTTATCCTGAACGGGTCAGATGGGTAATATCAAAAAATGTAACTAAAATGGGAGCGGTTCAAATGAGTCGAGAGAGAAGCACATCAAACAGGCCAAGAGTCTGCCAAAACATATTTTAAATGCATACGATCTCCTAATTTGCATCATTCAAAACATCACAATGTTTATTGTAAGAACACAGTTTGTGTATTCCTAGTAGTATTTACCACATCAACTATTTATGAATAATACACAAAATGAAAAACTGTGTGTTTCCAGGTTAACCCATAAGGCCCGGCGAATTTCAACACGTACTATTAGTCCAATTGAGCATGTGAGAGTTACTCAAACAAAACAGGAGACAATTTAATTGAGAAGAAAGGTCTGATTAGTCCAATTGCATTGATCCCAATATTCCAGACAAAAGTAGCTAGATGGTGCTTCCAAAATTTATATGCAATGAAAAATCATTTCATGTAGCATAAATTAGACACATATAACTCTCTATCAATTATTCAAATGTTAAGAGCTTATGTGTTTAGCATTTGAAGATTAATTATTGGATTTTAAGTTACTTTAGTAATTCATAAAGTTTATTAGTTAGTTGTTAGGAATATTGAGTGTTGCTGTTCTAAGTACCTATTTTCTTCTTCACCTCATATGTTAGTCAGTTTGTTAGTTGTTTACTGTCAAGGTTCTCTTTCAATGTTAGCAATTATTATCTTCATCTTTGCTCATTAGATAATTCAAAAAAATACTTCTCCTGAGTTCTCTATCAGTTTGTGAAACAAATCTACCCTCACAAGAGATAGCTTTTATTATAATATATTTCTGCATTCTACAAACCAATTTGTTATTTCAATTGCGGTACAAGAAGTTTATGTTTCCTTAGTCATTTAAAAACTGTCATCATATCCTGTCAGCCAAATAAATCAATGAGGTACGCAAAGCCTAAAAAGTATAACCATACACTTAATCATAGGCATCCCTCATTTCTTTCAATTGCTAACTCTCCCTACCTTACTTCCACTACCTCGATTCTTATATTATACACCATTAGCCCACCACACTTAGCATGCTCATTTCATACAAACATGCTTAGTTTACATGCTACAGCTAAGGTTAACCAAACAATTCGACGTGATCAACCATTTAACACCAGCAAGAGTCTAAGATTGTCCAAATATATACTAAGCAACAGCTTTACAATTTCCCAATATAGGGTTGACATCCTAAATGGAGAAATTAACTCCTCCGGTGCACTAAAAGGACAATAAAGAATGAGTCTCAGAGATCAAGACAAAGAATATATTATTTTTCTTTGTGGTATAAATCCGTGTCTTTTCACCCACACACAAACGAAAGGCAAAACAATATATAATGATAATAGGTTCATTTTATCCTTATTAGTTATTGTTACACGCACAATCAAAAAAACAAAGTACAAATACAGAAGAATGTAACATTGTTTCTTTTGTGATAACATTCCACTCACCTAAATACACCCACACAGATTGAAATAAGCAAACAGGTAGCAATAAGCATGGTAAATAAAAAAAAATATTCAAATTACTGATTGGACTCACTAAGTTGAAATGAACTTATAGTGGATCCAAAACATTTCAACATACCAATACTACAACCGCTATTACTACCACACAATACAGATATACAATATTACAAATTTCGATATACAATATTACAAATTTCGCTAATGATACAACCATTGGACTGCAACCAACCATCATTATCAGACATACTTACATAACTTATAAGGCATCTAAAATGTACAACCAAGAATAAACACACTTATTTTCAGTCACATATTAATAGACATTCAACTGGAGTAGCATAATTAAAACTTAATCAAGGATCATTTCATATACAACTCACCACGACAGCAACAAATCACAAGAATTCTTTACTACCAAATCAATTAAAGCAGGGCAACAACTACAAACGGAGTTAACGGATGAGGTCTTCCCTATACAAGTTACCCGAAGGCGAGTCTATTTTTGACTCAAATGTACGCGGTCTAACCAGGATATCCTCATATCCCCATGACCATTTCCGACTGTTTCCCTCGCCACCCCCAAGATGTTAACCTAGTGAGGTTCGAACCTGAAACCTCTAGTGGACATCAAGAGTACACGTTACCACTAGGCCACGTTGGTGATAGTTCTAAAATGTGTTCTTACACGTAACATTTCTAACAGATGTATCATAGAAACTCTAACTATTTCCATTCTCTTATATCGACATCATGTTATATATTATAAAATGAACTTTTTCGACCTCATGACACGCAAACCATATTGTAAGATACAATCAATTCACTATATCAAGGATCTATTTATCAAACATATAGCAGCTACCAGAATTACCATCAAACAATACACATGCATAACATATAAAACATAAAATCAGAAAATAAACAACAAACGGAGACAGCAAGATCATACCTGAAGACCTCCATCACCAGCAACACATGGAATTAAAACGGGACCGATATGATGAGCTTTATCTACAGGAACTTGAACACTAAATCCTTTACGATTACTGTAACTATGATGATGATGATGGTGAATTTCTTCATCCGAGTTCAGATTAGTACTACTATTGTTGTTTCCATTATCACTTTCATCGTTGTTTTCGTGATTTCCAAACCCTAGAAACCCTGCGACCCATTTCCTGAGACCCATTAATTCAATTAAAGCGTATAGAGGAGATTGCAAAGAGAGTGTAGTGTAGGATTATGAATCCATGGATTACGCACAACGAAAATCGATGGATGGATTGTAGATAAAATGATCACGAAATTTGGGGGATTTGGAGAGTCTGCAGTCACTTATTTGAATGTTTGCGTGTATTATACGGAGTATTACGGAGTATTTACGTTTGTGTTTTTACGAATGATTTGTCTTTTGCGTTTAACTTCCGTGCAAATTAAAGCCTTCCCAACGCTGATTAAACCACTTACCAACCAGTTGTACCACATCACCACCACATCAGCTTTCCATCAACTGATTCAAAACTGATTCGTTGCTACCAACAATTTAACCACTTACAAACCACTCCTCAACCACTTTATTTTCATTTTAATTATTTAATACAAAACAAATTAAAATAAAAAACACATTTCATTAAATTAAAATTAAACATTACATAAAATTAAATAAAACATTACAATAAAATAAAAATTACATTTCCTAAGGAAATAAAAATACAAAACTTAATTCAAATTAAACATATTTCCTAAAAAAAAATACAGTAATTCAAATTAAAACATGATAAAGTCAACAGAAATTTGGTGGTAGTTGCGAAACGTGTCCGATTAAAGCATTACGCAATTCATGGTGTTTTTCTCGATCGCGTAATTCCTTATCCATCAGTTGGCTTGTTTCATGTGACACCCGGCAATTTAGGTTAACTTTTAAACTTAACCGAAACCCTAATTACGTGTATTTAGATGTGATTTAGGCTAAATACTTGTAATTACTTGTAACTATTTATACATTATTGTGAATATACACCTACGTAATTGTTTTATATTACGGTTACGTACTTATTTGTAATTACGCGAAACAACCGGACAGAGTCTGACACAATATACGACGTTGGTGAAAACATTTCTATAAATAACTTAAATCTATTTTTAGAAGTTATTTATCATATATTATTATTTTGTTTAAATAATGCACGAAAAACCTAGACGTTTTGGCTAAAACGTCTAAAACGCAACGAAAACGCGCAAATCGCATTCGGCAACGAAATGAAACCCGATAAATATTTCGGTAACCTAAAATAAAGTATTTTAATGATACTCCAATGAAAATTAATCTCAAATATATCGTTAATTTAAACGACGCAAAATAACGTTACGCGATTTAACGTTTTAACAAAAACTAACGGGTAAACGAACACAATACGTAACCTAAACTTAATAGACAAAAATTAAACTGAATTTTGACCATTTGTGGGCCCCATGGTCGGCCTCCCATGCCCCCATGTGCCACCTCCCTTTTCTACCACACATATTACATGCAAATATGTCAATTCTTCACTTTAATCCACTTACACTCTACCTCCCATTTTCATAACTCTCTCTAACTTTCTTTTTGACAAAAACACTGAGATAAAATCAGTCTTAAAACTCCTCTCTAACACCACCATCTGACCACCATAATCCACTACTTGACCACCATCAACCACCACATAAATATACACATTTTCAAGAACTTTTCAAAGAAGAAATAGGCTACAAGACATCATCATCTCAAATCTGCCTTCCTTCTTCAATATCACCATTGATGTTAGAAGGTTGCACGTTGGATACACTCATTGCTTGCTTATTTGATTATTTGCTAGCTGCTTGCTAAACTCAGGTGAGTTTCATAGCCCCCTTTTTACTTGTTTGAACTGTTTTGGGGTGATAATACATGCACTATTTATGAACTGAGATGTGAACTGTTTTATGAACTGTTGTTAGGAAAACACTTATACGTATTGCATGAGTTACTTTCTTTTCCACTAAGGCCAATACAATCATATAAATCTGTTGATTTACGCTTGCAATATTGCGGTAAAGCAATACAAAACGATATTGCGGTAAAGCAATACAAAACGATATTGCGGTAAAGCAATACAAAACGATATTGCGGTAAAGCAATACAAAACGATATTGAAGTAAAGCAATACAAAACGATATTGTGGTAAAGCAATACAAACATTTCGATATTGTGGTAAAGTAATACAAACTATTAAATCTTGTGATTTACAAATACGATATTGGCAATAGTATACAGAACTTGATTTATACAGAAACTCCATTTTACAGAACTTTATTTTACAGAACTTTATTTTACAGAACTTTATTTTACATCAAGAAAATCATGTGTTTACATTATTACTTTAGAGATTAAACCTATGAACTCACAAACATTATGTTGACCCATTTTAGCGTGTATTCTCAGGTTCACAGATGCAGTAGGACTACCCACAGGAAAAAACATACTAGAGGTCGTTCGATGTAACTTTATGTGATGATACTTGATTTGGTCGGCGCCCCCGTGACACCTCATACTTCCGCTGCCACGTGTCTTGGGGGTACGACAGATTGGTATCAGAGCCTAAGGTTATAGCGAACTAGGATTGCATTAGTGACCTAGACTATAACCGTTAGGTTAGTATTCCTCATTTGGTATGACTGGTTCAGCAATTGCATCATTCGAACTTAATTTAACATAGCCTGATCAACTATGTATAATTAAAGGAGATTCGATGAAAGACCTGAAATGGTTATAGTGAATAGGAATACATTAGAAGACTTTGATCAAGGTTAGAAACGGGACCAACCTTTATACGTGCTTATGTGCTAGGTTTTTATATGTATATGTGTATATATATATAAACTTATGTATACAAACTTATTTGCCATTCTTCACGGCAATCACTCCCATAACTACGTCATATGACATTGAAAACGAGGCTCTAGCCTTACATACTACTGTGGAGATTTCCACGGTACCCACTCGCCCAACCATATCGGGCAACGAAATAATCGAATAGGACTCACTTGAGGAGAATCCACCAAAGGATTCGCCACCCAAATAAGTGATGCCTACTTCACCCTCTTATTTCCGCTCGCAACCAAATCACTCGGGAACACGTATAGAACTTAAACCGTACGATACTTCGACACCTAGATGAACTACACCTCCTCCCGTCACTTCGCACTCTTCGTTCCCACTTGTATCATAGACCCATGGAGCGCGCGTGCTACACACGACTAGAAGAACAGACACACCACCTCGAACTAGAACTTGTCCTATTCATACCACTACTACTGATACTCCACCCACTAGGACCCGTCGTAGGGCAGATGTCCGCCAATGGAATTGGTTACCCGCAACACTTGAGACTTGGAGAACTGAAGAAGGAATATAGATTTCTACAAAGGACGAAGAAGCTATCGACATGCGAACCTCTCTATACGCACATGAACCCACTTACCATACCGTTCTGGTACTAGCTGCTAGGCTACGCCTCCACGAAAATAGAATAGACACTATGGAGTTAGAACAACACGAAATCCTTTTAGGTTGGATGCACCTGGCATAGGGCCGAGTTGCACAGATCCTTGAGGATCGACAAAATCTTAGCGAAACCATAGAAACTATCCATCTCCAGGTGATGGAGACTAGAGACGAAGTCGCTGCCTTGCGATTAAGACTAGTGTGCAAAATAGAACTCGCTTAGGACTAGTAGAAATTCCACTAAACATGTACTGTGTGTAGGAAACAATTTTCAAATAAATCTTTCGTCAGACATTTTCCACGAATTATTCACAAACATAAATCTTCCAACAGATTTTTGACAAACAGAATTTTCAACACTTTTCAATGACTAGAGTTTTCAACGTATTTTCATCTATTTGAGCCTTTAACGAATTTTCATCAAGCGGTTACTCAAAATTTCCCACAACTTCAATTTTTCAATGGATTTTTGTTAAACAAAAATTTCCCCGTTTTGTTAATGACAAGAGTTTTCAACAGATTCACGTCAGCAGCGATTTTAAACAAATTTTGCCACAAAATGTTTTTACAGAATTTTCGAAATTCATAAATTATTAACAAAGTTAACAAAATTTATGATGACGTTTTTGGCAAAAGAAAACCATATATATCAACAAACACTTGATTTTCACTCAATCTTTCTCTATGATCTAACATTTATTCCCATTTTGAAACTAGAATACCGATTACACCTGAAACATTGCTAAGGAAATTCTAAGATAAGAAGTTGGATTGTGGTTTTCCAATAAAGGCATAGGTACGATAGACTAGTACGAAATAAGATTCTCTTCGTAGTCGGTTTGATAGTAGCAATACTCGATCTTGCAAAATCGGATGAAGTTAATTCTTATAGAGACAAACCGAGACGTTAGTGATAGAGGTGACAACGACCAATACGAAACTATTGGAGGATAAAACTAAAGGAGACAATGACATAATTATTTCAACCTTATACGATACCGGATTAGTTTAGTCGAATACACAATCACACCCCACCGATCTAGGTGCCAAGCACATCGTAGAACTTGCACTTTGAACTTAGCAAGCAAATTCTTCCATATACCTCTTGGGATTACGACTTACATTTTCTGACGACTTTTACATTAGACCATCTTTGGGTATCTTAACAGTTTACTTATTGAAAATGCATTTCCAGCAATTTATATTGGATATAATCCAACTAACTGTTCACACTCACACGAACTACGAACCATATAGGAATGTTTTCCTACTACGAACCATATAGGAATGTTTTCCTACTACGAACCATATAGGAATGTTTTCCTACTACTACGAACCTTATAGTAAATGACCTTACTACGGCTGACTATTTAGGAATAATTGTCCTACTAATAGTACACGGAGATAATTCTCCAAACGAATACAAACGGATGTACGTGTTGCATCACAACAACGAACTTTCCTTTCATGGACTTAGTTAAACGTCAGAAATACTCACACTTTCGCTAAATCCCACACAAACTATGACTACGAGCAAATTTCGGGACGAAATTCTCCTAACAGGGGGAGAATGTGACACCCGGCAATTTAGGTTAACTTTTAAACTTAACCGAAACCCTAATTACGTGTATTTAGATGTGATTTAGGCTAAATACTTGTAATTACTTGTAACTATTTATACATTATTGTGAATATACACCTACGTAATTGTTTTATATTACGGTTACGTACTTATTTGTAATTACGCGAAACAACCGGACAGAGTCTGACACAATATACGACGTTGGTGAAAACATTTCTATAAATAACTTAAATCTATTTTTAGAAGTTATTTATCATATATTATTATTTTGTTTAAATAATGCACGAAAAACCTAGACGTTTTGGCTAAAACGTCTAAAACGCAACGAAAACGCGCAAATCGCATTCGGCAACGAAATGAAACCCGATAAATATTTCGGTAACCTAAAATAAAGTATTTTAATGATACTCCAATGAAAATTAATCTCAAATATATCGTTAATTTAAACGACGCAAAATAACGTTACGCGATTTAACGTTTTAACAAAAACTAATGGGTAAACGAACACAATACGTAACCTAAACTTAATAGACAAAAATTAAACTGAATTTTGACCATTTGTGGGCCCCATGGTCGGCCTCCCATGCCCCCATGTGCCACCTCCCTTTTCTACCACACATATTACATGCAAATATGTCAATTCTTCACTTTAATCCACTTACACTCTACCTCCCATTTTCATAACTCTCTCTAACTTTCTTTTTGACAAAAACACTGAGATAAAATCAGTCTTAAAACTCCTCTCTAACACCACCATCTGACCACCATAATCCACTACTTGACCACCATCAACCACCACATAAATATACACATTTTCAAGAACTTTTCAAAGAAGAAATAGGCTACAAGACATCATCATCTCAAATCTGCCTTCCTTCTTCAATATCACCATTGATGTTAGAAGGTTGCACGTTGGATACACTCATTGCTTGCTTATTTGATTATTTGCTAGCTGCTTGCTAAACTCATGTGAGTTTCATAGCCCCCTTTTTACTTGTTTGAACTGTTTTGGGGTGATAATACATGCACTATTTTATGAACTGAGATGTGAACTGTTTTATGAACTGTTGTTAGGAAAACACTTATACGTATTGCATGAGTTACTTTCTTTTCCACTAAGGCCAATATAATCATATAAATCTGTTGATTTACGCTTGCAATGTTGCGGTAAAGCAATACAAAACGATATTGCGGTAAAGCAATATAAAACGATATTGCGGTAAAGCAATACAAAACGATATTGCGGTAAAGCAATACAAAACGATATTGCGGTAAAGCAATACAAAACGATATTGCGGTAAAGCAATACAAAACGATATTGCGGTAAAGCAATACAAACATTTCGATATTGTCGTAAAGTAATACAAACTATTAAATCTTGTGATTTACAAATACGATATTGGCAATAGTATACAGAACTTGATTTATACAGAAACTCCATTTTACAGAACTTTATTTTACAGAACTTTATTTTACATCAAGAAAATCATGTGTTTACATTATTACTTTACAGATTAAACCTATGAACTCACCAACATTATGTTGACCCATTTTAGCGTGTATTCTCAGGTTCACAGATGCAGTAGGACTACCCACAGGAAAAAACATACTAGAGGTCGTTCGATGTAACTTTATGTGATGATACTTGATTTGGTCCGCGCCCCCGTGACACCTCATACTTCTGCTGCCACGTGTCTTGGGGGTGCGACATTTCAACTCTTTCTTGCCATGTACGTTGTGGTGCATTTGCCGGATCTGACAGATAGTCTTCTTCTAGGTCACACATATTTCGGCTGTTGTCCTCGGTTATCATATTATGTAAGATAACACAACAATACATGATTCTTTTGATTTTGTTGGTGCTAAATGGCCGTGCCGGATGTTTTATTATATGCCAACGACCTTTAAGTACACTGCATGCGCGTTCAATATCTTTCCTTGCAGATTATTGATATCTCTTGAACTGTGCTTCAGCCGGCGTAAGTGGATGTCTAAATGACTTTACAATAGTTGACCATTCCGGATAAATACCGTCGCCAAGATAATAACCTTTGGTGAATTGACGACCTGCAATCGTGAAATTTACTTGTGGAGCTCTATCTTGTAATAAGTCGTTGAATAAGTCGGATTGGTTAAGGACGTTAATGTCGTTGCTCGAACCCGCTGGACCAAAGAAAGCATGCCAAATCCACAAATCGTAAGAGGCAACCGCCTCGAGTATGATCGTTGGATGACCGTGATCACCTCGTGTGTATTGCCCGTGCCACGCAGTTGGACAATTTTGCCACGGCCAATGCATACAATTACCGAGCATACCCGAAAAACCATGCACCTCGGCATGACGTTGCTGTAAACGTTGCACGTCATGGAGTGTTGGTTTTCTTAAGTATTCGGTAGAATATAAATGAAAAATACATTTACAAAAATTGTCAAATGCATCGTTTGACGTTTGTTGGCCCATATGTAAATATTCATCAAATGCATCGGCAGAACATCCGTACGCCAATTGACGTGCGGCGGAAGTGACCTTTTGAACAACGTTAAAACCGGGCAATCCGGTTGCATAATAACGTGTATGAAAGTGTGAAAAATAGGTCGGTAGTGGTTGTTGGGAATGAGAAATTATACCTTGACAAATACGAAGAAATAAGGGTCGACTCATTCGAAACCGTCGGCGAAAGTAGTCGACCGGGAATGTTGGAAACTCGGCAAAGAAGTCGAGAAACAAACGTTGGCCCATTGCTTGCCGATCTCTTTGAATAAATCGTCGTGGTGCCCTTGGTATAGGAATTGAAATTTCCGCGTCGTCATCCGAATCGGAAAGTTGAGCTAGAATTTCGAGTGCGACGGCCGGAGTGAACCCGGTATTAAGGGCTTCCAAATCTTCAAGATCGGAATCGGAAGATGAATCCATTTTTGTATGGAATAATAAGGTGTTTTAATAAATAAAAGTGTGTAATTTTGTGATGAAATAGAAGTGTATATATATATATATATATATATATATATATATATATATATATATATATATATATATATGAAAGTAAGAGTTTTTGTGATAAAATAGAGTGAGAGTTTTTGTGATAAAATAGAGTGGTTTAGGGGTGCATTTATATATGAAAATGGTAGTAGTTGTTGGGTAAAGTTTTGAAAAGAATGTTTTTTTTTTGTTACTTCCCCGCTCCACCAAACGGTCAAATTCAAATTTATTTTTTTTTTAAATTGGTCCAACGGCTCAAACAAAAAAAGAAAAAATACTCGTGGGCCCCACATTTTTGTGAAGTGATTTGAAGTGGTTTGAATCGGATATCCGATTGTAACCGGATCACTTCCAACCGGTTTGCCAAACCGATTGGCGTTGGCACCCTACTCGTTGATCACTTGCTAACCGGTTTGCCAAGCCGGTTAGTGTTGGCACCGCTCTTATTATAATCTCACGAATTTTAGAACGAGCAATCCTATACTTACAAAATTCTTAAAAATATATGTACTGACCAATCATTCGAAGGAAGAGAAATAACAAAGAGAAAAAACAATGTATCTTGATTGGTTCAATTGCCATGCCATGTCATTTTGTAAAAAAAAAAATTGTTGAATTTTTGTAAGCTTAGTAGTTCTCTTTTTGAACAATTTTATATTTTATATTTTAAAAATAAATAAAATTAAAAATTAAAAATGATTGATCATCGGTACACCACCACACTACCAAATATGCTTTAAATACAATATTATAAAATACATTTAATCTAATGGTGTACGGTCAAAATACTATGATGATGTACTTTTCATTTATAGTGTGTTTAGCATTGCATTTTGAGGATAATTATTAAATTTTGAAAACGTAAATAATCTAAAATTAGAGTTTTGATAAAATGAGTTGAAAAGTGATTTTTTTTTTTCCATTTGAAACCATTAAAACACACTTTGGAAGAAGTAGCTTGATACTTACTTCAACAAAACGTGAGTCACAAAACAACAAACGGTACTCAATCCCGTCGAATACTAACCCTTAAAATTAAATAACTTTTGCTACATTATATAAAGCCAAAAAAGTGAAGTACAGCCAAAAAAGAACACTTAAAAAAGAAGAACACTTTTAAACATTTAAAGAATATAAAATTAAATTTAATTATGTAATGTTTAATCTTTGTGAAATTAATTTTTGTATAATGAAATGTGCTTATTATTATTATTATT
This sequence comes from Helichrysum umbraculigerum, assembly GCA_949592205.1. Classification (NCBI taxonomy): domain Eukaryota; kingdom Viridiplantae; phylum Streptophyta; class Magnoliopsida; order Asterales; family Asteraceae; genus Helichrysum; species Helichrysum umbraculigerum. The sequence continues at coordinate 200,208,958 of CATIUR010000001.1, read as the reverse complement.
TTTAAAAAGGACAAAAAAAAATTGAGACAGTGAAAGGATTGAAAGAAGTGGTAAAAAATTTAGTTAAAAGTGGTAAACGGTTAAAAATTAGTTGAAAGTGGTGAATATAACATTTAGTGAAAAATTGAGGTGACACTAATGTGTCAAAAGTAGTTGAAAGATGTTGTTTAAACCATTACAAAAAAATTTAACCCTAGATCTACGGTTTATAATTAGTAAAATCCTTGGTTTAACAAGTTTATATACAGTATATTTTTTTCACCTACACCCTCTATTTTGCTTTATGGTCTATTTAAGCCCTATTTAGTTTACATCAAGTCATCAAGTGAAAGCATCGAATCCAAAGTTATGCACTAATTTTGAAACTTGTATGATCTTTCTGTATTTTGTAGTAGACATATTATTAACATGGTTTTGTTTATAGATTTGTATACTTAAATTGGATAAATGGTAAAGAACGGGTCATACACAACAATCAATTTATTTAGAAGAGTTTGATTTAGAGTTTATTGAAAGAATTAGTAAAGGTATGAATATTTACAATTTTAAAACGATATGTATGTAATAGTTAAGGTTTGTAGGGATGTAAAAAAAGTTTGTCCCTACATTTTTTTATTATTAATTTTTATTTGCAAAGTGAACAAGACGTATAATGTTATGAAATTATGTCAATTATAATTTTATTAATCAGTTTACTGTTGTTGCTAATCTTATCATATAACTAGACTAGACTATACTAGATATTTTTGTATCTTGTAGTTAGTTTTATAACTCATTTAAACTGACTTTTATTCAGCTCATACATACCATACAAGTTCAAATAAAAATGATACTTATGATTTCGCTATTTTCAAAATGAAGGTTCAAAACAAACTATTAAACATGTTCGCCAGTGTGCTTGTATATAGACACTTAATGTACACAAGTAGAGTAATTGATATTGATATTATAATTGTTTCCTGTGAATATATTGATGTAAAATACACGACACCAAATGAAGTACATGATATTATCTTCAGTAAATAACGTTATCTTTTACATATAATAACGACTTTAAAGCGAGATGTGTAAAATGATTATCATTATCAGTTATCAATATTTTTTACAAGATATCATCACATCTTGCACCACGTGACTTAGCCACTTAGGCTTTTACTTACATATTTTGGGTTAATATTCGAACGTTTTAAGAGCTAAAGACTAAAAAGGCATTTTGTGAATACTATAGGGGTTAATAATGTAAGTTTCTTAAACCTGTAAGTTTATTTTGTGCTGACCGGAGACTGACTTCCCTTATTTTACTTCCGTTTACTATTTATTACGGTGTATCAGACTTGCTGTCATTGAAGAAAGTGTTTATAGAAGAATAATTATATTCAAATCCCCCAATTTCGAGTTCAAAAACCCTAGATCTGATCACAATACATTATAAGCGTGTCATCAAATTGTGAATTGAAGCAACAATTGATCCGTTTCAGAGATGCCGGTGGCTGCTTCCGCCATCTACTTTTTAAATCTTCGTGGCGATGCTCTCATCAATCGTCTCTATCGTGATGACGTCGGGTATGTATGTGTGTGTGTGTTTTAATTGTCTGAGTTATGTATTTATATATTGTGTGATCGTTTTCTGTTAGTGTTGTAAACTTGTAATGTCAATATGTATTGTTAATTGAATAGCTCGGAGTGTAATGGGAATGTAATTAGCGAAGGGAAGGAACTTGAAAGTAAATTTGTTTGATTGGAAGCTTGAAATGATAGGAGAATTAGGTTTACAGGGAATGTAACTTGCATATAGTTGAAGAAAGGTTATATATTATATTATTATGCGAACGTGAAGGTTGGATATGTAATTCATATATGCCTGTTCAACTTTCAGTCCACTAAATAATTCGAAGTTTCAATATATATATATGGAATGCGTAAAACGAAAGGAAATTGCATACAAAAGCACTTATGAATGATGCTTTAGTCGTTTCTTTTGTAGATAGTAGTTAGTAGTCATATGATGTAGAGAAAACTTATGATAGGTTTTTAACTAGGCATCCTTTTTAATAGGCCACTTCCTGTTTTATTGCTTAGAATTGATGCGATTAGGATATCCAGAAACTAATGCTCATCTTTGGGGTGGAATACAGATTCTAAGTTTAGAATCATATATCTCCCGTGCATCGATATGCAGCTCTGATATGAACTCATTGCTCATGAAATATTGGCGTGCCAAGAAAACTAAGGATTGTGACTATTTTGTACTTTCAACTATATGTCGCTCACTCTTACAAGTGAGCGACTAAAGCATGAGCAACTGATTTTTGAGTTTTTGTTGAGGAGACCCAAAAGTCAAAGCTTTCTTTTTTCAAGTAAATGTGTTCAAGTTGGAAGCCAGGCTTTCACAGCCCTTCGAAATTGGAACTTTAATTCTTCATAACTCTAAACTACTTCATTTTTATTCCACTGCCACGTCTTCCATGGGTGCTTGCATCATGGCTACTTTTAAAAGGGGGTTATACGATGTGCAGCTTTCCTGTATGAAATTCAGTGCCGACTGGTTGCTGACTTAATGCCTTAATGGGCATAGAAAGTCAAAAAATATTTTTCATCGTGTCCCCTTGTTGTCCGGAAAGCGACCAAAAATCATATCTTTTTCCTCATAATGCGCAGTTAATACTAATTGGCTTGTAGCTTTTTGTAATGCCATGTCTGATATAGGTTAAAATGGTAATTTTGTAACACTACTGTAATGCATGGTGGATAAGTGATACAAATTAGATAATTACCAAAAGGGTGCATACAGCAATGAAGAAAGATACTTAAAACTCAAAAATTGCATTGCCAGTGTGGAATGTCTTCTTTCTCATCATTTAATGCTTCCCCCACTCTGCGGTCATTGGTTGAGCACTTTAGCCATGCAGCTTCATATTCTCTTCATCATTCATTTTTTCTCCCATTTTCTTCGGTGTGCAATCGTTTTATAATCTTAATTCTTCTCTATTTATATTGTGGTGTAATATGAATATTGTTTGAGCTTACTTTTGTGCGTTTGCTTTTCTGAAGTTAATCATGAATTCATGATGTTGAAGTCATGAAACCAACAATGCTCTGATATTGAAAAGTTGGCCCTATAAATTAAGTAATTAACTATGAAATATAAATCGGATTCCTAGCAGGAAGCATTACAGTTGTTACGTGCTATGCATGTGTTTAATATATTAATTGCTGGTTATTAGTATTTAGTTGACGTAATTCACTAATTTGTTTAGTGTGAGCATGTTGTTGTTGGATTGATCACTATACCATTATTTGGAAACAGTGCATGTGTTTGTGTGGTTAATACTTTATTTGCTTTCTATTATTGCATTTTTTTTAGGGGAAATATGGTGGATGCCTTTAGAATACACATAATGCAAACAAAGGAACTAGGCACATGCCCTGTGAGGCAGATTGGAGGTTGCTCTTTCTTCTATATGAGAATTAGCAATGTCTACATTGTGATTGTTGTCAGCAGCAATGCCAATGTAGCATGTGCGTTCAAGTTTGTCGTTGAGGTAATGAAAACTCTCCTGGCTCTATTAAAATATTCTAACACCCTATATATAAGATTACAGATACAAAATATAAAAGTTCTAGAAAATAATGATATAGTTAAATCTTTCATCAAGCTCTCTTTAATTAGGCTTTTGTGTAGAGTTTACTTCTATGTTACCTCTTTCTATTGGGAGCTATTTATAGACCCTTAGACTTGAATTCTTGAACTTCATTTTCTCTTACAGGCAGTTTCCCTATTCAAATCTTACTTTGGGGGCGCTTTTGATGAGGATGCCATTCGCAATAATTTTGTTTTGATATATGAGTTATTGGACGGTACTTATACCCATATCCTTTCTACAAATAATTTTAATGAATGTGTACCTTTTCAAAGAGATCCCGAAGATATTATGCTGAAGGTTGCATATTAATCTATTTTTATTTGTTTGGTTTTCTGCATAAACATTCAAGTATGTTGTGATTATCTGTTCTAAATCACTACCATGCAATCAGTGTGGAAACTGAAGTAATGAAACCACTTTTGTTTTCCTTGATTTTCCTTTTTACAAGCATAACTTGAGTCTCCCTCTCATGCAATGTCATTTATACGTCACCTATCTGCTTTACAAGGAAAGTAGTTTATATATGTCATGTAGGATTATATTCTTTTTTGGCTCTGCAATTAATCTATATCTATTTCTGATATGCAGAAATTATGGATTTTGGTTATCCACAAAATCTTTCGCCTGAAATATTAAAGCTTTACATTACTCAGGAAGGTGTACGATCGCCATTCTCATCCAAGGTTAGATGTGACAGTTTACTTACATTTTTTCCCTTCTAGTATAAACAATTTTGATAATACTATACTTTCTTAATGATATATATCGTAGACATCTTGACTCGTTTGTGGTTTTATCATTAAACTCAACAGCCTACAGATAAGCCTGTTCCCAATGCTACTTTACAAGTAACTGGTGCTGTTGGCTGGCGTAGGGAGGGTCTTCATTATAAAAAAAATGAGGTGACCACATTTCTTTTTAGTATTCATCTATTGCAGTCTGTAAATGCTCAGGTCTGCTACAACATGATTTTTAATTTTTATTTTTGGCTGCAGGTGTTTCTGGATATTGTGGAAAGCGTTAATCTTCTTATGTCTTCTAAAGGTACTGCTGTATTGTAATTCATGTATGTATGCATAGGGATTAGGATGCTCTCATGTTGGGGCTCAACATTAGAGGTTATGTTACCTCACAAAAATAAAACTAGATAAATAAAATATTCACTTTAATTATAAACTGTGGGATCTATTTATTGTTGTTGTGAGGGAACATGACTTCTTATGTTGAACCCAACATGATAGGATCCTAATCTGTATCTATAAGACTATAGAGGTTGCAATTTTATCCCTTTAGTATGAATTGGTCATCCTAGGTTAATTTTTATAAAGCTAACAACTCAAATGGGTTGAATGGGCCAAACGGGTTGAATGTTGCGCAAAATTCATTTTCTGTGCATACAGCTTAGTAAACTGTTCCATTGAAAAAACTGGACTACTTTTTTTATAATATAAATATTTTAATCATATTCAACACACAAGTTATTTGTAAGAAATATATAAAACAGCACAAAAAGTTTGTTCGTCAATCCAACCTGATCCAGCCCATTTCAGCCAGTACCAAAACCCATTACCTCTGTGACACCTCCGGTTTGCCATGTCTAGTCTAGCTATATATTAATTGGGTCATTTTCTATTAGGCTAATGCATAATTTGTTCATGTAGGTAGTGTACTACGTTGTGATGTAACTGGAAAAGTTCTTATGAAGTGTTTCCTATCTGGAATGCCTGATTTAAAGTTGGGATTAAACGACAAAATTGGACTTGAAAAAGAGTCTCAACTTAAGTCACGCCCTACTAAGAGGTATTTTTTTAAGTAATTCATTTATCATCGACAGAAGTATGCGTTTCCTCATTCATCCAGTTGCTTTTTGGCACATATTATATATGTTTGATTGTGAGTGTCTTTTATTGGGGGCTGTACCTTACCATTTATGCTAACTCGCCATTCATTCATGAACTGTCTTGCTTGTGCCTTCAAGAGCTACAGTTATATCTCTCGAAGGTCCAAGGGGACCTCTCTTTTAAACTTGTATGTTTTTAACATATTTGAAAGGACGGGAAAGTTGATATAAGGCCTTAATGTTTGCCTTTTGTAGACCTATGTGAAAAATGAGTTAGTTCAACTAGTAGTGGCAATTTTGACCCATTTACTTATTTACTTGTGAATAGGGCGACTTGGGTATGATTTATCTTTTAATGGGTCAAACGCACAAAATAAAAAAATAACATAAAATGTAACAGGTCAAGTTGGTTGAAAGCCGCCAAACGTGTAACCTTGGTCTGTATAACCTTCTAGATCATTTTATTCAGCTATGTGGGTTATATTGAAATAACATAATGTTTGTAATCATGCTTGACACAACTATATTTAAACGTATTAAATTTATGAAGATATTTTTTTTTGCGTGAACGCTACAACCCAACTCATTTCGACCTGCACCACAAGTTAGCTACTTTCATCTGAACTTTTTTTAGTTACGTCTTAGTCAGTTCCTTACATAGGATATAGTAATATTGGTCACTGTCAAATGAGCACTTGGTTGTCTGTTCTTTTTCTTCTTCTTATTCGTTTATTTATTTTTTCAAGTAAGCTATAGATGTTGATCCTATAATCTAAGGTGAGTTATTTCATGGAGTGATTCCTTCTGAAAATTTAATGATTTAACACTTGACCTTGCAATGTAATGCAGTGGCAAAAGTATTGAGCTCGATGATGTTACTTTCCATCAATGTGTAAACTTGACTCGGTTTAATTCAGAGAAGACCGTGAGCTTTGTACCCCCGGATGGTGAATTTGAACTGATGAAGTAAGCTTGTTATTTTTCTTAGCCCATTGACACATGAATGGGTTCGTTTGTGTTATGTTTTCTTTCCAATGGGTCAAATGGGTTTAAAATCGCTCACAGACTATTTTTAATGTATAGACCACCTGATTCACTTTATGTAAATACTCCGTATTAGATATAGATTGTAATCATATAACTTATTTAATCATATTTAACATACTGGCTTTGGGCCCACCCTAACTATTTCGACCAGTAAAAAATCAGTTTTACTGACTCAAACCTATTTTGACCCGTTGCCCATCCCACCCGATCTGCCTACATTTATGCTAATTAATAAAGGTACAATGCACAGGTACCGTATCACTGAGGGTGTAACTCTTCCTTTCCGTGTTTTGCCTACCATCAAAGAGCTGGGAAGGACACGCATGGAAGTAAATGTCAAGGTCTGTAAATGAAAAAATCAAGTAAATATGCACTACATTATGGGTTATATATATGGTATAGCAAATTTATCCTAAATTTATGTCTACAGGTTAAGAGTGTTTTTGGTGCAAAGATGTTTGCACTCGGAGTTGTAATTAAGATTCCAGTACCTAAACAAACAGCAAAAACAAGTTTTCAAGTGACATCAGGACGTGCAAAGTACAATGCCTCTATTGACTGCTTGGTGTGGAAGTGAGTATCTAAATCCGTTCCTTGAATTAGTAACATAAATTATGAATTTTGTGCGAACACTTTGATGCATAAATCTTCTGTATTTAACTTCAAGGAAAATCCATAACTTTTGATATTGTGATATGATATGTTCTTTAACTACCTCTACCAAGCTGCTTTATTTTGGTTTTTCTCTTCTGCATCCCATTCTTCAGTGTGGTTAATGTATGCATTTATCTGAACAATTGCAGGATAAGAAAGTTTCCAGGACAAACTGAGCCTACTTTGAGTGCAGAAGTGGAGTTGATTTCCACAATTGCAGAAAAGAAGTCATGGACTAGGCCACCAATACAGATGGAATTTCAGGTGCTTTGGTTGTTGCTTTTTAACGGCTTCGACTGAACTTTGTCCTTTGCTACTTCAAGTAGTCTACTTGCCACTTTGCCAGTTGCCAGTAGTCTTTATGATATCATCACTTGTAACTTATTTGGGTGGGCAAAATCCTTTTGGGTTGACAACCGATGGATTGAAGTGAATCGGCCTATATATGTCTATGTATGGATCGGTTCGAATATCTTTTTAACCTAGTGATGGGCCCAAACTAGATTTGGTGTCAATCCGGTTGTTGGTTTCGTTTTTATTAATTTTTCAGATTCTTCTAGTCTGTCTTAGACCTGATGAATAATGAAAGAGTGATATTCAGTGTTCCCCCCAAACTTGCAACATTTTCTATTATGCAAATGCAACTTTTCAATTATACTTTTTTTTCCCCAATAATAATTACAGCTTCATATTGGTAACTTAGATTTTATCTACAAGTTCTGTCTATCTTATCTTTATTAGTGGATACCTTAGATATTTCCAAATAACTTTAGATCAATAGTCAAGGATAAGCGTTGCATTTCTTTTAACGGTGGGAGTCTTTGTATAATAAACTAAGCTGTCCTGTTGATACTCTACAAAGCTGCTAAGTTATTTTTTCTTCTTTGGTTTAGAAAATTTCAACTTATTTAGGTTTTAGTCCCTCTTTTTCTTTCTGGATTAGGGGAAAACAAACTTATATCGGGATATTAGGTGTATCTACCTTCATATTTTGTTCTAATGAACAAGATTGTGGTTTTGCAGGTTCCTATGTTTACGGCTTCTGGGTTACGAGTCAGATTTCTGAAGGTACGTCGTATGTCTTACTGTACTTTATTAATGAAGGTGGTAATTACAATCCATTTATGGAACAGGTTAAAGTGGGCTGACTTTTATTGATAACGGGTCAACAAGGGTTTTAAATATATAAAGTTAGGCTGAAAAATGAACTGTCCAATGGGTTAAATGAGTCGGAAGTTTTTAGAACATATATTCAATTATTCACATGTTTCAATGCCCTGGAAAGTTTTATTCAAAAGTTGTATACTTATATTAATATCTTAATGATGCAGTAGTTTTGTAGTCATATTCAATACATCAGTTAAATATAAAATTCTAGGAAAATGGACTATAAATATTGGCAGGTGGTGCACGCCATTCCCTACCTGTGTTTACCAGAACCCATTCTGACCCTTTACCCAAGCCAACTGATCTTGCGTTTTTGGCACCTGTACCAACAGGCATCTGTCCTATCAGTATTGCGGTGGCCCATCAACCAAAAAATTATGGATTCAAGTCTCAATTGAGACATAGGTCTATATAAAAGGTGTTATGGGCCTATAACTTCTTCCCTTGTAAAAAAAGTGACCCCTAACCTGACTTTTTCTGTGTATAGTTTTTTATTTGTCACCTTTTTTTACAGGTATGGGAAAAGAGTGGTTACAACACAGTTGAGTGGGTTAGGTACATCACCAAGGCAGGTTCATACGAGATCAGATGCTAGATGATGTCATGACGATATAGAACATCTTGGCACTACTGACGTCGGGGAACAATGTGAAGTTTGTTATTCGAACAACTCCCCATAGAAAGAAATCACCTTGATTGTATAATGACAGGTACATTTTGTCTAAAGTAATGTTTGAACAAGTGAACATTCCATTTGAATTTTGTGCTGTAGAGGACCGAGTATGAGTTGGCGACATAAGGGTCACAATATCTCTATTGCATTTGCAAAATGCCGGTTTTATTGCTTGAATGGTCTTGCGATGAGCGTGTATCAGTTGATCCATATGTCTTGCACAGAAGTATTTGTTGGAGGAAGGATAAGTTGGTTTTGTAAGGAAGTCTTGAATCTATGAGTTATTGGTTTTAGCTTTTTACATTGTCATTGGTGTTCTGTGTAAGTGTAGTTCATTTTTTCTCTCTTGAGGTCCAAAAGGAATTGGGAACGGTTAATTCAATGAGATCCTCGAGGTATAAAAGTAAAGTGGACAATTTCGACTTCTTTACTCTGAACATATATGTTGCAGTAATCTCAATAACAATCTTTATTATATCATCTAACCTAAAGTCAGATTTTATTTTATCTGTCATACATAATATGGTACCGAAATGGAAAGTATTATACAATCGTTGGAGTAATCTACATAACCAATGTAACATGCGAGCTTTAGATGGCATTGCATGTGAGCAACATTCATGCATTATTGTTCAAGATTCATTAGTGAGAGAATTTGATCAGATCCATATTGACCAATAATACTAAATGAACTTCTAGATGAGCCAACAGGGACCTCATACAGATCTTGCTGATTGGTGTTGTCAAGTAGGCTCAAACCATCTTCATTACCACTTTGATTGGCCCATGGATGTCGACTAAAACCCTTTAAACCGTCCAACTCAACCGCCACTTCCTTCATCGTTGGCCTATCTGAACCATTTATGCTAAGACATCTCTTTACCAGAAAAGCAATAGCTTGGAGTTGTTCAAGACTTCCCTCTCTTAGCACTTGCTCGTCAAGAATTTGTAGCAAGCGATTTTTCTTCATCGCACCCAAAAAATATGTTGCTAGATTTAATTCTTCCTGGCTTCTCTTGTTACAAATAGGCTTCTCGCCAGTCAAGAGCTCTAAAACTACAACCCCAAAGCTATAAACGTCGCTCTTATCTGTTAGTTGGCTTGTTTGAAAGTATTCGGGATCTAGATACCCAAATGTGCCTTGAACTAATGTAGTCACTTGTGTTCTATTCAAGGGTATCAATCTTGACGCACCAAAATCTGAAATTTTGGTTACAAGATTTTCATCTAATAATATGTTTGCCGACTTCACATCCCTATGGATGATGGGCTTAGAAGCTTCTGAGTGTAGATAAGCAAGTGCACGAGCAGACTCGATGGCTATCCTTAAACGATTGTCCCAAGACAACCAAACCATTCCATTGTCGCCGTGGATATGATCGAAAAGAGTGCCATTAGAAACACATTCATAAACTAGTAGTGGAACTTCACTATCTAAACAACAACCTAAGAGCTTTACCACATTTCTGTGATTGATTTGAGTTAGAATGACAACCTCATTGATGAATTGCTCAATTTGGTTCCCATCCATTACTCGTGATTTTTTAATCGCAACAATGCTTTTGTCAGGTAAGATGCCTTTATATACGGTCCCATATCCACCTCTACCGAGGATTCTATGTTTTGAAAAGTTTTTTGTTGCTTTCTGCAGCTCTTCGCTTGTGAAGATTCTTGTTGATTGGTTAACACCGCTACCCTCGTTCGAATCAATTTGCTGTTTCAGTAACATGCCACCATTTTGCATAAAGAACTTGGCTCTGAGTTTGATAGCCTGTCTTCTCTTATGGCTGAAATAGATCCATCCTATTCCAATGAATAAAGATAAGAATCCAAACCCCATTCCTGCGTGAACACAAATGTCCATTTGTTAGCATCAAAATAAATACGTTATCCAAAATTTTGATCACTAAGAAAAACAATCAGAAAGATATCTAGCTATCCTTTGCATTACCACATATTGTTTGGGGTATTTGAAATTGCTTAATTTAGTACGTAGATGCTTATCTACTTATTTTAGAAGGAATAAACTAATAAATCATGTATGTACCAAGTGATATCCTGAGCGCTGGGGATTTTGAATCTCGAATGGTGCAACCTTTCCCATCCTTTCTTCCATCTCCTACATATCCATCTGGGCATGAACAAATATATATTCCAGGAATATTACTACAAATCCCATCACAAGGATTATTATTAGGATCAGCACACTCGTCGATATCTACACACAATTCAAAGCAAATCAGATAGAGTACGTTAAGTTACTTAGCATCAATTTTTCGCAAGTCTGAATTGCTGTTGGAAATTGAATTTTGGATCATGAAGGTTTTCGGTAAACCAACACAAAATTAGCTAGATATAGCTAAATGTTGATCCATTTGACGTTTACCTACTTAACATCATTTTGTTATTCTATTTCTGTTTTTTGACGTTCTTCACGACCTTGGTGTTGGAATAATTAAAACAACCGAATACTGTAAAAGTATATATATCATGGTAAGATATCAGGCTTCTAACCTTGGCAACCTGGTGAAAGATATGGATTCCCTTCATACCCATTGTTGCAACTACATCTATATCCTCCACTACCGCTATCAGAATCAACACAAAAGCTATTGTTTTGACAATAATAATCGCTTGTATGTTTATACTCATTACAGCTCCTATCCCCAATAAACCAATCAAGAACCACTGGAACACTCTTCAGTATTCTGTTGACGAAACCTGGATCCGACAGATCTGAAGCACCTCTAAATTTAAACGCGCTCTCCTCTCCAAGGAAACCATACCCACATTTGGAGAAAGACGTGATATTGGCGTGTGAATTGAAGCTTTCTGGATTAATGTTGTATGTTTTCAGGCCCTTTGGCAAGCTTGTTTCACAGCACCCGATGCCTGAATAATTACATATATACAGAGTAGGCTTTTTAATTCAGTTCACGTTATTTTGTCGACATTGGAAAACATCAACATGTGTAGAATCATTTTGTGTTGTTTTCATCAATATATTGTCACACCATTAGCAAGAGTTGAATTTGATTTTCGGGTTACATAAAGTACGTTGGGAAAAAAAAGAAGACTAAACTAAACGTAGATTGTGTGTCTTTAAGTAATTAACCCTGTATTAAAATATGTCGGTAATAACTTCCAAATCAATTTAAAATATAAAACATTTGTAATGCCCCTAATGATTTGTCAGAAATGTTTATTACCATTCTTTAAATATATAATTTTACTTTGCCCTTTTGGACCAGAGAAATTAAGTTATGGACTTTTGGTAAGTAACTAATTATAATTAATTCGATAATAATAGGCATAAATTTCTCATTTTGGGAGCTGAAATGGTACCTGTGCATGATCCAACAATAATATCTTGAGGGTTTGAACAGACAGAAACACATCCAAGAGTGACACGCTTCTGTTCAATTTCAGCAACAGGGGAGATGATAGAGTAGTCATCACAGCCGATAACAAACAGCTTGTTTAGTTCAGATGACAGAGTGAAACACGTTACCGTTGCCACCACAAGGCCCACCGAATTGAAATGGGTTGTCCCACCAGTTGTATTAAAGCACGTTGAACTGACTGTGTTCTTGATCCTTACATGGCTGCTAGATATATCTATCACTTCCACCCGGCTAAAATTGTAAACAGATTCATATGGATCTGCGGACAAAGAAAAAACTTGACCTGGTAAAAAAGCTTTTGGTGGATCAAAAGAGGTGTCATTGCATGTGATGTCGTACCAAGGGCCTAGGGAGCAACCCGACATGAATCCAATACCGAATGGATATGGGACAGTCAGGTTGCCACACTTACTCGGGCAACCTGGTTTCGCCAAATTGTTGAAAGTAGTCGCAACATGTGGGAATGGTAGAATGGAGAGAAAAACTAGTAGTAGTAGAACCATAACTAGTTAGTTGCAAACACAACTTCAATTGATAAGTTTTTATGTGACAATAAACTGGATGCGAGAATAAAATTACGTTGTGTTTTTACCTTTTCAAGACCAGAATAAGGTAGGGGAGATGTTAAATAATAAAATACACTACGTGCTCTAATTTTGGTGTCCGGATTGAAAAAATTTATGTATTTATCACCTACTAGTGACAAGCAATGTTTTGAAAACTGGTTTTTTTTTAACCGGAATCCAATCCGTCGCCGGTTTAATCCGGTTCAACCGGTTACATTTCCGGTCGAACTGCCAATTTACACTATATAAGTTAGACCGGTTTTCTGTCCGTTTCCGGTTCAACCGGTTCGACCGGCCGGTTTGAACCGGTTTTTAAAACATTGGTGACAAGTCGTCTTTTGTTTTTCCAATAGTTAAATACGCGTACTAACTACTAAATGAACTTAAGAATGCTTACTTGGTCTATAATGTGGGAGTAGGCCGTTAGGCAAATAGAGTTGTTAAGTGCGCGTTTAGTTACGGAAAATTATCTTTATTTTTTTACGGAGTAATTCGGTTTTCTACATGTTCCTTGAAAACTAAAGAAAATTTAGAAAACACATCCAAATGATTTTCTAGAATATGAATTGTGGGAAACTATATATTATAAATTCCTTTTCTGATAATTTTTTTAGTGATAAACCCTAACTTGAACATATTTTTTTTTTCTTATTTTTTTTTTAAAAGAACCTGAGAAAGTTTGCGTAACCAAACATACCTTAAATATTCACCAAGATTTTATATATACTAATTAATTTGTAAGGGCATGGATATAATAATACTAGCTTGAGCGGTAGACTGAATTCCTAATATATGTCGAATTCCGTACTATTTATGTCTTGATTAAGTTCTTCATTCACTACTCATCCGTATGGAGTGACATGCGAAATTTAAAGATATATATATATTTTCAGTGCAAAAGAAGATAGAAATCTGTCCAAAATAAAGACGAAGACGAACGTAGAAATTTCACCGAATCATTTAAAAGTAAACCGCAACGTAACTTTCATTGAATTATTAGAAGGTTGACATATTCCATGAAATCGTCATGGATGTTGATACAATATTAAGTTAGAGATTCCATTGAAAATTTTATACAATTGTGTAATTCCTAAGTATACAAAACTGTTAAACAACATTCGTTTAGGCATATGTGTGCAACTCAATTAACGACATCAAACTGATCGATCTATTGACTTCCCTTTATCTCTAGAATGCCATTCGATGAACTTAAACACTACTTCTTCGATCGGTATTTATGTATTATAATCATAAAATTAATAATAACAATAAAAAAGAAGGGAGGAAGACGAAGGAGAAGGAAAAAGACAGAGTAATTAATATGTTCCAATCTTTGAAGAGTTCTTTAGTAAATAATAGTAATAGTAATGATATCTACATTAAGAGGGTAGGGGGGTTGGGATTGTTTCATTATCGTGATCGTTATCGTTTAGTAATATATAAATTATTCATATCAAAAATGTGGAATTGGCTAATTATGTGTTAAATTGTTCTTAAGCAATGAATAAATTGATATTTTATTACACTTAGGAAATCTGAATAGTACGTTTGATCTTAAATTTTTTCTCTCTATCATAAGACTAACTCAAGAAGACAAGAACACAGTGTATCGACAACTATTCAGTTCTTCCATTTCACTTACCTTCCACCCTGAGCAATAATTCATTTCGTTCTCATCTACAATCATGCAGCTGACAATACTTGTATTCTCACTACTGTCCACATTAGGCACAACCACCGCAACCATCACGAACAGTAGCAACATAGCAAAGCCGGGGTGCCAGCCTCAATGTGGAAACGTGACCGTTCCATATCCCTTTGGTATCGGGCCAGACTGCTTTATAGACCCTTGGTTTGAAATCAACTGCAACACTTCTTTCAATCCTCCCAAAACCTTCTATGGTTCCCAAGAAATCTATCATATATCCGATTCTACTTTCCGCATGTCTAACAAAGTAGCTAGTAGATGCTACGATCAATATGGCAATGTCACTGAGGATGATCCAGCTTACACTTATATGGGAACGGGCTCACCATTCACCTTTTCACAACTAAATAAGTTCACGTTAATTGGCTGTGGTGATTTAGCCTTCTTCGTGGACCCCGATCGAGTTACTACTGGCTGCTTGTCATTATGTTCTAGTGTGCAAGATGTGGTTAACGGTTCGTGTACTGGGGGTGGGTGTTGCCAAATGTCGGTTCCAAAAGGGCTACAGTTCTACCATACCTCTGTTTACAGTTTTGTATTAAATCGCACCAATATCTCGCTATTTAATCCATGTACTTATTCGTTCTTTGGTGAGCAAGATATGTTTACTTTCCATGGTGCCTCAGATTTCGTCGACCCAAGTTTCAAGAACCGGACCATGGATAGTGTTCCAATACTCATGGATTGGGTTATTGGGAACTTGACTTGTAATGAGGCTCGAAACGCTGGTCGTTTGGCTTGTCTAGAGAATAGCTACTGCTTTGATTCCGACACTGGGGTTCCTGGCTACCGATGTATGTGTAATAAAGGTTATCAGGGTAATCCATACCTTGATCCAGGCTGCCAAGGTATAATTTGAAACAATCATGCACGATGATACTGATTTTCAATTCCCTTTGTTTTCTTTAGATATTATTTCCTTCAAGGATTGAATATTTAAACGTCTACACAAATGTATCAAATTTTTACCTGGAGTTATATATATTTTAACTTTAGAAATTTCTTTAGTACGTAAGTATCAAATTTCAGTTATAGGTCCACTCATGACTTACATATTAGGTATCAGTAAAATTTTTGATGTGGTAACAACCATATAAGTTTTCAATTAAGTCATTTGTCACATCGTCAAAATCAATACCATTCTCACCTGTTTACAAGTTATAAGATGACATTCAGGGGAAAACATTGGTGCTCTCAACAACACAAAAGTTTTGTGACGTTGACCAATTGGAAACAAGAAAAATATTCATATTTTATACATTCAACCCCGCAGCTTTCAAAAATATACATATTCAATCCCCGTGTTAATCTAACTGCACATTTTAATCCGCACAGTTTTACTTCACGAAATATTTCTGAAAACAATAATATAAGTAATGTGATGAAATCCGATACATTTTAAAACACTTACCACTTAACGTACAATATGAATGTACTGACAGATATCGACGAGTGTGAAGATCCAAATAATAATTCTTGTGAGGGGATTTGTACAAACATTCCTGGAGATTATACTTGTTCTTGTTCAGATGGATATTTCGGTGATGGCCTGAGAAATGGAAGTGGGTGTGTTGCTGAAAGTTCTCATTTCCCAATTGTTAAGTTCTCTTTAGGTAATCAATCCAAAGCTCTACTTATCAAGTATGTCGTGAAATATTTAAAAATAAGTATATGAAAACAAACTCTTATTAATTAGGAATTAAGACATTATTAAGGTAGCGAAAGTAAATTGAGACCCTAGCTAGTAAGGGTGGTTGTTTTTCACTGGAGTCCTATTCATAGCGAGCCCATTCGATTTAAGAGGTCATTTATTGTTGGTAATTTTAGTGTAATTGGGATTTGCTCGATATAAAAAATAAAACGAGTCGGTAACTGTGGAGTGCACACTCGTTTAAACTAACTTGGACGCCGCCACTAAATAGTGAGGGTCAAGGGGCAGCGCCCCTTGCGGGGGTCTAGGGGGCTGAGCCCCCTAGTTGGGGTCCCGTATTGAATATATATTGATCATATTAAATCTGGATCCTTCTACCCGTTTTCCTGGCAAAACGAACAGACAAGGAATTTGTTAGTGAAATGTCACGTCTATTGGATGTTAAACTAAACTTGTTATAGTTTGTGTCAAGTATTTAAAGTATAAAGTATGTATTAGAAAGTATAGGGATTGTTTATGTAATAAAGAAAGTCGAATAGGTATGTCGAACCATCACAATGGTTCATAGTGTCTAGTCATGGGCTATAAATAGCCATGAAAATATTGTATTTAAGTGTTGATTTATTCTATTAAAGTTATATCTATTGTATCAACCAAATTGTAACACCCTCCCCCTGAGCCCACTGGGCTCACGCGGTCCACAGCTGGGCCTGAGGAGCAATGTTAATATAAACCCACTGGGCCAGGTCTGCAGCCCAATGCACCCCAACCTATCTCCTGAACATCTCAGGTAGGTTGTTGGATTCGAACATGAATCCCTTTAATACTAAGTCTTACCACTTAGTATCACCAATTGAGCTGCAAAATCTTCCCCCCTTAGAGGATTTCGTCCCCGAAATCCAATCCCACACATAATTAGACCAAACGCTACAATTACACATAAGCATACAATACTATAAACTATATTACATCAAAGTCAATATAGAATCTACCTTGGTTATTCACTTCGAGCAATTCCCCCACTGTCATTTGATCTCCTACTGTCATTTGAAAAGCTCGTGGAGGCGCCATCTTTCTCTTTTGTCCAATTGATGATGCAGAACCAGAACCAGAACCCGAACTTCCAGCTAAACCCGAACCTTGTCTAACATATTCCGGACATTGACCTGCCCGATGACCCTCTTTCTTGCAGTTCCAACACACAGACTGAGAAAAAGTACAATCTCTACTACCATGCCCCAATGCTCCACACTTAATGCACCTTAATGTTTGAGGAGTACATGGACCCGAATGTCTCGACCTACAAGTGGCACACCAAGGGTTTGGATCACTACCCACCGAGCCTTCACTAAACTCAATCCTTCGGTTCTGACTCTTACTTCCAGTAGTACCACTTTTGGACTGTTGCACCGACTTATTCTTACCCAACTTCTCCCATGCTTGATTGTCACTATGCACCGACCTAGCTAACTCAAAAGCCTCGGTCAAATTACGAGCCAACCTCACTGATGTTCGGTACTGTGGTGGTAAAGTCTTAACAAAATGGGTAATCCTAGTCCTCTCATCCGGTACCCATTGCTGAACAAACCTTAACTTATCGGTGAATTGATTGATAAGCTCATCCATTGTCATTTTATCAGAAAACTCCAAATCCAGAAATTCCTGCCTAAGTCTAAGCATATCAAACTCAGAGCAGAATTGCTTACTAATCTCTCTATGAAACTCAGCCCAAGTAATTCTAGATCTTTGCTCCGGTGTCATTTGTGCAGTTGCAGAATCCCACCAGTTCATCGCTTGGCCTTTCAATAACTGAACCGCATATTTAACTCTTAACTCATCTTCACACTGACACACCTCAAATTTTCTCTCAGTGTCCCTTAACCAATTCAGTGTTACCATCGGATCATTACCTCCCTCAAATTCTTTGGGTCCACACGCCTTAAAAGTTTTAAATGAACACAACTTATTCTGCTGATGTGGAGGAGGAGACTGATACGCTTGCTGAGCTACCCTAGATTGTAACTCCAAATACAACTGTTCAATCTTTTTGAGTCTTATCACATCATCTTCCAATTGCAACACATAATCCTCTTGACTAGCTTCATCATGATTCACATTTGAAGTACCACCCTGATTAACATTATTAATTTCTAGAGGTGGAAGCTCAGTTCTAGTAGCATTATTGGGAGTCGTATTCTCATCATCTGCCATTCCTGTACTCACAACCAAAACACAACTTGCAACTTGTTAATCGTTAGTATCACCAATCCCCCAACCAAAAGCTAATCCCACTAACCGAAAAGTTTGACTAACACCAAATAGATTTGGGATTGAACATTCGCAAATGCCCAATTCACCCAAACCTAGGCTCTGATACCAACTTGTAAGGCCCGGTCCTTACGCGCAAACCAAAACATATCTTTTTAATATTATAAAACAAGTGGAAGCGCGTCCCCAAAATATACTATCCGTTAATTACATCAAAATCGCCAATTGAACACGTCAAAGGCCTTTTTCTAAAGTTATAATGTTGCTAAGTTTAACGACGACCAAAATATGACAACATTAGTTAAGTATTTACAGCCATATTAGTTACAACCCATATTAACACAAAACGGGCCTTATATAAAATGTTTCCAAAAGACATCTACAAAAGATCAGAGTTGCGCCAAGCTTTAGTCAAACTTCCAGTCAACATCTACAACCCGAACATCTACATCAACAACAAGCTAACCTAATCTGCAAAAAGAATCAACAACGAGGGATTAGCTCACGCTAAGTGAATGGAACCGTAACCGACGGTTCAACCCACTCATAACAAGTCTTACAACTAAGCAACAACCACAAGTAAAACACATAAGCACATAACGTCAAGAGGACCGGCGGTTCCTGGTATCCACCCAACCCAGAAACCACGACTACTGGGCGCAACGCCATTCCCAGTAATCAACCGATAGCTTGAGTACTACCTTCACTGACTAGGCTTGTTCTCAACTATGTGTCTCAAAGAAACCTCGACAACTACACAGTAGTACCCAAACCCAACCAACAACAGTTGACCTCTGAAAACAACCATATTGCATTCACAATGCAAAAGCACACAACAACAAGCAACAGTTCACAACTGTTATCAACTAAACAACAATTCAACAACAATCACACAACAACACATATATTCAGTAATATAAACAAACAGACAAGACTGGTACCGGTACGACCAATAACAACAACCTACTGATATAAACAATCCTGGTTACCCGTTGTAACCGAACCCGTTACAACTGGGTGAAACCGAGGACTACAATTCCACTCACCGATAGTCAAGATCTTCAACTCAGTGGTCTTATATTACTGAGTTGCCTCCCGCTTATCTGAATAAACAAATAATAACCAAGTCAGTATCTCGCCTCATCAATGTATATCTTATACCAATACAAATTCATATATTTCAAAACATATATTTCTAAGCATAAAGTGCCACTAAAATGTCACGGAAGTGCCACTAAAGCAATATCATATACAATACCCAATTGACTTTAAACTCTTTCATTAAGCCCCGAAACCCCTTAAAATCGTTTACATTATTATGTATTTCTTTTAATAAAAAGTGCCACTAAATTACCGTTTAAGTGCCACAAAAGGAATGTCAACCATAAGTGCCACTAAAAACACCATCTTCTAAACACTTATGCATTTTCAAAATTTACACAACTTGTCAAAATTATTCATGCGAACGCGATCCGGATCAAGGTGGCTGGATCGCGTTCACCTTTAGAAAAAGTTCTGTCACCGAAATACACTTGGCAACGCGATCCGGAACAAGGTGCTGGATCGCGTTCGTATGACCAAAACTCGACTGCGCCATTTTATAACTAAGGAACGCGATCCGGAGACATGGCCGGGATCGCGTTTGCTAGTTCAAAAACAACCTGCACTTACAGCAAGAACACAACACGAACCAAAACCCCATTTCACCCAAAACCAGTTGCAAACACGAATTTTACCAAGTAAAAGACCACAAACATCATCCATAAACATATAACAACTACAACAAACATCTTCTAGCAACAATCTAACTCATGCATCATCATCAAATCAACAAAATCACCAAACCCTAAGCTATGAACTCAACTTTGAAGAACACTAACAATTCTAGCATTCAATCACCATATAATCATGTAAAATCGTTATCTAACCATTTAGAAACATCAAACATATGTTATTTAACCTTCAATTCAAACAAATCACATATCTACCTAATCTTTATAAAATGAGCTCAAGAACACCAAGAACACTAGATTACTTACAATTAAATGGAGAAGATGATATAGATGAGGATGATAATCACTTTCCTTTTAGCTAGATTCAATCTCAATGATTTGTTCTTGATTAATTTGAAAGAGATAAGAGAATTGAGAGAGTTTAGAAAAAGAATAAGAAATGAATTAGGTGAGAAATGATCCAGAGAATTCCACCGTTCCACTTTTATTATGTGTAAATATTATACCACTTCCTAGCCTATTGTCTGGAACCCGAAAATACCCGTAAGTCAAAGTACTTTTATTTTATCGTCAACTTTAACTTTTTAAAACAAACAATATTTTACTTGTCACAATAAAAACTGAGGCTCTTTTACTTGTTTATTTTCAAATAAACTAACCAAACTTATAAAAATACAATTTATTTCCAGGCCCAGAAACAGGATGTTACACAAATACACCCCAATCCACAATCAAACAAGATCACAATCACAAACCGTGATTATTCAAACACTTGGATTGATTATCATAAGGGACCAACATTGGTATCAGAGCATTGGTTGTTAACCAAGTTCAAATCATGTACCAAGTTTTTTCACAAATTCTGTAGGAATCAAAGAAAACCGTGAAGAGCAATTTTCGGTCAAGAAATTCGTTGCAAAGTTTGAACACCGATCGATTATTATCAATAGAAAGTGTTCAAAGGAAAATTTCTGTTTTGAATCCACTTTGTCACCAAGGGATCAATCACATACAGTGATTAATTCAACCGGCATCAAAGGTTTTAAAACGTTCGTCTGCAAATTTTTCATACGAAGAACAAACCAAAAAGGGGAGAATCACATATTATCATAATCATCAATCAAAGGCATGGTTATAGTTTCGAATCAAGGTTCACAACATAATTTAAAGGGACAACAAATCAGGCGCGCATCAAAAGGGGCGAAAAGTGAAACGGTGCAAAGCAAAAGGAAAGAACACACCTTGTTTGCGATCAGAGATTCACAACCCTTCTATTGAATCATCACAGCGATTCAAAGTTGTCCAGAAAGTAGGCCCAAAAGTGAACCGGTACAACGAACCCCAAGAATCAATCGAAACCCTAATTTTCGAAACCAAACGATCGAGGGTTTCCAAGCTGTTCGAAGCAAACCCCAAACCGATCAAAAGAAAGGAGAGAATAGAAGCGGTTACGCGGTTAAGCCGACGGTTAACTGGAGATAAACACCGGCAGTCACGAGAGAAGGAGACAAGGGCATCAGTCGCAAGTGAAACGACACAAAGGGGAACCGAGAACAAGGCAACGGGTTAAGAAAACCCACCAGGTTCCCAATTACAAAACAAACCATCCACTACATATTTTTTTCAATTTATATAGAATTAGATAGGAAATATGTTGTTTTGAAAATTAAAGACAAAGCCAACAACAAAAAATTAGAAATATAGTTTTAAAAATAAATATTTTAAAATTTGATAAATATATTTCAAAGATATTTGCAACTTTAAATTATTGTGGAAATTACTAATTGAGATTAGTAAAGAAAGTTAAGACCTTAGTGGTAAATAAGACCTTAGTAGCAAATAAGACCTTCGTGGCAAGTAAGACTTTCGTGGCAAATAAGACCTTCGTGGCAATCAAGACCTTAGTGGCAAATTAAAACCTGTGTGGTACAAACAAGGAAGAAAGGATGACAACTGGAGAAGCATCCACAACAACACGTGAGCAAAACATAGCACTTCAATACCCGAAACTGACCGAAACAAACTACACAACATGGGCAATTATGATGGAGACAATATTGAAGGCATATGGTATTTGGGAAACGATAGTTGCAGCAACAACAAATGAGAAGAAGGAAAACACATCAAAGGCAATGATCTTTCAAACATTGCCACAAGATGTCTGAATGCAAGTTGCTCAATACTCGACTACAAAAGAAGTGTGGGACTCGCTCAAAGTCAAGTATTTGGGAGCCAATCTAGTTCAAAAGGCACGACTACAAACCTTGAACAGTGAACTCGAGACATTAAGGATGAAACCAAAAGAAACCGTAAGTGATTTTGGAGGAAAGTTAAGTAGTATAAAAGCCAAGTATAAAGGCCTTGGTGGAGCTTTGGAAGAAAAGGTACTAGTAAGGAAACTACTTAACTCCGTTCCAAAGAAGTTTCTACCGATTGTAGCAACTATTGAACAATATCAAGATTTAGACAAAATGTCATTTAAAGAAGCCGTTGGAAGATTAATAGCCTATGAAGAACGTCTTAAAGGTCAAGATGAACCGGAGACAAAGAATGAAGAAGGGCTACTGATGGCAAAAGAAACTAATTCTGATAATTGGCAAGGAAAATGGCATGGTAATCGTAACTACGGTCGAGGACGAGGAATGAACTTTAATAAAGGAGAAAGAAGTCGAGGAAGAGACATACATCAATGAGAACGAGACAAGAAAGACATGAAGTGTTATAGATGTAATAACTATGGACACCTTGGATATGAGTGCACCAAATTAAAAGAAAAAGACAAGAAGGAAGAATCTCTTCTAGCTTATTACTCCGATGAAGGTGGAAATTTACTATGAAGACAAGTCAAGCAACTCGAAGACTCACCTTGGACTAGTTTAGTTTAAGGGGGAGTATTTGATGTTAAACTAAATTTGTTATAGTTTGTGTCAAGTATTTAAAGTATAAAGTATGTATTAGAAAGTATAGGGATTGTTTATGTAATAAAGAAAGTCGAATAGGTATGTTGAACTATCACAATGGTTCATAGTGTCTAGTCATGGGCTATAAATAGCCATGAAAACATTGTAATTAAGTGTTGATTTATTCTATTAAAGTTATATCTATTGTATCAACCAAATACACCCCAATCCACAATCAAACAAGATCACAATCACAAGATCACAATCACAAGCCGTGATTATTCAAACACTTGGATTGATTATCATAAGGGACCAACAACGTCGGTTCGTGAAAGGATGTGACAGTAGGTTCCTACCAACCGCCAACCAATTCTGGAACAAAATAGAATGTTTTGGTCTCATACACACATACGAAAAACACACCAATTCTCTCTGGTTTTGCTTTGAATTCTCTGCCAAGAATCAAAGTGTCGTCTTTGTCGTATCCCATTAAAGATTTCATGAACCCAGGCAGTAAAGGGTCGAAATATTTTATTGAGAAAGTGATTACATGATTCAAAGATTATCCAAGATTATCATCACACCTTAATTCCTCAACATTTATAGCACATATGCACTTGCTAATATCATACCCTGTTCACTGATCTTAACTTTTGACTTAGAAGCTGCATGTTATGAGTACCTTAAGCATGTTATCATTCCGTGTTTATGTTCTTCACCAGACAATTTACTAGCTCTCTTTTTTTCCCCTAAGAAGTGAATGTACTTTTTATATTTTATACCTTTTGAACAATTATATAAGTAACCCTGGTAAACGATTGTGTTAACTCTTAAGATTGCTCCATTTATATCCACGTACTTTCGTTTTTGTTTCAATTATTGAACTGATCTAACTTTTGTTCTTTCCCAAACCAAACGTACCAATGCCCTATATTATTTTTGACTAATTTAAACCAACACTTTTAGAGCAATACTTAAGGCACAAATAGTATTATCCGGTCAACTGGTTGCATAACGGTCCGGATCGGAAAGGACATTGGCTTAGGAGATAAATAGTGAGTTGTCTCGTAAACGACGAAAGAAAAAAGTGTGTTGTTTTAGACAAATAATTCATACAATAAATGTTTAATGTAATGTCAAAAAACATATAACTTAATTTCTTTGAAACAATTCTTGAAGGTTTGGGGTTTGGTTTTCTGGGTACCTTGGTTGGATTGACCTGGTTGTATTTCGTGATCAAGAAGAGAAACCTTCTTAAACTCAGACAAAAATTGTTTCAACAAAACGGGGGTTTGCTACTGCAACAACATATTATGAACAATGGGAGCAGTATCGACTCAACACAAGTCTTTACGGCGAAAGAATTAGAGACTGCTACTAATAACTATGCGGAAGATACTACCCTAGGCCAAGGAGGTTCTGGTACTGTTTATAAAGGTATTTTACACAACCAACGAGTGGTAGCAATCAAGAAGTCAAAAGAAATGAATGATAACGAGATTAAACAATTCATTAATGAAGTAATCATCTTAACACAAGTTAAACATCGGAATGTGGTAAAGCTATTGGGATGTTGTTTGGAAACTGAGGTTCCATTATTGGTTTATGAATATGTTTCAAACGGTACACTTTTTGAACACATTCATAATAACGGAAGCTTAACTTGGTTATCTTGGGAGAATCGCATACGAATTGCAGCTGAATCTGCTAGTGCACTTGCGTATCTCCACTCTGATACGTCAATGCCAGTGATACACAGAGATGTCAAGTCGGCAAACATATTACTTGATGAAAACTACACCGCAAAAATCTCAGATTTTGGAGCCTCAAGATTAATCCCAATAGATGAAAAGCAAGTAATAACATTAGTTCAAGGGACCTATGGGTACCTAGATCCCGAGTACTTTCATACAGGCCAACTAAATGAAAAAAGTGATGTTTATAGCTTCGGAGTTGTGCTTGCCGAGCTTCTAACTGGGAAGAGTCCCGTTTTAAAGAGGGGAAATGAAGAAATGAATCTTGCTAAATTTTTCATCATGGCTTTAGAAGAGAAGTCTTTGTTTCAGATTCTCGAGCGTAGAATTGTAAAGGAGGGCACCCTTGAGCAACTCCAAGAAATTGCAGAACTTGTAAAAAGATGCCTTAACCTTTCTGGAGATGAAAGACCAACGATGAAGACAGTGGCGGCTCAACTCGAAGGCTTAAGGAAGTTTACTCAACATCCTTGGGCGAGTCGACATGATAGCGAAGAAGAGACTGTGAACTTAATGGCAAGTTTTGAACCTAATCAGGTAGACCTTTATTCTCTTACAATGTAGGAGGTGTTTTAAATAATCCTGCCAATAACTCTTGCACTTGACATGTTGAGCATATAGTTTTGAAGACGAAACTTGTATTAAACTGGTAGACCTTTAATCTCTTGTAAGTAACACCACCTATTGTAGTGCTGTTTAATTATCAACATATTATTAAGATTTATAAAAATTTAGACTTGTTGTATACTACTAACCTACTAATTCATTTGTTTGAAAATATTCACCTTTCTTGGTACTAATGGTGGTAGAGGCGGTGTTAATTTTATGGGTTTTAAGTCTTTCAGATTTTACATTCAAATTAGAAATCAAGTTGCTTTTGATAAACAAAATCATGGGATGAGTCGACAAAATCAAATGAACTTAATTCGTCCTCATAAAAAAATTGGGGCTTTAAAAAATCAAGGGGTCTAACGCTGGGTGAAGGTTATACATGGGCGAGCTAGTATCAACTCAAAGTCTAAGTACTTACATTAACAAACTCGTTCACTAACTTTCACAAGCCATCAGTGTAGTGATAACATAAACAGTTGATTGCGTTTTCACTTCATGTTGATGGATAGAAATTGTTAGTGTACGTGCTCTCTCTAAATTATGTCGTCATTGGAAAAAAAAAATCAAATGGATGATCGATTGTCGTAATCTTGATTTCTGGCCTACTTTCTGTGATTTTGCTGATATTTTTACCAAAATTAGAAGCGTTTGGAAAAAACTATTCACCTTTTTGTGATTTTGAAATTTAACCTTGTATAAAAGTAGATGTATTACAGTTGCAGATGCCATTTCCCCTCACCTACAGTTTTCTCCATGATGCCTTTATCTTGGAGATTAACCTGCTTTGATTGAACTTAAGATTAATATATTTCCTTTCTAATTTTATTATTTTTCTTAAGATTCTGGGTCCATTTTCTGGGATAATAAGTAACTTATGTTTGACTTTGCAATAACCTCAACAGGCCAACATTGTACCAATCAAGACCCATTGGGTGAGATAAATGAGTAGTTTGTTATCTATTATTTTGAACTATGATTGTATGCTCAACTTCTTTTTGTAGCATACCGAAGCGCATTCATTTTTTGAATCTCTCTTTTGTTTTCATCTGAAAATGACAAGGATGCATTGGCCAAAAATCTAAGCAAACGCATGTTTGTTAATGTGTCAAAGGATAAGACGCAAGTGTACCTATCGAGGTTATCCGAAAATTGCCCTCTCACTTGCACGAATCTACTAACACTCTCCTTGAATGGATCACAAACACGAGTGAAGTCATCTCCAAATTAAAAAAGGGTTACAAGATATATTATTGGAAATTGAGCAGGTAGCTTTACACTAACCACTCCTTTAATTAATATAATCTAATGAATAATGGCACTAGGAATAGTTTATCTTGAACAAGTGGTACTTTCCCCTTTGTCTCAGCACTAAAGCTATCCATTTCTTAATCTAATCTTATTTCTACAAACCCCTAAAGCAAAAGTTATGTTCATCATTAGAGAACCTCTTTGATTAAACAAAAACAACTTCATATTATATTCAGTCTTTTGATCTCGTAAGCTACCTAAACACAAACCTTGATGACTTCAAGCATATTCGATAGTCTTTGTGGTTCAAGGAATCAAACGTAATGCAATTGTATGCTATTCGATCTTTCAGTTACCTTTAGCTGCAGTGATATGATAATATATGGTGAATGGATACAAGAGAATACAGAGAACAATCCCAAAAATACTAAAGAAGATGCCAGGACCTTAAGTGTCTTTGCACGAATACAATGTGTAACATATAACTAATTGGGTTTTAGGCACCCCATTAAAGAGTTAACCACAAACACCCCCAAACTTTAATTGTTCTTGATGCGAGAACCTCATTTAAAACAGCCAATAAGATTAAACACCAACAATCTAGCATAAGACAATCTTGTGATAGATCTAAGTATACCAATTAACAGGATATATATATATATATATATATATATATATATATATATATAGAGAGAGAGAGAGAGAGAAAGTAAACCAAAGACATGATCCATGTTGTGGCAAACTTGTTTGATGATGATCAACATAAGGTGTATCGTGTATCCGAAGGTACACGTACAAAAAACTTGAAATTAACATAAGTAGAAAAAATGAGTTGCTATTTTATATGAAATCGTTGCCATCTGAACCCGAGCTAGTGGTGAGATTTGTGATGTTATTCACGTAAAACTCATGAAGCTTTCAAAAAATAAACACTTGTGCAGCATTATAAACTATATGTATTTCAATTATGAAAGCTAACCACAAGCAAAACATTGTTTTACTCGTAGTTTAAAAACTAACATACCCAGCAGTGAAAATGAATTTACATTGCAAAACAAACCATAACCATTATAAATATAACATTTGTTTGCTTGTATGTTAACTAATGTTAGAAACTAAATGCCGACAAGAAACGAAAAACACATCATATATACGACCCAAGTGAGCGAAACTTGCTCCCGATAACAGAAAACACATCCATCATGTTCATAAATTTCGTGTTTTTATGTCTTGAGTCTTGTGTGTAAGCTAGAGAGAGGTGAAATTATAGAAATAGAAGGAGATCAATCGAGTAAGACCAGGAACACTTAGACAAAGTGACATGGGTTTCAACAAAAAGATAACCATGTTCACAAACTTTTTTGGGGAACATGCTCATGTTGTACATAGGGAAAATGCATAATGAAAGGATTCATTGAATTTAGTAAATTATAAAAAACAGCATTCGTCATTATCCTTACACGAATTTCTCCTAGAAGCAGAAAAACTGCAAAGAGGTTGATCACAGCTTTAAAAGGAGGAAATTGAGTTGATTAAATTTTGAGAACTGTAGACTAATTTGACCTTTATAAAACAGTAATCAGCAAACAAAATAATCTTCACAGTGGAACTAATTAAGTACCACCACGTACTGAACTTTTTAGCTCATAAAATGAACTTACATAATATTCCTGTAGATTTCTGGTAGTATATTTACTGATTTTACTGGAATCAATGCAACAAAAACAGCCCAATACCCCAAATCCTTAATTTCATCATGGTTAATCCTCAGGAAACACAAAGTCCAGTGCCATAAAGATCAACTGAGATACCTTCTGAAAATCCCATATTCATGTTTTATTTAGAGAGAGAAACAAGATGTTGAAGATGAACACAAAGAAACTATTTTCATAAACTAAAACAAAGAAACAAAAACCAAAAGTAAACTTAAAAACTAGAAGATGGAAACTCCAAACATTACAAGAGAAGAAGGATAATTAAATTGTTGCAAAGATTCTTGCTAACCTTAATTTATGATCCAAATGATCATGAAGTTATCATGTTTCTTTTTGCCAATAATCTTAGCAGAATCTGAGTGGACCGTGATGGCAAGACCACTCTAACAAAATCCGAACAAACAAACGCTAAATTAATTATCCAATCAAAATCAATACGGATTATTGTTGTTGGATCGTCCGCCTGAATTACTTCCTCCATTCCATCCATCCACTGGTAATTGAACATTAGGCGGCATACTCATTGGCAAATTGAAAAACGGTAGCCCGGAAGATGGGTCAGGAAACGAGTTATTACCGCTTGCATCTTGTGAACCCGGTGGTTGAATTGGGGCGCCATCAACCACAGTCTCCTCTTCTTCTAAAGGTAATCTCTCGTAAGCGACATTAGTAAATGAAGAGGCGATAACGATGACCGGGCCAGCAGCGGTCAACTCTCCCACCACGTTCCCACCCACAACTTGTCCTTGACCGCCTGCCAAGAATACGGTCAAACTTGTCGCCCCAGGTGGTGCAGGCGGAGGCAAGAAAGAACCCGATAATGATAAGATCTCAAATCTTCCTTGAAGTTGCATCACTGACCCTGAAGCAGATGGTTGCCGAAGACTAACATTTGTTACGGTCCCACTTCCAGATAATATACAGATCCCACGCTGTCTTCGCCTTGCATATGTGGCAACGGATTCGAAAACATCGTATCCGTTGCCGATTTCTAGTATGTGTGCTCTTAGTGTGTTAGCACTTTCTCTTGTGATAATAACCGGCGGTTTTGGTTTGTTTTTCGATCCTGGTGGGCGGCCTCTAGGCCGCCTGCCAGATATATCACCACCACCACCAGAGGAGGGTGATATGAGGTCGAGGCCATGTGGGTCCCGGCTGTCGTCCTCTTCCTGTTGATGGTTATAAGTGTCGGAGAAAAGCTGATGCTGGTGGAGGTGATTGTGATTATTTTCTGGTTGACTTATTGGGAGTTGATGAATATAACGAGAAGCAGTGCCTAAATCTAAACCAGCCATGGATATAGATATGATAAAACAATTTATGGAAAGAAAACACAGTCACAAGCAACAGAAAACAAGAAAATTATAAAAAATTGAAGCAGGAAAATATAAAAAAAAAAAACTTGATTTTTTATGAGTTTTTTAAAGTATATAATATGATATGATTATGATAAAGGAAATTATAGAAAAACAAAGATCTGAATGGATGTTGAACCCTAGAGAGATTAGAAAACAAAGGGATATGATATGAGTGCAGAGAAAGGCAAGAGGGAAGAAGGTGTGAGGGGGACAAACGCAGTCATTTCTCACAAGCTAAAAGTTTAAATATTGCATTAAAAATTAGAAAGTTGATATGATATTAAATACTTTTGCTTTTATATTAATTATTTTGCTGGTTTTCAAGGAAGAAATTTACTATTTTTGCATATATTTTTAAATGACTTATGTAATAGTATTGATATATATTAATAATATAGAAAATCATCTTTATTATGTTTGCGTGGAAATACTTATATCTTTGTCTCACTTGTATAAAGAAGTTCACATTAAATAACATTAATAATAAAATTTATTTGTTTATAGCTTCTTAAAGTGTGAAGATTAGTTCAGTATTAATTAATTTCATACCTACGTTTCTTTTCATGGCAAATTCAATTCCTCCATTAAATGTGAAATGTATTGTTTTTTTTAATAATTTTACATCATTGAAAAGATGTGTCATGTAGTAATTTCATTAATTTGATAATAAAATGATTATGAATATTTATTCTTAAACTTTATATTGTACTATATTAGGACGATCGAGTAGAATGAGAATTATGGATAACTATATTATAAACATGCATGGTGATAATCAAGCCTATCCTAATTAAATGTAATAAGATACTATGATAATCATGGTTGTTTTACATTATTATTTAATTTAATATATATAACTTTAGTTCCTTTAATTGTATGTATAATAAATTAATATTTATCTTCTTGCAAAAAAGTAAAAAATAAAACGTTGATAACCAGCAATGATGATCGGCCCGCATGCTCCGTCTCGAGAACAATATGTGGATTAATGCAATGTTGAGTATACGCTACAAACTGACACAGCAGTATGTTAAGAAGAGTGTAAGTTCATCTTGAAAAACATGATCATATTCTTGCAAATTAATCCCTTCCGGAACCAACTTTGTAACGCACCTGATAGCTACCTTTTTGCAATTCAATTTTCATACTATTAGACAAAGAGTTAGTAAAAAAGTTTCATTTGTATTATGATTAAACTGGTATATTATACAAGACTTAATATAAACACATTACCAAACCACATGTAGTAAAACAACTAGCTAGAGCTAGTAAATTAGGTAAATTAACAAAAATCTGATACAATTGAAATATGAATTAATACCAACTTATGTTTGGTTGGTAAAGACTTCAGATTCCATTTCACTGTGTTTAGTTGATCAAGATAAGTAATAATTAGAATCATTCCACTATAATCAGATGAACAAATTTAGATTATTTACCATTTTGTATATTATGTATAATTTACACCTTCATTGGTTTTGTATCTGACATGAATAATTAATTACAGATATTGTTAGTACTAATATCTATTATTAAATTGTAAGTATTGATGTATAAAGTATATATATTATATGCAATATATCATATTATATAATATGTTATGTTATATAATATTTTATGTTATATTAAATATTTGCTAACAATTGGATGATCTTATAAAGGATATTCAATATCAGTATATAATATTAATACTAACAATACATGTATCATCATATAACTAAAGTAGATATTACATCATTAATATAAATTTTATTTCATATTTTGTCAACCAATTGGGTGGCAGATTTTAACCCATTCAGTTTTCAAATTCCCTTTCAATTTCAATGAATTTAATTAAATTTCAATTCCTAAATATAAGTACAAGTTATATGAGAGATTTCAATTTGTTTGAAAGTAATTTGTTCATTAAATTGTAGTAAAACTTATCACATGACATATGTAGATTTATAATTTATATTTATGGATTTAGTTTATATATACGACTATACGAGCCCGATGTATCACATAATACAACTAGCAGAGTAGCAGGTACTCTTACTTGCTTTATATATTGATCGAGCATTGAAGACAGTACAGGTTTCAGTTCATCATCAAATATGTTAAAATTATATATATGGGTTTAGTTTATAGTTTACACCCCAAACTCATACATACATATATTACACACATTTAGATGGCCCTGCAAGACAACTTCAACTTCAGGCACATTTAGGCATCTTTAATTTCAAGATATATATCAGTGTACGTGTATTGTGCAGTGTATGATGAGTAGTGACCACCTGCCTTTTTGATTTCTCGATAATAAGTTTTAACTATTGCTAATAACTTTATAAATTATAATTATCGGGTACTATGAAAAACATAGACGGTTTCTTTAACATTGATTACAAGAAAAATGAACAACCAATGGGGCTTTGCCTCAGTGGTACCGCCGCCGCAAATCCCCACGCCCCACCCGGGTTCAAGCCTCTGGGAGTACAAAAAATCCTATGCTCCGTGTGTGGGGTCACTGGGGCCAGGTGTTTAGCCGGACGGGTTGTCTCTTGCGGGTGGGGCTCCGTGGATCTACGGATCCGAGGTTAAAGGTTCCCTCCAATAACAAAAAAGAAAAATGAACAGGGTGTGTTTGGTTTGTGGGTACATATAGGAATGAGGGTATGTATCAATATGACTCCTAATTAATGTGTCTCATTGAAAGAATGAAGGATTAATTAATTTTACCCAACCTACCAATTTAGACATACTGCATACCCAACAAGGTTGATAGGGTTTAGAAATCCATTCCTGTTACCATCAAAAACTCATAGCCGTAGTATGCTCAAAAATCCATTCTTAAATTTAAACCAAACACACCCATCGTATGCTTAAAGATATAGACCGGCTTGAATATATTACGAAAAATTTGATTGGTTGAAATGAAAAAATGACTTATGAGTAAACAGGAAAATAATTAGTGAATTCTATGTGTCATTAATTAATTTTATGATTTATATATATATAATAAAATTTTAGGAAAAGAAGAGAGAAGCATTCTAATTTATATTTTATTACTATGATTTAAATTTTTATTACTATAATTCTACATTTTATTGTTTTAGTTCAGTATTTTATTAATAAGATTTACTTTTTTGTTTTTATGATTCCAAAGTTATAGGTAATAAAAATTTGAATCATAGTAATAATATAACGAATCAGATTGTTCATCCCTTTTATCTCACTAATTTTTCTTCTCACTAGAATCAACTATAGATTTGAAAATACTTCTTACGCCTAAAAATTTAAGCCTGAATCCCGGTCCAATATTTTTATTGGTTTTAATGATAGAGTGATTGGTAGAAAAAATAAGAGATCATAAGTATGATACAATATATGAGTTGAACCTATATTTTAGACCACTCTCAATTGTTTCTTCCCTTTTCGGCACTTAGTGACACCATTGGCACCCTTTCATTCCTTGGTATCTGTCGGTTTGTCGACGAAAGGGAAGAAGAGGATGTGGGCCAGCAACATTATCTTAATGTATTGTTATATTTTATTTAGTGTATAAATGTATATTTATATTGGTAAATGTGGGGCTCAAAAATTGAAGTGACAAAAACTATTGTTGGCACCATTGTATATGTCTTTCGTCAATTTTTAATGTGCTAATGTGACAAAACTAATGAAAGAAGTAACGAAACTACGGCTTGGAGTGGTACATATATTTTAGGCGCATGTAGGTAGGTTATGGGCCAGACCACATTATATATATTTATTTATAGGAATAAGAAATAGTGAAAACAATGAGATAAAATAAAAACGGTGAAAACAGATTTCAGCCCTTGGATCAAAATATATATATAAAAAGGGGTGGAGATAAAATAAAAATGATGAAAACAGTTTAACTTCACAATTCTATGAAGTGTGAAGTTGAATTTGTTTTTGCTCCACGCTTAATTTTTAAATATGAAGCCTACTTTTTTAAGCTTTACATAAAATTTATAAATTGTGGAGGTTGAAAATTAAGCTTCACACATTCATAACTTTATGTGAAACCAAAAAAAATAAGCTTCATGTTTAAAAAATTTATGTGAAGCAAAAAAAAACAAAGGTTCACAATGAAAACCTTTTGGAAAACAAAAGAAATACAATGGCTCACAATAAAAAATGTGTGAAGCGAAAAAAATAAAACTTCACAACTAAAAAAAATTGTGAATACAATTTGAGATTGTTTTTACCGTTTTTATTTTAACCCCTTTTTTCATTAGGATCTATCCCTATATTTATATTTATATTTATATTATACTATTTTTTTTAGTTGATTAAGCGCGTGGAAATAGTAGAGGTCGGGGAAGAACGGGAATCAAAGTCGCCAATTGGCTAAAGCTACGTACCACCAGATTCATATTACCTTGTTTCTTGAATGCTTCAAAAGCTAACTAGCAACACTTGACTTTGACTTACAATCTTTTACTTTTCTTTTTTTTTTTTTTTTTTTTTTTGTGTGTAAAAACTTATGTAAATAGTTTGTGGGATAAGCAAAATGATCTGTATTTATAATATTATATATGTACCTAAACTTACACAATATTAGTGTAAATAAATGATCTCACAAATTATCATAGCATATTCATTTTTTTATATTCGGTTATTTATTAAGTCCAATCATTTGAACCAACCAATTAATGTAATTTGGACTAATCAGTACGTGCTTAATAATAATAAAAAATTTGCATCTATAATCGTATAAACATCAAACATCAATTGTTGAAGTGGGAGCAGGATCGTGGATCCACCTTTCTTCTTTTGCATCTCAAAAATATTACTTAATTAATCACGTTAAATTATTAGTTCATAAAAATATGGGACAAACAAACTCATGGTTGTTGCGTGCTGAATTTTAAGTTAAATTATTATACTCCGTAATTATATATTTTACTCAAAATGAACATTAATTCAAACTTTGTTTGTCTCACAAGAAGACAAGGAATAAAGACATTGGAGACATGGACAATCAATCATCTTTTTCTTTGGAGGTTCCATGTTTTAATCTTTCCTCGTTGTAAAAACATGCCAAATTTATGAAACTTTTAAGGGTTTAAGTCAGCGATCGTCAACGAACTTTTCATTTTGTCCCGAGATCACCAATCAACCGGTTTTATTACCGTGATCACCATCGAACTTTCAAATTTCGTTCCGAGATCACCAACCATGTACTTTTTTGTGACCACCATCTGACGTGGCATTGCCACGTAGTTATTTTTAATGATTCCGAGATCACCAACCATGTACGTTATTCCTTTTCATTTTATTATGATTTCGATTTCATTTTCGGGTCTGAGTTTCTGTAACGTTATGATTGGCTAAATTATTTATGTATTTACTTAGATGATGATTTGATTATTGATTTGTGAAAGATATTGGATTTTATGAATGTTTATGTGTTTATTTGATGATCCTTGAAAAGGAATTACATATTCGAACCGAGAAACTGAAAAAATGAATGAACTAACAAAAACCTCCGATTCTTCTTGCTTCTTCTACCCACTCGTGATAGGAGCCGAAACGATTTTTAAAAAAGTCAAAATCGGGTGTATTTTATTTGATGATCCTTGATTATTGTTTGATTATTAGTGATTACCTAACGTGATTTTATGATCAATTGAGATTGAGTTCTTTTTGATTAGAAAATGGTTTAAGTCAGCGATCGCCAATGAACTTTCCATTTTGTCCCGAGATCACCATTGAGCTTTCAAATTTCGTTCCGAGATCACCAACCATGTACTTTTTTGTGACAACCAGAATCACTATCTGACGTGACATTGCCACGTCATTAAAAATACCTACGTGGCAATGCCACGTCATTAAAAAAATACCTACGTGGCAATGCCACGTCAGATGGTGATCACAAAAAAGTACATGGTTGGTGATCTCAGAACGAAATTTGAAAGTTCGATGGTGATCACGGTAATAAAACCGGTTGATTGGTGATCTCGGGACAAAATGGAAAGTTCGTTGGCGATCGCTGACTTAAACCCAACTTTTAACTTTCTACTACATTCTTATTGTGGTCGGGAAGCGAAGGATATTTACTCTCTACGTCACCGTCTCATTTTTTATTTTTATTTTTTATTTTTTTTTGCCGAAAATAGAATATATATATATATAAATATAAAAGATTAATCCTCAACAAAATTGAAGATCGAAAAAGATACATGATGGATACAAAAGGAGATACCATAACTCTAGAGATTACATAAGAAAATTGCATATAAGATGACAGAGATACCCGTCTCATTTTAGTTATCCGTATAACTATTTTTATTTGTTACTCAAACTTTATCAAAAATATTGAAAATTCTTAAACTCCTTATCTAACCCTCATTCATTACTTTAAAAAAACTAATTTTTTATATTTTTTTTCAGTCAAATTTACATTGAATATAGGAATATAAATGACATTTATGCAATTCATCTTAAATCCAAAAAAAATGATGAAGGACAATAAAAATGAGATAGATGAAGTAATGTTTATTTTTAAAAGGTAAAAGTTATAACTTCTTTCAAACTATATGTTCACTTCCAAAAGTATGTCAAATTGAGGGTGTAAACGAGCCGAGTCGATCCGAGCTTGTGACACCCCCAAATTTAATACTTTGCGGAAGCGAGTTTTGGGTGCTACTAATCAAATATCACAACACCAAAGTACAAGCAAACGACTCTAAATGAGACGTTTTAGAAAAATACATTACAATACAGTACATTACATAAGTTTTCAAAAGTTGACATAGCTTGGAGTTCGTCTAATAGTATCTAGAGATTTTAAAACATAACAGTTAGTACAAAAGTAATGCAATAAAATCTCCAAGTATGTATGCATGCGACTCAAACTATCAAGCAGTCCGGCTGGGCATCCCTACTGTTGATGCGTACCTGAGAATGCATCACTAAAAGCGTCAACCAAAAGGTTGGTGAATCTCACAGGTTTGTATTAAACAGTGATAAACAGTTTTACGTAAATCAATAAGTAAATCATCACAATAAGCAAAACAGTAAAGTATAATTGTACAATAGTAGTAAGTCGGTAACCAAGTATTTCATAATTACAGTAAGGTCGGTATAGTCGGTCATGTCATGAGCCATCATAGTCGAAGCTTAACACGTCTGTAATTTGCCCCAGTGAGCACTAATCAAAAAATACTCATATGAAACGAATAAGAAACGCCTGTTTAGACACTTGCAGTTCGTGGTGGCGCTACCACCCCAGGCGGGGATTGTCAGTCCCATATGGATCCATATACTAAAATTCGCGCTTATCGTATAATTGACGACTATGATTCAGAGGACTTCGTTGGATTAAAAGGAAACTCATGCAACTCAGTAATTCAGTAAATCTATAAGTCTGTAAGTCGGTAAGTAAACAAGTCAGTAGGTAAATAAGTCGGTAAGTAAATAAGTCAGTAAAACAATACATTTGTATATGTATTAAAGTCAGTAAGTAAATAAGTCTGTAAAACAATACATTTGTAATTGTATTAAAGTCAGTAAGTAAATAAGTCTGTAAAACAATACATTTGTAATTGTATTAAAGTCAGTAAGTAAATAAGTCTGTAAAACAATACATTTGTAATTGTATTAAAGTCGGTAAGTAAATAAGTCGGTAAAACAATACATTTGTATATGTATCTAGTAATTCAAGTAATTTTAGTAAACAATCACTTTTTATAAACATGTACATACAGTAAACAAGTAATATCAGTAAGCAAATACGTTTAGTAAACAAGTGATGCATCTCCCCCAAAGTAAAACAGTAAAAAGGGGCAGTGAAACTCACCTGAAGAGCAAGCAAATCCTAATGTGCGCGCGTGTACCAATTGTAACTTCCTAGTACCCTAATCACGCGAGATTATATATAAGTAAATGGAGACGTACAAATACCATCCATATTAATGTTTATTCGGTTGAATTGTGTCCAAGTGTTTGTTTATATGTTTGAAAACAATTAAGTTTGTAGTTTGTAAAAGTGTACGGCCCGTTGGTGACAGAAGTGAAATCATATTTCAAAATACAATTTTTGTACTTGTTTCTAGTTGATTTCATGTACTTTAGATACTTATTTAGCTTGGAATTGATCTCATGTGTTAAGGTTAAAGATTGAGGAAAGAATATGAAAAGATAGTGCATTTTGCTGATTTGACTATGTCGCACCGTTTTGGCCATAACTCTCTCATACGAACTCGGATTTAGGCGATCAAGCTGCCCAGACGACCGTGACTCAGAGGACTACAAAACTACAAAAGATGGTGGGATAAATGGGTGTTACCCGTCCGGTTAGGGCTCCATACCCGTCCGGGTATGTTTGGTGAGCAGTCCGGGTGAGTTTTCTAATCCGTCCGGGTCTGTGTGTACCACCCGTTCGGGTTTCACCTTTCACCCGTTCGGGTATATGGACTTACCCGTCCGGGTACAGGTCCATACCCGATCGGGTATGCAACCTTACCCGTTCGGGTTTGTTTCCTCACCCGTTCGGGTCTGGGACTGGTTCAGGTCTGTTCAAGCAATATTTCTACCAACGAGTTTTAAACCCAAGTTTCGGACATCTACAGCTTATATAACTTACATACATACTTATAATAAGTTTATAAACACGAATTTAGAGGAAAAAGTATGTGATTCTTACAATGTAAAAATGGGACCGAGGATGATGATGATGAACGATGAAGATGATGATTCCAAGGATGAAGATGATGATCAGATGTTGTTGTTGTTGATGAATGATGATGATGATTTGAAACCGAGAGGAAAAGAGCGAGAGACCGAGAGAGAAATGAGATGGATCGTGTGTGTGTTGTATGTGTGAATTATTGGGGGTCGGGTGAGTATAACCGGCCTCCAATAATTGAGGTTTGGTAGTATTTTTTACCCCGTGTTCGCGTACCCGATCGTAAAGTAGTATAATATTTTTAAATGATAAATTTCTAAAAATATAATTGTTTATATTTTTAATCAAAGTATCTTACAATAATACTTGTAGTGAGATATAAAATTATATCTTTGTTTCAATTCATTTTGACGGATAGTTTTCTATGTACAGAATATGTTTAAATTTGATATCAAGTAAATAATTATTATTCTAAACAATAATACATTATTAAAAAAAAATGTTTTTCACCAACGTCCGTATTGAAGATTACGTTTTCTTTTAGTTTTGTTTGTACGTGATTATTGAATAATCAATGGGTTATATATATATATATATATATATATAAATACATATATAATACTTGTGTACTTGAGTATTGACACGTATGTAATACGTGTCTTAAAAGTTTTAAATTATGAGCTAATTTTGGGTTATTTTGACCGGGTGTCACATTCTCCCCTTGTTAGGAGAATTTCGTCCCGAAATTTGTGCGTAGTAATTGTTTGTGCATTTTCTAAGAAAGTGTGTGAGTCTACTGTGAGTGCTATAACCTCATTCTAATATTATCTCCCTCCCCTTGTTAAGCTAATGCCCTACTGGCCATTAAAGGAGTAGATAAAGTGTGTTGTAAAGTAGTTGACCATTTTGTCGGTATGACAAGGTCAGTCAGTCACTAAGGTGTAGCTACACTTTGTACTAGTAGCCTAAAGTAAAGTAGTAATTTCTCTATGTTCATACAGTTTGTAACGGACAGTAGTATCATAGTGTGAACTAGACTCTATCAGTCCCCTACAGAAACTAAATGAATTAGCCTACATTAGTTTTATGTGGGATGTTACCCATTGTATAATAATATTTTTAACCGGTATGTCTTCCGGTATAAAGCAATGTAGGATATGTTATCCCTATACTTATGCAAGCTAAACATCGTCTCTTAAAGAAACTATAGAATCTAAATTGTCGTCTTTCCCTAATCCCTTCGTGCACTTAGGATCTAGGGAAACATAGAAGTATTCAAACAGCAAGTAAGATCTACCAAAGTAAAATTGGTATACAGGCAGTCGGGTCATTAGCGAGTAACCATACTCGCATCATTATTCGAGTCTTAGTAAACTTTTCTTATAGAAGCAAGGGTATCATGGTATACTGTGAAGTTTTTGCGGACTATTCAAAATTTGAAATTTGTTTAGGGCTGTGCACTATAAATAAGTTTACATGGTTATAAAATTTTGAAAATTTTATAAAACATTTCGTGAGAAATTCCCGTAGAATTTTATTAGAAATTCATTTTGTTAGAACTATGATGGTGATAGTCTGTTGAAACTTGAAATCCGTTGAAAAGTTGATTTGATAAGTAGTTCAGTTGAAACTATTGTCAGTGATCATGATTTGAAAATTTTGTTTAGAAAAGTCTGTCGATAAACAGGAGTTATGAAAATTTCAAAGTAAAAGCCTGTTGAAATTTTGTTGAAATAGTTTTCCTAAGGAATACCTAACAGTACAGTGGAGTGAGTTTCAAAATATCTTTGACGTATAATCAGGTAGGTAGTAGTAGTAAGCAAGTATAAAGTTTCGATCCTTATATCAAAGGACACTGAAGTAGCTATATTTGTCGTTTTCAGTAGAGTAGGTAGTAACTAAAGTATCATCAGATAAGGCATATTCCAATACCTTCAGTATATAATAGCTTATAGAGTAGTACGCATTTGAGGCCTATATATGTATATATACCTATATCACATAATAGTCTAATCAGATTTGTATACAAATCCTATCTCACTCATAGGATCTAAGCTACGGAATGAAGTATCGAGTAATAAATAAAATTTAGTAAAGCCAACAACATTGAGGTAGTAGGGTTATCTGTATGCGAATGTACCAGTGTTGAGCAAGTCAGTGAGCCTCGGGTTCGGGTTATCCTCCCTAGTATTGAGTACGTAAAATCTTCCTTTAGCAGAGTTGTTTTTGTTTTTCAGCTGCGGGCAATCCTTCCTGAAATGCCCGGTACCATTGCATTCATAACAGGTCTTGTGTGCAGAGGTGTTGGTACCAGTTGCGGCTGTCTTGTAATCCTTGGCCACGTGTCCAAATCGCTTGCATTTGGTGCAAGGACACGAACCATCATGATGGAGGCTGCATTTTGAGCAAAAGGGTTTGCTTCCCTTATACTCCTTCTTGTCGCCAGAGTCAGTCGGGTAGGTTTTACCAGTCTCAACCTTTTTGTTGGAGTTGTTGGGGTTTCCTTCCCACTTACGCTTTCCAGTGTTTCCAGTAGGTGTTGCAGATGTCTC
Organism: Helichrysum umbraculigerum; assembly: GCA_949592205.1. NCBI lineage: Eukaryota > Viridiplantae > Streptophyta > Magnoliopsida > Asterales > Asteraceae > Helichrysum > Helichrysum umbraculigerum. The sequence continues at coordinate 200,167,823 of CATIUR010000001.1, read as the reverse complement.
ACGCCTGACAATCTGCGCCATGAGCTCATGTGCCATACGAATAGCACTTTGTATGGTTCCAGGCTTGGAGGAAGTGACATTTCCTTGAATATCCTTCGGGAGTCCACGGATGTACCTCTCAATCCGCTTACGTTCAGGATCTACCATAGAGGGGCAGAGGAGAGCGAGCTGTTGAAATCGGGTTGTATAACCGATGATGTCAGTACCCTGAACGGTCAAGTGCCAGAATTCGTCTTCCAGCCTCTGGAGTTCCTCATTGGGACAGTACTCATCCCTTAGCATCCTTTTCAGTTCATCCCATGGGATTCCGTATGCAGCATCAATTCCCACAGACTGAATGTACGAGTTCCACCATGTCAGCGTACCTTCCAGAAATGTACAGGTGGCATACTTAACCTTACAGTCTTCAGGACAGTTACAGATTCTGAGGACTGACTCCATCTTCTCGATCCACCTGACTAACCCAATGGCACCTTCAGTGCCCTTAAAGTTCAGGGGTTGGCAGTTAAGGAAATCCTTGTAGGAACAAGGCTTGGTTACAGGAGTAGGAGTGGTGTTGACAGTCTCGTCACTTCTTCGCGAATCTCGAGCAGCCATAGCTTCAGCTACCGTTCGAGCCACAATTGCGTTGAGTTCAGCCTCACTATAGCTTTTCTTCTTCGGCGGCATGATTCTTCAAGAAAAGCAAGGGTAGATGTGAGTTTTGGTGTAAGAATATGATTATCGTAGTTGCATATATAACAGTAATATATTACAACACAAGTGACAATCAATGGTGTAGAATAAAGAAGATTGTAATCATTTAACATGCGAGTTCAAAAGATTACGAGGATTAAGGTTTTCAAAAGTGTTAGGAATATTACATCCGGACAGATATTAGCGGTTATGCGGAATGTGATAGGGAGATATGAAAAGATTTTGTACTTAGAGGAATACTGGATCCGGATGTTAAATATGATAGATGAGTGAAGGACGGTCCTCTGATGACCAGTTCGTGCAGAATAAGGTGTTAAAGTTTTTAATCTCTACCTAGGCAAGTCTATTTCGAAGAGATGACCCTCTAAGTCAGGGCACATCCCGGTACTATTTTCCTGACTCGATCAACTTACCGTTGGCGAGTTCTAAGTCGTATATGAACAATAAGTTCGTTACCAAGTATCGGAGGATATTACTAGGCCTAATCATATATGTATAACCTATACATACATATTATCCACCTAGTCGTGTCTAGCGCAAAACAAGTACAAGTCACGGTTCTCTCGTGGTCAGAGTCAAATAGTGCATTCCTGTTCAACATAACCCCTTTCAGATCTTACATCATCTTCATTTAATTGTACATAGTTGATCAGGCTATGTTAAATTAAACTTGTATGATGAAATCCCTGAACCAGTTATATCTAATGAGGAATACTGCCTAACGGTCATAGTCTAGGCCCACTAAATGCAACCTAGTTCGCTATAACCTTAGGCTCTGATACCAATCTGTGACACCTCCAAATTTAATACTTTGCGGAAGCGAGTTTTGGGTGCTACTAATCAAATATCACAACACCAAAGTACAAGCAAACGACTCTAAATGAGACGTTTTAGAAAAATACATTACAATACAGTACATTACATAAGTTTTCAAAAGTTGACATAGCTTGGAGTTCGTCTAATAGTATCTAGAGATTTTAAAACATAACAGTTAGTACAAAAGTAATGCAATAAAATCTCCAAGTATGTATGCATGCGACTCAAACTATCAAGTAGTCCGGCTGGGCATCCCTACTGTTGATGCGTACCTGAGAATGCATCACTAAAAGCGTCAACCAAAAGGTTGGTGAATCTCACAGGTTTGTATTAAACAGTGATAAACAGTTTTGCGTAAATCAATAAGTAAATCATCACAATAAGCAAAACAGTAAAGTATAATTGTACAATAGTAGTAAGTCAGTAACCAAGTATTTCATAATTACAATAAGGTTGGTATAGTCGGTCATGTCATGAGCCATCATAGTCGAAGCTTAACACGTCTGTAATTTGCCCCCGTGAGCACTAATCCAAAAATACTCATATGAAACGAATAAGAAACGCCTGTTTAGACACTTGCAGTTCGTGGTGGCGCTACCACCCCAGGCGGGGATTGTCAGTCCCATATGGATTCATATACTAAAATTCGCGCTTATCGTATAATTGACGACTATGATTCAGAGGACTTCATTGGATTAAATGGAAACTCATGCAACTCAGTAATTCAGTAAATCTATAAGTCTGTAAGTCGGTAAGTAAACAAGTCAGTAGGTAAATAAGTCGGTAAGTAAATAAGTCAGTAAAACAATACATTTGTATATGTATTAAAGTCAGTAAGTAAATAAGTCTGTAAAACAATACATTTGTAATTGTATTAAAGTCAGTAAGTAAATAAGTCTGTAAAACAATACATTTGTAATTGTATTAAAGTCAGTAAGTAAATAAGTCTGTAAAACAATACATTTGTAATTGTATTAAAGTCGGTAAGTAAATAAGTCGGTAAAACAATACATTTGTATATGTATCTAGTAATTCAAGTAATTTTAGTAAACAATCACTTTTTGTAAACATGTACATACAGTAAACAAGTAATATCAGTAAGCAAATACGTTTAGTAAACAAGTGATGCATCTCCCCCAAAGTAAAACAGTAAAAAGGGGCAGTGAAACTCACCTGAAGAGCAAGCAAATCCTAATGTGCGCGCGTGTACCAATTGTAACTTCCTAGTACCCTAAACACGCGAGATTATATATAAGTAAATGGAGGCGTACAAATACCATCCATATTAATGTTTATTCGGTTGAATTGTGTCCAAGTGTTTGTTTATATGTTTGAAAACAATTAAGTTTGTAGTTTGTAAAAGTGTACGGCCCGTTGGTGACAGAAGTGAAATCATATTTCAAAATACAATTTTTGTACTTGTTTCTAGTTGATTTCATGTACTTTAGATACTTATTTAGCTTGGAATTGATCTCATGTGTTAAGGTTAAAGATTGAGGAAAGAATATGAAAAGATAGTGCATTTTGCTGATTTGACTATGTCGCACCGTTTTGGCCATAACTCTCTCATACGAACTCGGATTTAGGTGATCAAGCTGCCCAGACGACCGTGACTCAGAGGACTACAAAACTAAAAAAGATGGTGGGCTAAATGGGTGTTACCCGTCCAGGTAGGGCTCCATACCCGTCCGGGTATGTTTGGTGAGCAGTCCGGGTGAGTTTTCTAATCCGTCCGGGTCTGTGTGTACCATCCGTTCGGGTTTCACCTTTCACCCGTTCGGGTATATGGACTTACCCGTCCGGGTACAGGTCCATACCCGATCGGGTATGCAACCTTACCCGTTCGGGTTTGTTTCCTCACCCGTTCGGGTCTGGGACTGGTTCAGGTCTGTTCAAGCAATATTTCTACCAACGAGTTTTAAACCCAAGTTTCGGACATCTACAGCTTATATAACTTACATACATACTTATAATAAGTTTATAAACACGAATTTAGAGGAAAAAGTATGTGATTCTTACAATGTAAAAATGGGACCGAGGATGATGATGATGAACGATGAAGATGATGATTCCAAGGATGAAGATGATGATCAGATGTTGTTGTTGTTGATGAATGATGATGATGATTTGAAACCGAGAGGAAAAGAGCGAGAGACCGAGAGAGAAATGAGATGGATCGTGTGTGTGTTGTATGTGTGAATTATTGGGGGTCGGGTGAGTATAACCGGCCTCCAATAATTGAGGTTTGAAAGTATTTTTTGCAACGTGTTCGCGTACCCGATCGTAAAGTAGTATAATCTTTTTAAATGATAAATTTCTAAAAATATAATCGTTTATATTTTTAATCAAAGTATCTTACAATAATACTTGTAGTGAGATATAAAATTATATCTTTGTTTCAATTCATTTTGACGGATAGTTTTCTATGTACAGAATATGTTTAAATTCGATATCAAGTAAATAATTATTATTCTAAACAATAATACATTATTAAAAAAAATGTTTTTCACCAACGTCCGTATTGAAGATTACGTTTTCTTTTAGTTTTGTTTGTACGTGATTATTGAATAATCAATGGGTTATATATATATAAATACATATATAATACTTGTGTACTTGAGTATTGACACGTATGTAATACGTGTCTTAAAAGTTTTAAATTATGAGCTAATTTTGGGTTATTTTGACCGGGTGTCACAGAGCTCGGCTCGTTTCAAACCTAGTATATTAAGCCCGAGCTCGGCTCGGACGCGACTCGTTTATTCAATAATAATATTTATTTAATTACTATTTTATTAATACATATTATTTATTAATTTTTTTGTCTAACTTTTAGCTATATATAAGACGATTTATCGTTATTATATTAAGTATTATATAGGTAGATTAATATTATATAATTATATCTTATATTATTATATAAAAAATTAATAAGGTATATAAATGAAAAGCTCTTTTACGCTCGCGAGCTTGTTCGAGTTAGGTATAAGAAGCTCGAGCTCGTTTATTAAAGGGAAATTTGTAATTTTTGCCACTGTGGTGTTAAGTTTTGGCCGATTTTGCCATTTGAGAATTTTTTCTGCAATTTGTACCCCGTGGTTGTCAATTTCCGCAATTTTTGCCACTTCTGCTAACTTTTGTTAAGAAACTCCGTTAAGTTATATAAAATGACCAAAATACCCGTCCTTTTCCTTTTTCACTTATTCTTCCCTGCTTCAAAACCCTAGCCCATATCTTTGACCAATAAGAATCACACAACTCTTAACAGCAACAACTGTAATCGATCAATCATTCTCCTTCACTTTCTCATAAATAAAATCCACCAATTTTGATAACGGCAAACTGCTATCTTCCAACAAACAAGCAACAATAGAATTACTTGAACTCATTCCCACTAATTCCTTACTCAAATCGACATTACTGAACTCATTCCCACTAATTCCTTCAATATAATACTTAACTAAACCATCAATTTCTTCACGTAAAACCCTACTTCGTTCATCTCGTTCTTCTACACTCATCGCCAAATCAACTCGCTTCCGCTTCACTGATTTCTTAGTATCATCGACAACCATCGCATCACTCATTTTCACAAACCCTAATTTCTCAAAACCCTAAGTTTTTTTCCCAACTTGCGAATCAAATCAGTACTTTCAGATGTATAAACACGATCGGAATCCCGCCGGCGACAACAAAATCCTAAGGCCAAAATGAAGTTCCAGTCGCAGATCTACAAAGAACGAGCAGATATAGATGATTCGACGAAGGTATCAGAATCTAATGATAGCAAACGAGGAAAACAGAAATCGGATCTGAAGCTACAAGTCCGGCTACAAGTAGATATATGGGTATCTTATGCGATTTCGGTATATAGAAATCTCGATTCACGTGGTTCTAGATCTGAGTGATGCTTGACGGTTACGGTTGATGAACGTCGTCGCACGCCTCGTCGGAATTGATGATCGCCTATTACGTTTTCTGTTTGTACAAAGTCGCTCGGATCTAACATGGTGGTTGGAACATGGTGATTTGTGTCGTTTGAAATTTATGAGTTTAATTAAGGTTGGGATGGTGGGTATTTGTGGATTAAAATAAGTTTTGGATCTGATTTTGATTGTGGTTGTTTTGGATCTGATTTTTTTATTGTGGTTGTTATGTTTGAAGTGAAAAGGGAAAAGGAAGGGTATCTTAGTCATTTTATATAACTTAACGGGGTTTTTTAACAAAAGTTAGCAGGAGTGGCAAAAATTGCGGAAATTGACAACCACAGGGTACAAATTGCAGAAAAAATTCTCAAATGGCAAAATCGGCCAAAACTTAACACCACAGTGGCAAAAATTGCAAATTTCCCTTTATTAAATGAGCTCCAAACTATGTTCAAGCTCGGGCTCGAGCTCATTTAAGCTCGGCTTGAATCGAACTCGAGTAGCTCACGAGCTGTATCGACTCATTTACACCCCTGTGTCAAATTTTCATTCAAGCGTCAATTACACATTTTCATACAAAAAACAGCTCAAGATACATGTATAATAATTGACATTTGACCGATAAAAGCAATGAAATCATTATACTTCACTAAACTATGTGTCATTCTAGCTAGTGAAAATTTATTTCGAAACGAAAAACAGTATTACTCCAGTATTGATGTAATTAAGTGAAATATTTTCTTATGATACATGAAGGTATAGTACAAGGTTCGAATAATGAACCCTTCAATCCTGTATACCTGCCTCATTTTGTTGAATGTAATAAATAAAATGAGAGAAGATTTTAAATACATATGGTCAGAAAACATAGCATATGATACTCTAATATTTACACACTGCATTTGTAAGACTGCTCCCAATGGGTGACACCAACTGACGCGTCAGTTGGTGCCATCTCTGCGCCACATCAGCTTTTTTCTCAACTGACACAAACTGACATTTCACTGCCTACAGTAACATCACCTCCCTATTTTTTTGGACCCTACACACTATTAACTTTATTTATTTAATACAAAAACTTAACTAACACATTTTCATTCTATAAATTAAAACATTACATTAATATAAAATAAAACATTACAATTCCTAAAAAAAGAAAAAAATTACATTTATTGAAAATTAAAAATACAACTAGTCGACTACTCCAATTTGTTCTCGTCTTCATTCTCGTCCTCGTTTTCGTCCGAATCCTCCACTTGGATTGAGCTCGCTTCGTGACCAAAAAACGTTTTGTAATCCGTCTCATAGTTGTCAACCACGGTTTTATGCACTTGTTTGAGTATTTTTTTTCTCCTTGCCTTTGAGAAATGACGGGATTGGTTGTAGAAGCATTTTCCACGATTTAATTATTGTTTTTTTGGTCGCATTTTTTTCGATCGCGGCCAATGTCTTTTTTTGTTCTTCCACGGCTTGTATGTTTGCCAAACGTTCTTGTTCTTTCAAAGAACGCGAAGAAGTAGCGGCGTCACTTGAACCCGAGCTTTTTTGGCTTTTTCTTGAAGATGTACGACCGGGCGGGCGACGAATCGGGTCGTCGGTGAACAACCGTTGCATGTTAGTCGCTAGAGGATCGGAAGTAGGCATGTCGTCACCAAGATTTATCGGTTCGAGCTCGGGTTGGGATGGCACTTGTCGGTTGCCCATGACCGTGTCGTTTTCCAAAAACTTTGGATGATTTTTGACTACGTACCAACATTTTTCATATATGAAAGCTCTACGTAATCGGGCCTTGAACACCTCATGACAAGCTTTCACAATGTGTTCGTCACTTGCCATGCTTTGCCGAGGATTCGTAAGCTCTTTGTGGATTGCAATGAAAGTTTTGCAATCCGTACGAATCATGTTCCATTTGCCTTGAATTTGGCTCAAAGTACGGTACTTAGGTGCCACCTTATTATATTTATAACGCCCCAATTTAGATCACATTTTTTTTAACATAGCGGAAGCAATATCCCATATATATATAGCCCTGGATTAACCGAAATATATATAATCATTTACATAAGTACTTCGTTATATAACTACACAATTAGATGGGCGTTACTTTAACAAAACATTTAAAGTAATACAAAAGTCATCAGAGTTCTATCATTGTCGAACACTCCTTCAATTTACTCCGAGACCCGCCCTTAACAAAATATATATTAACCTGCAAGGAGTAAACAACGAGGGATTAGCACGAAGCTAAGTGAGTTAACTCATCACTAACACTACACTTAGTTTAACACTATGAGTCTACAACAATTAACACTTTGACTCAACATCACTAGAGGATCGGTGGCCCTTGTGGCACCCTCAGCCGCGGTGGCCCACCAAGCGACTCTTACACCAACTGCAGGCCAATACAGTGGTTAACCGATAACGGTTTGCTACCTTTAGTCAACACAAGCTCTATTCACAACACATGTTCACAACTCTCGTGTTGACTAACCTGTAGCAAAACATCCAACAAGATTGACCTCTTTAACACAATCACCAAAAGGTTTCTTAACACTTGCTTCTAGTTCACAATATGCCGTAACACAAGAATGCACAAATAACACTTGAAGTAACCACATAAGTGATCACCAAACATAGCGAGAGATCAAAGTCCACTCACCTGTCCACTTTAACTTCAGTTACTCAAGTGACTAAATTCACTGAGTCTTCGCCTTGTCTGAAATCACATTAAAACACTCGAATTAGTAACTTAATAAAAATGCACATTGTTAAGAAAACAATCACTTCACATACTCATATTTTTTACTAATCCAACATGTATTATATAATAGATACACATTCATATAATCCTAACTAGTAAAAAAAAAAAGAAAACATATTGATCTGCAGTGGGAATCCGCCCGGATTCCCTTGAATACGCCCGTATTCATTTGAATCCGGCCGGATTCATCTGAATACGCCCGTATTCCCGATCAATTTCCAATTCAGAACTTAGATTAAGCAATACGTTCTTGAATACGCCAGGGAATCCGCCGTATTCCCGGGAATACGTCCGGATTCCCATGAATCCGTCCGGATTCCCGGTAAAGACCTGCACGAAAATTGCAGGTTTTCCTGCACATTTAAGCTCGAACCAAAAAACACAAAATCAACCAAACTCAACTTGTAACTCAGATTTTTATCACTTTCAATGTACAATAACATCTAGTAACATAATACACACTAAATTCTAACAACAATTCATCACAAATCATCAAAATCACTTATAACCTAACTATTTCCATTCAAACTAAAACTTAAGAAATCTTTCATGTTTTTATCATGTAATCGAGTACAAGGAGTTAAATCATCATCATCAAATCGATATGCAACCATCTATTTAGCTCATCAAACTTCAAATCATAATAATCAATAATGTGTTCAAAACTCATCATATATAAATATAACTTACAATATGAAGAACACTATGAAGATGAGGATGATGATCTTAACAAGAATTTAAGCTTCCATTCCTCAATCGATTTGATTTAAGCTTTTGAAGTGATAAGGGTTTGAGTTTAATTTTTGAGTTAGGTTAAAACTTGGTGAAAATGAGGGATTGGGGAAAATATGATCGATCACCCCTTTTTATTAAAACCGTCCCATTTAAGTTACAGTACAATATTATACTACTCTTTGCCCTATTGTCTGGAACCTAAATACCAATTGCAAGAAAATTATTTTATTTTACCATCGTCTAAGATAATTTAAAACAAATAATATTTTACTAGTCACAATATCTCCTGAGACTTATTTACCTATTAATTTCACACTCAAACATATTCAAACAATTAAATGTACGTATTTAAAATTTAAAGAAATACCTGATTCTACTGGGCCCAATTTCAGGGTGTTACAAATCTTCCCTCCTTAAAAGATTTCGTCCCCGAAATCTAACTAGACTCGAACAAACTAGGGTAACGGGCCCTCATACTCGACTCGGTCTCCCAAGTAAGATTTTCTCCCAAACTATGTTTCCATTTCACTAGAACCATAGGTATCTCCTTCTTGCGTAATTTAGTCACTTTTCTATCAACTAACTCAATGGGCTCTTCTACTAATTTCTGACCTTGGTCAACTCTAAGATCTTGTAACGGAAGGATTTGGGTTGGATCCTCCACATTACATTTCCGCAAATAGCAAACATTAAAGGTGTCGTGAATACCACTTAATTCAGAAGGAAGGTCTAAGACAACAGTTTGGTCATTAACTACTTGGCGGATTTTGAATGGACCTATAAATCTCGGAGCCAATTTCCCACGCTTACCAAAACGAATTACACCCTTCCAAGGTGACACTTTTAAATAAACCAATTCGCCTTCGACAAAATTAACAGGTCGACGACGCGAATCAGCATATTGTTTCTGCCTATCTCTTGCGGCTTTCAATTTCTCGCGAGCTATAGCAACTTTATCGGCCGTAATCTGAACAATATCGGGACCCGCAAACTATTTCTCCCCAGCCTCTAACCAACAAGTCGGCGTTCGACAACGACGTCCGTACAACATTTCATATGGCGGCATGCCAATGCTAGAATGATACGAATTATTATACGCAAACTCCACCAAAGGTAGGTGAGAGTCCCACTAACCCCCATACTCCAAAATACACGCTCTCAACATATCCTCAAGAGTCTGAATGGTTCTTTCTGACTGTCCATCGGTCTGAGGATGATATGCAGTACTAAGATTAACTCGGGTACCTAACTCTTTCTGAAGATTCTACCAAAAACCTGACACAAACCTAGAATCTCGATCTGACACAATAGATAAGGGAATTCCGTGCCTCGATACAATTTCATTAATATACAATTGAGCCAAACAGGTCAAAGAAGCGGTTTCACTGGTCGCAAGAAAATGGGCGCTTTTAGTTAAACGATCAAATATAACCCAAATCATATCATTGCCTTTCTGCGTACACGGTAACTTGGTGACAAAATCCATAGTGATGTGTTCCCATTTCCACTCGGGTATTTCCAATTGTTTCAACGAACCATAAGGCTTTTGATGCTCGGCTTTTACTTGGGAACAAATATGACATAATTCCACAAATCTTGCTACATCCGTTTTCATAGTTGGCCACCAATAAAGAGGTTTCAAATCATTATACATTTTTGTGCTACCAGGATGAATAGATAATCTTGATTTATGAACCTCCGTCAAAATCAACTCACGAAGTCCACCAATTAATGGGACCCAAACCCGAGATTGAAAAGTTTTTAACCCACGTGAACCATCAACTAACAAATCCTTTCGTTTCAACATGATCTCGGATTTCAAATTAACATCCAGTAAAGCTTCAATCTGTGCGACTCTTAGCTGAGAAATCAAATCAGAGGACACCTCTAATCGCATGAAACAAATCTTGTCACTAAATATATTTCGACTCAATGCATCCGCAACCACATTAGCTTTACCCGGGTGATAACGGATCTCGCAATCATAATCTTTAATCAATTCTAACCACCGCCTCTGACGCATATTCAATTCTTTTTGCGAAAACATGTACTGAAGGCTTTTATGATCCGTGCAAATTACACATTTCGTACCATACAAATAATGTCTCCAAATCTTCAAGGCAAAAATTACAGCCGCAAGCTCCAAATCATGTGTCGGATAATTCTTTTCATGTGGTTTAAGCTGTCTAGAAGCATACGCAATTACGCGATCTCTTTGCATTAAAACACCACCTAACCCGGTATGCGATGCATCACAATATACAATGAAATCATCCGACCCATCTGGTAACGCCAAAATCGGGGCTTGACACAATAATTGCTTTAATGTCTGAAAAGCTGCCTCTTGTAGTTCGGTCCACTGAAATTTCACATCCTTCCGAGTTAACTTAGTCAATGAACTCGCAATTTTGGAAAAATCTTTGATAAACTTTCGGTAGTATCCTGCTAATCCAAGGAAACTCTTAATTTCTGAAGGAGACTTAGGCGCATTCCAATTCATAACAGCTTTCACTTTAGACGGATCCACTCTAACCCCGTCTTTACAAATGATATGTCCCAAAAACTGCACCTCACGCAACCAAAACTCACATTTCGAAAACTTTGCATAAAGCTGCTCTCTTTTCAATGTTTCAAGTATCAATCTCAGATGCATTTCATGATCCGCTTCAGACTTGGAATAAATTAAAATATCGTCGATAAACACAATCACAAACTGATCAAGATAGGGACGACACACCCGATTCATTAAATCCATAAAGATTGCAGGAGCATTCGTTAACCCAAACGGCATAACCAAAAACTCATAGTGACCATACCTCGTGCGAAAAGCGGTTTTAGGAATATCTTCCTCACGAACTCGGACTTGATGATATCCCGATCTCAAATCAATTTTTGAAAAATATGAGGATCCTTGTAATTGATCAAACAATTCATCAATTCTGAGCAACGGGTATTTGTTCTTCACCGTCCTCTTATTTAATTCCCGATAATCGATGCACATACGGAGAGTACCATCTTTCTTCTTCACAAATAACACGGGAGCACCCCACGGCGATGAACTCGGCCTAATAAATCCTTTATCTAACAATTCCTGAATTTGCCCCATCATTTCACGAATTTCGGAAGGAGCTAATCTATAAGGAGCCTTAGCTACAGGAGACGAACCAGGAATTAAATCAATTTGGTATTCTACATCTCTTACAGGGGGAAGGCCAGGCAATTCATCCGGGAACACGTCTGAAAATTCAGAAACCACCCGAATATCGGAAATGGATTTCTTTTCTAGTTTAACATCTACTACATAGGCCACAAAGGATTCACAACCCTTAACTAAGGACTTCCTAGCCTTCATCATAGATATTACCGGAATACTACCCTTCGTACGTTCCCCACGCGCTACCACATATGATTGACTGGAAACTGGGAATTTTATCAACTTTTTATGACAAGAGATGTTGGCTTTGTTTTGACTCAGCCAATCCATACCAAGAACAACATCAAAACTAGGGATTTGCATCAATAGGAAAGAAACTGGAAATTCATGATCCTCTATTTGTATACTAGCTCCGGCTACCGATGTGGTAACAGGAACTGTCTTACCATCAGCTACCTCAACTTCTAAGGGATTAGAAATCACAGAGGGCATCAATTTCAGTTTATCACAAATTTGCACAGATATAAACGAGCAATTTGCCCCAGAATCAAATAATACACGGGCTGGTACAGAGTTAACAAGGAAAGTACCAGTAATCACGTCATCAATAAGCACAGCATCATCCATGGTCATTCGGAAAGCTCGACCCGTAGCAGCTGGTGGATTCTTCCTTTTCTGACCAGAAGATGAGGAACCTCTAGCCGCACCCGTACCCTGCTTCCTTGCATCAGGACAATCACCCGCTCGATGTCCTTCTTTATGACATGTCCAACACACATTATTTGGATAAGTACAATCACTCGCATTATGACCCAACACTCCACATTTCATACACCTAGATGTCCGAATAGAACAAGGTCCGGTATGTTTTGATCGACATCTTGCACAATACGAATTATCCATCGAAACACCACCATAACTAGTTTTCTTGTTTGCTTGAGATGGTTGCCATCTTTGTTTTCCCTTACCGGAAGAATCACCTTTCGGTTTCTGTGCATACTTCTCCTTATTTAGCAATTTCCTAGCCATGAAATCACTATCCGCAGATCGTGCCCACTCAAAAGCCTGAGAAATACTACTAGCTAATCGCACAGTGGTACGGTAATCTGGTGGTAAGGTTTTCACAAAATGACTAATCTTATTTCTTTCCGTCGGGACCCACTGTTGCACAAATCTTAACTTCTCAGAAAATTGCCGGATAAGTTCATCGATTGACATCTCATCAGTCTTCCGTAAATCCATAAATTCCTGTCTGACACGATCAAGATTATATTCTGAACAGAACTGCTTGCATACCTCGGCATGAAAATCCTGCCACCTGATGGAACTCTTTTGTTGTGGAGTAAAATGAGCAGTTATCGAATCCAACCAAGACATAGCTTCACCTTTCAATAATTGGATAGCATATGGAACCTTGTCTTCCTCATCACAGTGACAAACCTCTAACTTTCTTTCCACGTCACGCAACCAGTCTAAGGTAACCGTAGGATCAGGACTTCCAGAGTAAGAGGATGGTTTACTAGACATGAAGGTTTTGAGAGAACATCCTTTCTTCAGCATCTGGAATGGTGGAAACAAAGGTGCTTGATAACCAATCGATCCAAAAGAAGGAAACGGAATTGATGTCTGAAAATCATAACCCTGCTGCTGTTGTTGTAAAACATGAGGAAAAGTAACCGGAATCCGAGTAGAAGCAGTAATGGGAGGGGTAGTAGTAGCAACATGCGAATAAATAGGAATGGACCTTTGAGATGACCCTGCACGTTCTCTCTCAAGTTCAACTACCATGTTCTCTAACCTTAATATATACTCTTGACTAGTTTCAACTTCTGTATTTACCGGATTCGAAGTACCATTATGATCCACGTCTTCTGGGGCGGAGTGAACAGCTGAGGCAGTATAGAGAGTACGGGGTGGTTGCTCATTTTCGGCCATCTATCATCAAAACACATCTCAACACTTGTTAATTGTTAGTACTAACATACTAACACATTTCACACTATAGCTAATCCCACAACCCGGGATGTTTGACAACTCGACACTAGATTTGGGATTAAACACTCTGAGTTGTTCAATTCGCCCAAATCTAAGCTCTGTTACCAACTTATAACGCCCCAATTTAGATCACATTTTTTTTTTAACATAGCGGAAGCAATATCCCATATATATATATAGCCCTGGATTAACCGAAATATATATAATCATTTACATAAGTACTTCGTTATATAACTACACAATTAGATGGGCGTTACTTTAACAAAACATTTAAAGTAATACAAAAGTCATCAGAGTTCTATCATTGTCGAACACTCCTTCAATTTACTCCGAGACCCGCCCTTAACAAAATATATATTAACCTGCAAGGAGTAAACAACGAGGGATTAGCACGAAGCTAAGTGAGTTAACTCATCACTAACACTACACTTAGTTTAACACTATGAGTCTACAACAATTAACACTTTGACTCAACATCACTAGAGGATCGGTGGCCCTTGTGGCACCCTCAGCCGCGGTGGCCCACCAAGCGACTCTTACACCAACTGCAGGCCAATACAGTGGTTAACCGATAACGGTTTGCTACCTTTAGTCAACACAAGCTCTATTCACAACACATGTTCACAACTCTCGTGTTGACTAACCTGTAGCAAAACATCCAACAAGATTGACCTCTTTAACACAATCACCAAAAGGTTTCTTAACACTTGCTTCTAGTTCACAATATGCCGTAACACAAGAATGCACAAATAACACTTGAAGTAACCACATAAGTGATCACCAAACATAGCGAGAGATCAAAGTCCACTCACCTGTCCACTTTAACTTCAGTTACTCAAGTGACTAAATTCACTGAGTCTTCGTCTTGTCTGAAATCACATTAAAACACTCGAATTAGTAACTTAATAAAAATGCACATTGTTAAGAAAACAATCACTTCACATACTCATATTTTTTACTAATCCAACATGTATTATATAATAGATACACATTCATATAATCCTAACTAGTAAAAAAAAAAGAAAACATATTGATCTGCAGTGGGAATCCGCCCGGATTCCCTTGAATACGCCCGTATTCATTTGAATCCGGCCGGATTCATCTGAATACGCCCGTATTCCCGATCAATTTCCAATTCAGAACTTAGATTAAGCAATACGTTCTTGAATACGCCAGGGAATCCGCCGTATTCCCGGGAATACGTCCGGATTCCCATGAATCCGTCCGGATTCCCGGTAAAGACCTGCACGAAAATTGCAGGTTTTCCTGCACATTTAAGCTCGAACCAAAAAACACAAAATCAACCAAACTCAACTTGTAACTCAGATTTTTATCACTTTCAATGTACAATAACATCTAGTAACATAATACACACTAAATTCTAACAACAATTCATCACAAATCATCAAAATCACTTATAACCTAACTATTTCCATTCAAACTAAAACTTAAGAAATCTTTCATGTTTTTATCATGTAATCGAGTACAAGGAGTTAAATCATCATCATCAAATCGATATGCAACCATCTATTTAGCTCATCAAACTTCAAATCATAATAATCAATAATGTGTTCAAAACTCATCATATATAAATATAACTTACAATATGAAGAACACTATGAAGATGAGGATGATGATCTTAACAAGAATTTAAGCTTCCATTCCTCAATCGATTTGATTTAAGCTTTTGAAGTGATAAGGGTTTGAGTTTAATTTTTGAGTTAGGTTAAAACTTGGTGAAAATGAGGGATTGGGGAAAATATGATCGATCACCCCTTTTTATTAAAACCGTCCCATTTAAGTTACAGTACAATATTATACTACTCTTTGCCCTATTGTCTGGAACCTAAATACCAATTGCAAGAAAATTATTTTATTTTACCATCGTCTAAGATAATTTAAAACAAATAATATTTTACTAGTCACAATATCTCCTGAGACTTATTTACCTATTAATTTCACACTCAAACATATTCAAACAATTAAATGTACGTATTTAAAATTTAAAGAAATACCTGATTCTACTGGGCCCAATTTCAGGGTGTTACAATATTCGGCTTCAACTTTGGTCCAAAATTGTTCGTGACTTTGTGACCCGCCTCGTTTATCTTTTTCGGACCGGTGGATCCAACGTTCGGCTAACATAACCGCCTCCTCGTCGCTCCATTTAACTTGAACCCATGTTGATTTTCCTGTGGGATTTCCTCTTGATTTTCCTTTCTTTGCAACGGGTTCGGGTTCGGGTTCGACTACGGGTTCGGTTTCGACTATGGGTTCGGGTTCGGGTTCGGGTTGGGGTGGTGTATTGATGGATCCGAATTGTGGGAAGTTAATTGGTGTTGGTGGATATGCGGCGAAAGCCGAGGGATGCGGTTGGTGCATGTAGTGTGGGTTGCCAAACGCCGCGGGAGATTGGTGAAATGCAACTTGTGGTGAAAAATGTTGATATGTTGGGTACGTTTGGTAACTTTGGTATGGTGTGGATGGATTTGCGTATGGTGAAAAACCGGGGGGTTGACTTGGTGACGAGTTGCTCGATTGAGCGGAGGAGGTAGCGGTCGGTGAAGTTGGGTTATGGGTCGGTATCGGATTGTTTATTAGGTTGTTCCACATATCTTGCTCGGTAGATTGATTATGACTCATTTTTTTGGATGTGAATTTGGTATAAAAATGGTGAAAAATTGGTTGAAAGAGGTGAATATTGTGTGAAAAAAATGGATGAAATGTGTTTGTATTTATAGTGTGTGTAAAAAGTAAAAATAAAAAATAAAAAAAGTTTTTTTTTTTTTACCGTTAGCCCCCAACGGTTTAAATTTTTTTTTAAAATTTTTTTTTTATGTTGAAAACAACTGACGCGGGCCCCCTTTTTCTCTCCCCCGTCGCTTTGGCGACGCACGGAACCGACGGCCACCAACCGACGTCCCGTGCCTATGGCGTCAGTCCGTCGGCTGGTACCGACGGTGGTGCCGACAGTGCCGTTGGCACAAGTCTAATAAGCCCATCTCCGATGTATGTAATTTTGCATTAAATTTGGTGTTTTGGTGTAGAAAACCATCTCCAACAAACGCATCAAATTTGATACCAAATTTAGTGTACACCAAATTTTGAAAGATTTTGCACCAAATTTGGTGCAACACTAAACTTTGCACCAATTTTATAATGTTTCATTTTAGACCCTATGTTTGAACTATTGTTATTATTTAAGTACGAAACTTGAAAAAACTTATTTATTTGTACGATGCCGTTAAGTACCATATACTTTATATTAGATAATATGATTATTGAAATAATAAAATATAATTTTCAAACAAATTATGATAATTTAAATATTAATTTATGCAAAAAAAAACTTATGTAATTGAAACTTTACGAAAGTAAATAAATAGACTTAACATTTAAGGTTATAGTTTGGAAGGTTAATTAATCATAAAAATAATGAATTAAAGTCAAGTATAATGTATAAATAGTTTAGGGGGCAATGTGTAAATGCATAAAGTAGTTTTAGTGCAGAAATTTAATGCATACGTTGGAGAGGAAACACATTTGGTTCAAGTATATTCCCGAAAGATTCATTTATTACACCAAATTTGATGTAGTGTTTAGTGCATACGTTGGAGATAACCTAAATCTTTCTAAAAATATTACAAGTATAAAAACGTACAAGTAGGGATGGCAATGGGCGAGAAAAAACCCACGACCCGTGGGTACCCGCCCATCGTGGTGGGTAAACCCGTTAAATTTTTACCCATGGGTGGGTTACGGGAATGAACTTCTACCCGTTGGTGGGTCGTGGGCGGGTGATGGGTATGGACTTATACCCGCGGGTAAACCCGACTCACGATCCTACAAAACACATATAGATACCTACAAGTTGATTTGTATAATTTATTGCATATACATGTATATATAATGGTTAATTTGAACAATATATAATAAAACTATTCATATAGAGACTAAAAAATATAGTTTCCATGTTTCGAATAGAAATCTTATCAAATGATCAAGATAAAATTATCAAATATATCGATAGTTATCGAACTATTAGTCCGCATGTCTTAAATTTTAACAATTTAATTTGTTTAAATTACGATACATTGATTTGAACATGTTTTAAAACATTTTTATACATTGAAATTGTATAAAATCTTTTGATATTTTGATAAAATGTTTATATTATTTAAAACCCGCGGGTTACCCGCGACCCATGGGTATCCGCAGGTCGTAGGTACGGGTGTAAAAATAAATCTGCTAGCGGGTATTCGCGGATTTGCGGGTCAAAAAACCCGTCGCGGGCATGTGATGAGTTTGGCATATCCGTACTTACGACCCGCGAATGCCATCCCTACGTACGAGAGCATATGAATAAAAGCTAGCCAAATCTAGTTTCCCTTTCAGGTATAGGGTAAACTGGGCATATAATTGTACTTGTAAGTTACGAAGGGAGGAAAACATGATCTTTGTCTCATTCTGGGAAAACATCCTTGTTTTTTAAAATAAATACACAGTAATTTCATATGCTTTTATGTAACTTTACAAGGTGCTTGATTCATACACTATCACACATTATAGTAATGCGACCGATAAATACAATATTTAAATTGTTTCATACACCAAAAATATATTTTTACATATTTGTACAGTAAGCTAAAACTGTTGTACTGTGTGGTGCATGAAAACAATTTTCATGTTGTATTTATAAACTTCCTATAATTATACGTCACCAGCTATACTTTAAAGTGTTGTATATCATATAATGCATAATTAGTAGTGCATTGCTAAAACTAAAATATGATGATATATAAATCACTATCTAAGTATAACCTATCTATTTAGATAATACCTTTTAATCTTTTAGAGTGTCACTAACCCTGTCATTATACGCACATAGTAATTCGAACAATTTTCCATGCACATTTGAGTGTGCAAATTTTCGTAATATTTCTATAATAAATGTGAAGATTTTATTAGTTAACCGAAGTTTTATTTAAAAATTCAACATCTCTGTCATATGTACGGTCAATGTGAAATTTACACAAGTGTTAGCATCTTCAATGTTATCACTATAATTTTACACTAAGATGGTGCAAAAAAAGAATCTTATTAGGATATGTTTGCACTAAATAAATTTCACTCCAATGTATACACTATATTTTTGCACTAAATGTACTTTTTGACGATTTAAAAGCATACTTATGCAATTTACATAGAAAATAAGTAATACGAAATATAACAATATTGAGCTAGTTTTAATGGTATTAAGAAGAAACATATTATTTTTTATTTTATATAATTATTATTTATTATTTATTATTTGTATTAAATAATAAAGGAATAGTGTTTAGTGCAAATGATAGTATTGCACTATATTTAGTGCAACTTGATCCATTTTTAGTGTTGCACTATAATAGTGCTAAAGTTTAGTGTCAACATTGGAGAACTTTTTATTTACTTTTTGCACTATTTTAGTGCAAAAGGTACATTTAGTACTAACATTGAAGATGTTCGTTAACCATTCCAAACAAATAATTGGAGGTTATACAATGAAAATAATAGGATTGTGCAAGTTAACCTTTGAGATTACGAGTGGCCAACCCAACCCAAGCCAGCAGAAGTAATTAGTGTAGAGTTTTTAATTAATAATTAATTAATTTAAATTTAATTAATGCAAGTGGATGGGGGAAAATCAGAGCGGGTTTCAAGGGGGTACGGGAAGGAAGGTGGGTGGGTGGGTGGGTGGTGGGGACAGTCATGTTTTGTTTGATGTGGCAGTGGGACCCACCGCACGTGACGACCACTTGCTCTCTTTCACATATTTCCTTCATCGTTAATACCAGTATACCTTTTAAGTTGAATCAAATGGACAAGTTGTCCAACAATTCATATTTTAGTTCCAAATAATCAGGTGTTTTTATTTGACTTTTTTTCTTCTTCTTGTATTTATTATATTTATATTTATAGAGTAAATTATATCAATCATTCTTGTGTTTTGCACGAAATTACACCGATAGTTCTTATATCTTCAAAATTACATCGATCATCTCTGAATGATACCAAAATGCACGGTGGTAGTCCCTCTTACTAACGACGGTTAAAAAATTCCGTTAAGTGTGTCACATGACTCGCACATGAGGGTACTTAAGTCTTCGTGCCGAGCTTCAAAATACGGTAGTTGGGTTGGTTTTGAGAAGAAGAAAAGGGTAAAAAGACTTATGTATCCTCATGTGCGAGTCATGTGACACATTTAACGGAATCTTTTAACCGTGGTTAGTGGGAGGGACTACCGCCGTGCATTTTGGTATCATTTAAGGATGATCGATATAATTTCCAAGAGATAAGGACTATCGGTGTAATTTCGTGCAAAGCACAGGGATGATCGGTATAATTTACTCATATTTATAATTTATAAATAGGGATGGCAATGGGCGAGAAAAAACCCGTGACCCGTGGGTACCCGCCCATCGTGGGTGGATAAACCGGTAAAATTTTACCCATGGGTGGGTTACGGGTATGAACATCTACCCGTTGGTTGGTCGCGGGCGGGTGATGGGTATGGACTTATACCCGCGGGTAAACCCGACACGCGAACCTACAAAACACATTATAGATACCTACAAGGGGATTTGTATAATTTATTGCATATATATGTATATATAACGGTTAATTTGAACAATATAGAATATGACTATTCATATATAGACTAAAAAGTATAGTTTTCATGTTTCGAATAGCAAACTTATCAAATGATCAAGAAGAAATTATTAAATAAAATTATAGTTATCGAACTATTAGTCCGCATTTCTTAAATTTTAACAATTTAATTTCGTATAAAATTACGATCATTGATTTGAACATGTTTTAAAACATTTTTATACATTAAAATTATATAAAATCTTTTGATATTTTGATAAAATGTTTATTTTATTTAAAACCCGTGGGTTACCCGTGACCCACGGGTATCCGCGGGTCGTGGGTACGGGTGTAAAAATAAACCCGCTAGCGGGTATTCGCGGGTTTGCAGGTTAAAAAACCCGTCGCGGGCGGGTGATGGGTTTGGTATATCCGTACCCATGACCCGCGGGTGCCATCCCTATTTATAAATCAATCAATGATTAATTGAAATAATATCGAATTCTTTTTTTTTTTGTTTTGTTGTACTCATTTTTAAGAGAAAAGATATATAAAATAGTAAATGAGAGTAAATTAAAGTTGTGTTTGTTTAGAGTGTTTGAGGGATGGGAATGAAAATGGGTAGGGGATTGATACCCATTGAGAATGTTTGCTTGCTAGCTTAAGGATTAAAAAATCGTAATCAAATTTACAGATGCATACATATCGTAAGTGGTGAGATTTCTAGTTAATTCTCATTCTTATATCAACCATCTATCACGTCTCATATCTATAGTTATTCTTAATTTTAAACTAAATGCACTCAAGAGATGAATGAATGCAAATAAATTATTAACATTGTGAGAAGGAAGAAGCAATTACCCACACGGGTTTTGATAAGGAACCCTTACAGCTTTTGTTAAGGTTTTTAGACATGCACAAATGTTTGTACTTTTATCAAAATTCAGAGGGTCAAAATGAATTTAATGGGATAAAAAAATATTGTTATAATTATAATACAATATTTAATGCATGTCTAAATGTATTAATAAAATATTGTTATAATTAACATTGTGAGAAGGAAGAAGCAATTACCCACACGGGTTTTGATAAGGAACCCTTACAGCTTTTGTTAAGGTTTTTAGACATGCACAAATGTTTGTACTTTTATCAAAATTCAGAGGGTCAAAATGAATTTAATGGGATAAAAAAATATTGTTATAATTATAATACAATATTTAATGCATGTCTAAATGTATTAATAAAATCCCTAACGGTTTTCGTTATCAAACCTCAAACATATTTAGTGCAAAATTATTGCACATCTAGGAGAACATTGTAAGAATTTTTTTTTTTAATATTTTTTTTTACTCAAGACAAATCGCATCCCAAATAAGAACCGTTGGGCTCCGCACACCAAGGTTGTCAAGATCGCGAACCTGCTCGTAGGATCGTACGCTCATACCAAGGGAAGACGTGCAGGATCGGAGTAAGATCGGTCAGGAGGTAAGATCGGAGTAGGATCAATCGTAAGATCGTAGGATCGTTGAACGATCCGATCCTACAAATGTGCTATTTTTTAGCAATTGGGTTTGTAAGGCCCATACGTAGTCCAAATCCTATCTCAAAACTTACCGTCCATTTGTTTCCAAATTTAATTTCCCTATTTAATCCATTTATTATCAAATTATAACATAAGAAAAAGTATAGAACCTCTAAAACGACGATTGGAGATAGGATACTATCTTTTGTTTTAGAACCTTTATCGTCCTAGAAATATATGTTGACAAATTGCATTACTTTTGTAATATAAAAGTTTGAATGTTAGATTAATTTTTCAAATAAATAGTTTTCTACAACAATTTAGATATATTTGTATAAAAAAAAGAGAAAATTGTCCGTTTCATCCCTGTGTTTGTCCAAAAAATCACAATCCGTCCCTTATTTGAAGAAATATCACCAGACATCCCTGTATTTGTTATTTTCGCTCACTGATAATCCATTTCGTTAGATTTGTTAACTTTCTCTGTTAACTCATACCAAAATGACAAAAATACCCCCATCTTCTTCATTTTACTCATGTAACTTCTCAAACCCTAATTTCACCAAAACAGATCGTGTTTAGCTGTCCCAACTCTTACTTCACAAATAAGAATAGAAATTACCGATTCTCAGATCTAATATTCTCCCATCTCTGATCTCTCCTTTCATCTTCCCTCATGTACCTTTCTTCTCTAGAAAGCTTTGGTGATCGAACCTGCAATTTCCGACATCGCCATCGCCGTCGTTCTTCCTCACCATCGTCTCTCTCACCGTCGCCTCCCTCGCTTCCGTTCTCTCTCATTGCCAATCGAAGAATAATACAGGTGACGATCCAGCGATTTCCGGCCGCCTTTCGTTTTCCGGTGAACCCACTATTTATAAAGAACCTCAACGGCGTCGGATACAACATCTTTCGGTAGTCTGACGATGAAAACCTGCAAGTAACTCGAATTATAGTTCAATGCATTTTCGATTTAATTGTGAACGTGTGGACTTGACCAATATATTAAAATTGATGTTTTCCCTTTTTCATTCTTGCATTCATTACTATTTTTCTATTGTTTTAGCTTACTGATTTATGTTTTTATATCCGATTTGTTTAAGTCCAACCTTGCTCACCAGGGTTCTATACTTCTATTTGTGCAAATAATTGGTAGAAAGTTTGAATTTGTTTGGAGATAGTGAACTGGTTGACAACATGTTCTCCGACGAACAATCACCCGTGAAGAACTCCGACGATGCGACTTCGTTTCCATTGATGAGCAAGAATTTTATTCCGGCGAACAAATTATCCTTCATTCGAGCGTCTCCGTCTAGATAAAAACAAAATCCGGTAGCTGCGGGGTTTTAGTTTTGAATTTTCCGACGACCTTAAATTTTAATATTAGTTTTGAATTTTCTGGCGACCTTAAATTTTAATATGTTTGTTTGTTTAGTGGTTTTGATTTTGAGAGTGAGTTTTGGATCAAGGCTTGTCAAATTGATAATCTGAGTTTTAATTTTGTAAGAGTTTTTAGTTGAAGTGATGCACAAATTTTGAAGTGATATTTCTTCAAATAAGGGACGGATTGTGATTTTTTGGACAAACACAGGGATGAAACGGGCAATTTCCTCTAAAAAAATGATATTTTGGTAGGATCTTACAATCCCGATCTTGCAAAGACAAAAACGATCCTACGTAGGATCCCGCCCTGACAACCTTGCCGCACACATCACATAACATTTAACTTTTCACATTACATATTTAGTTTTTTCTATTATCTTAAAACTAGTTTATAACCCGCGAATTCGCGGGTTAATTCATGATCACGCTTATATAATGCGTTATTAAACTGAACAATTGAGTAATTGATTATTATATAATCATTTTATTATGAAGCAACTATAATTGCAATAATTAATATGTCTAAGAGAAATAAAATGATAAACTTTAGAAATTATAAAAACCGTAGTACCAAGCTGATAGTATATAATTTTCATTGAAATAATAACATCAAAAGATATTATTGACCTTCAAATACATGCTAAAAAAACTTACTTAGTGATCATAGATGTAAGAATACTAATTTATCAGTGTATACCCTAATTGCTCAATTGTATATTTGGTAGATTTGGTATCTATTATCGATTTGGTATGTAGAAATTTATTACGGCGTAGTATTCAACTATTGAAATCAATTCCTAAAAGTCATCATTATGACTCATTCTTAAAAGAAAATTACGTTTGGTTACTCTCTATCGTTGATGTCTAGCTACAAATCATTAATGTTGAGTTAGAATAAGGTGAAGACCTGCAATTAGCCATTGATTGATATACTCTATCGTAAAGTTATTTTCTTCAACATAATACAATATTGCTTCATTCCTATTTAAAATTTTAAATCAAATAGTTGACCAACACTAACATCAATATTTAATAAAAAAAGGTAAATATAATATGATTATTAATCATTACTTCTTGGTAGGTTATCATAAATCATTACTCATTATTCAACTTCTATATATACCTATAATTATATAAACCATGTGCTGTTCATTGAATAGAAATAACAATTTCATCCTTAGAATTACTTACACTTACATGATGAGAATTTTTGAAAAGATGTAACTTTTGACCCGCTAATAGTTAAGCTACGTGCCAATTATGGATGGAAATGTTGCAAGGAGACGAACGCGTTAGCAAACTGCCGAAGCGGTTTGTCCATCTTTTGGAACTCGAAACCCGACAATCGTAACTCGTGACCCGACCATCGAGTTTGTAATGACATATCATGATAGTTCTAATTTTGGGTATTTTATAAAAAGATTTTCCCATTTAAAAATAATATTCTTCGCGTATTGTCATCTTAGTGTTTAATTTTTACGATACTTCATAAACATAATACTATATATCGAATGAACGTAATAAAAATAATTTTTTTCGCTAGCTGCATCGCGGGGGTATACTGTTATATTTATACATGTAAATATGAGATATGTTTTTTTGTATATACATTGACTAATTGTGATAATATAACCTGCTATACTAAGAACACTTTTAAGTACAAAATAACATCAAAATTATATTTGTATTTAAAAATTAAAAGAGATAATTAAAATTAAACAATATAATTTTCTTATGTGATTGTAAAAAAAACTACTAACGACTTTAATTTAAATGCATCGGAGAATAAATTACTCCTAAATTATACAAGACCTATATTCGTCGTAAGATTATAACTGTTTTTAAATTTAATTAACTTTTAATAAAGATTTTAAACATGGGTAATTATCATCAAACTCCAAGGTCGTAAGATTATAAATGTTTTTAAATATAATTAACTTTTAATAAAAGCGGGTTTTGTTTTGACTCCAAAGGCATTGCTATATTTTGTTTTGACTCATTTTGCCATTTCATTAGTCAAGTTTGGAAAAAGTGATCATCACATGTATGGATAGATAAATAGTATTATTGACTATGTACATTACAGAATTCATTTTAGGAGCATAAAAAAATGCAAAGTATATAATTATTAAAGTTTGAATGTGAAACTACAAAATTGGTTTTTTATTTAAAATATTTAATATCTTATTATTAATATATATATATATATATATATATATATATATATATATATATATATATATATATATATATATATATATATATATCAATTAATATTTGTATTAATATTAATACTAAGTATGGTAAAGAATTGGTAATTAAGAGTAATAAATAGAGGCATTATCGTAATTAAAGTTGCATGGAAATTGTAATTAGGTGGACAACATTAACTTGAAAGATCAAGGGTCTTAATTTTTTGACCTTTGTAATTAAGTGGCTAGGATTAAATTAAAATCATCTATTTTAAGTATGTCTACCTAATTCTATCTTTCTTTTATATAATAAAATAAAGATAAGCATTTAAAGTAAAATTAGTTACATTATTGGCCAAGACGTAAACTTTACAGTACCCATATCAAAACAAATGTCCCGTCATATGCCATGTTATCAAATCATTTCCTAAATTGGTTAAACGAGTGATCATTTTACCTAACAACTCAAAATAGTTGGGCTTTTACACCTAGATTGACTTATCGATGTGAAGAAAAAAGTAGGGATTGAATCGAGTCAAGCGGATCTCAAACTCGACAAAGTTCAAGCTGGCTCAACTCATTTACATTAAGCTTAATTGAACACGGTTTGATGTCTTCTTGATCAAGCTTTCACGATGCATGCCCAATCTAAGTTCAAACATATTTTTAGAATGACCCGAACTCAATTGAAGAGCTCAAGTTTTTACAAAATTAGTTGTAACTACTCAAAATAATTTCATTTCTATTTTAAATTTAATTTTACGGTATTGTTAACAACAGCCATAAGGGCTGTCAATAACATGCATAAATTGATTGTACTTCAATTGACAACTATGGGGTTAACTAAAATTCAGGGGGCAGGTGAGTTTATTATGATATGCATACAAGTATTAATGTATGTCCGAAACTCTTATTGACAGCTTTAAGGGTCGTCGCTATCATTTTCTCGAATTTTACTACCAAAGTTCATACATGGAACAACATTACACTCAAAATAGATATAAAAGAAAACTATACCTATTATATGAATGCTCAAAATTAAATCTCATTCGTGATTCCTTAAGACCACTTGTAACGCGCCCGGCATGGGGGCGTTTCTCGCCGGAGAACGCCAGCGGCGTTCTGGGAGGGGCGTTGTGGAGCCCTCAACGGGCACAATGAGGAGCGTTATGCGGGACCCACGATCAATTAAAATTTTTATTTTTGATTTCTTTCCTAGATTTTAATGAAAATAAAAAAAAAATTAAAAAGTAGCTGTTTGGGGTTTAAAACAAAAAAAAAAAATTAAAAAGTTGACCGTTGGGGAAACGGCTAGGAACAAAAAATAATAATTTTTTTTCAAGAAACCTATTTTAATATCTATATATACACATACTCAACTACATATTTTCACAAAACAATTCAACTACATACTACAAACTTTCTCCACAAGTCAAACACCCTTTCATCAACAATGTCTTCTTCAAATCAAAACCCCAATCCCAACTCAAATCAAACCCCAAATCCGAAAAACATGTCGTACACAAACCTCATGTTATTCGGAACGCCAAACACACCCGGCTCGAGTAGCTCACCCCCTATTCGCAAGCCGAATATGCAACCTTACGGAATGTACCAACCATATTATCAACCACCAATTGATTACAACCAACAACAACCACCTTACGGAATGTATCCGTCCATGTACGCTTAACAACCTCTCTTCCAACACCAACAACAACCCCAACAACCCGAACAACAAACTACCCAAAGATTCGGAAAACAACCCTAACAATCTCCCAAAAAAAGAAACCAACGAGGAAGGTGGAAATGAAGATGAAGATGACAAGTAATTTAATTATTGTACTTTCTAATTTTTACGACTAAATCGCAACTTTTAATTATTGTAATTTTAATTTCTAGGATCGTAACTTTTTTTTTTTCGCAATGTAACATTTTATTTTAATTAGTAATGAATTACTTTTTAATTATTGTTTTGTATTTTGATTAATTAATGGAATGTTTTTTTTTTAAAAATAAATGAAAATTAAATTAAACTGGTGGGGCCTATGGGTAAAAATGGGCATTCTGGGTTGAACCACTGCAAACGCTGACGTGATGTTGATGCTGACAGAACCCATCACCATTGCAGATGGTCTAAGTTAATAATTGTGTGCCCACAAAATTTGTTGTCATGTTATTGTAGAAATATAATTGGATTAGATTGACAACATGTTTGATAAATTCAATGAAAACGTCACTATCATCCAATAATCCAATTCAAATCCATTGTTTTTGGACGTTCCATAACTTATTAATTTTCACTAATCTTTTCTCTTGAATCCGAGGGATCCACACGACTAGGGCTGTAATCGAGTCGAGCCGAGCTCGAGCTCGACAGGGCTCGAGCTCGGCTCGAGTAATTTAGGATAGGCTCGAGATCGGCTCGATAGCTCGACGAGCTTTCAGGGTGCATGCTCGAGCTCGAATCGAAAGTGTTTGAGGATGGCTCGAGCTCGGCTCGAAAAGCTCGAATAATCTTATAAAATCGATTTTTTAATATCCAAACTTATTTTATATCAATTTATAAACACAAAAATCATTTCTAATATATTGAAAATAAAAATAAAGTGTGAAAATTAGTTATAATGTATGTAAAGTAGTATAATACTCCCTCCGTCTCAAAATTATTGTCCACCAACAAAAAACACGCAGTTTAATAAAAGTGGGACCACAACACCTTTCAACCACTCAAATGGAATCTTCACCCACTAAAGTCTCTTTCTATTGGTTGAAATCAGAAGTGGACAATAATTTTGGGACATCCAAAAAAGGAAAGGTGGACTATTATTTTGGGACGGAGGTAGTAATATTTAAGTATAATAATAATATCATATATAGATTCAAAATTACATATATATTTATATAAAAATATAATATTAATTAAAGCTCGAAAAGCTCGATAATAGCTCGAGCCGAGCCTTTAAAGGCTCGAGCTCGGCTCGATATATACTTCGAGCTCTACTTTTAAGCTCGAGATTGGGCTCGAACTCGATAAAAGCTCGACTCGAACGAGCTCAAGCTCGAGCCGAGCTCGAGTTACTCGATAAAAGCTCGACTCGTTTGCTGCCCTACACACGACCACACTTGTTTTAATTTAATACCTACTACACCTTCATTTCAAGAAGTGGACCAGGTCGTTACCAATTATCAAATGTCTTTATGTTACAATTATAATAAAAAAAGATGAAGTCAGAAACTTATATATATAGTAGTATATTTACTTTATTTTTATATACTTTATAATAATATTTATATAGGTTAATTGTAGCTAAAAGTTTTTTAACTTCTTGATTTTTTTAATCATAAAAAAAGGAAGAAGAAACATTTACCTATTTTTACTTGTAAAGGTGAAGAGCTAACTTAATGGTAAGGTCCTTCTTCACTAAAAGCCTATAACTTTTTCTTTCTTCCCAATTTAAATGTATTTTCCACGTTATCGTATTAAATAGATTGAACTATCTATCTATTCTATCTTATAACTTAAAAGAAAAACATTGAATTAAAGATGACCCTTGGATTAATTAGAAGATTGATAATCTCACCATTGAAACGATTAATGACATCATAAGTCATTATTTGGCAACTATTGAATTAATTACATACATTAAATACTAATTAACTAACTAATAACTAATTACCTATTTAATTTATTTATCAACAGAAAAGTCCAAAAAACGCTGGCAGACATTCAAAACATTGGGCTTAGGACATGGGCTAAGTGACACTCAAACGAATAAAGCCCAAAATTGATTATGTTAATCGGGTGATATTAGGGCATGAAACAATAAGAAATTGAACAATTAAACATTATGTTAATCAATGTCTGTTATTAATTCTTTTAGCTTTAACGGTCTAATAATAAATTGATTAGGATGTTTCAATCTCACTCCCATATGATACCTCTCAGCCAAATACAGGTAATGCAATTTTTTTTCTTCATGTACATGGTTTTAAAGTTATTTTACTTTTTTTTGGGGGGGGGGGGGGGGGGGGGGGGGGGGGGGTTTACCGTCTAAGAATGCATATAATTTGTCATTGATATATATTATGTGCATTAAAGCACAAATTGACATCAAACTCAAGTTTATTTCAAATTTTTTTTTCATATACTCTTCATGGGATGTACTTAAAATGCATTAAGTATTCTGAAAAAAATTCAATACAATGAAAAAATTTGGTATCTTAACTTTCTTTACTGTATTTGTAATCAACCAAATTTACAACTTAATAGCTTACTAAAAACTCTTTTGCATTACATTTTTTAGGTTATTTGGGATTTGTAGCAGAATATTCACGCTGGTTAGATGATCAGGCAAAACATATTACCACAATAAAAGATGCACTTCAATCAAATACTAGAGGCGCTGATCTACGTAATATTGTGCAAAACACTGCATTACATTTCAATGACATTCGCAGGATAAAGAGAACTGCATCCGACATTGCCATTTCAAATACTACAGGCGCCGAACAAACTTTGTTTGAAACTTTGAAGAAGGACGAAACAATCGTACAAACTAGCTCATCTGATATTGGCAATTACATGGGTCAAATGTCTATGGCCATAGGAAATTTGGGTTCACTTGATCATTTTTTACGCCAAGTAAACCACATCACAACTACTAATGTACAACGTCTAATTAAACATAAAAAATTCACCAACATTTCTTCCCGCTTAATATAACTCACCTAAAATTATTTTTAAATGCCTATAGATTTTGATTATAACCACTTATGTGCCAATTAAATTTAATAATTTATTAGTCATTTTTTTTGTCATTATAGCTACATACAATTGAACTCACCTACTTTGTCATATCTCAGGCTGATGAATTGCGGAAAAAAACAATGCAACAAATCCATGCAACACTTACGACTACACAATCTGCGCATGCCATCATTGCAATACATAATTACTTCTCTCGGCTACGTGCGCTTAGCACACTTTCGGTTGCTCGTCACCAAAATTAGTTCTTCTAGACGTTCTGGCATATATATTTTATAATACCTATTCAAGTCTAAATAGCACTTTCCAATCCCGATATATAATTTTTCAGTACAAATCACAATATTATTTTTTTCAATCTATGTTCATTTCAACTTCAATTAAATATATATATATTTTTAAAGTCCGCGAATCTGCGGGTCTTAATCTATTATATATAATATAATGCATAGTTATAGTTATGGATACATAGATATAAATATGGATTTTTGTGGAAAAAGATGAGTAACCTAGGATGAACCTTTTTTTGGCAAAGCTTTCAATCATGAGGATTTCCTATGTTACATATTCCTACCTCATATTTTTATGTCTAAAAAACTTGTGGTTACTCCCTATCCACAAAGTATACTACGTGACTTATATTTTATAATAAAACTATTATATATGTTTGAAAGCATCAATTTTATATCTTTCTTTTCATGTTTAAATAAATAATAAATAAAACTATCATCATGCCCTTTAATATAAACCACTCATTTCACTACCTTAATGATCACAAAATATTCATAGTCAAATTCTATATAATATCGAGTTTAAAATTAAATAAAAAAATAATAATAGTGTTGTTATAAAAGTAGTAGATGAGAAAATTAGATGGCAACAAAAGTGAAACTATTGTTTGCGCATATATATATATATATATATATATATATATATATATATATATATATATATATATATATGGGTTTTGCTAACGTGTGCCCCGTGGCATACGTTAAGCCGTATTTAATAAAGTCTAAATTTCCTTAAATATTATTATTTAATTACAAATAATAATATTTAAGGAAATTTAGACTTCATTAAATGCGGCTTAACGTGTGCCAAGGGGGCACACGTTAGCAAAACCCATATACTAATTTTAAAAGTATTAATCTCACATATTTAATAAATACATCATATTACTGCATTATATATATATATATATATATATATATATATATATATATATATATATATATATATATATATATATATATATATATTTCTAATGTGAATAGTGTTTAATGCAATGTTTAATGCATCACTAAATTTAGTGCATCGTTAAACACTATTTGTCATTGTACTAAAATATTGCATTGTTTAGTGCTAATATTACAATGAGTTTTTATATTTTTTTCACTATTTTAGTACAAAAAGGTACAGATAATGACAATATTGGAGATGCTTGATTTTATTATTACACGAGTAATTAAGGGAAAATATTGAAAATATAGTTATTCATGCCACATAATAATAACACATCAAGCAATGATTCCTTATATCACTGCCAACGGTCTCATCGGTTTGGAACCGACACCGTTGACACTGACTGACCGGTTTCAACCGTGGGTTCGTTTGGTTGGATATCCGACGGATTGAGGGATGGAGAGGTCTACAACATTAAATAAATATATTTTTTGGTCTTGTTTTTGTTTAGTGTATACTCCAATAAAGGTGTGTCGGTAAATGTGTGGTCACAAATCGAAGTGACGGTGTCACTGTTGGCATCGTTGTGTTAGTTGTTAGTCAGTTTGAAAAGTACCGATGTAGCGCTTTATTATCACAACTGACGGGCAAGTGACCGCGCTACCCATTGAAAGTGGTCTTAGATGCTTGATTACCACTTAACGACATCCTCAAATTTGCGGACAAAAACACAAAGCAGGAAAAAGGCGCCACTAATAAAGACATGAATCATGGAGTATTCAATTGTTAAAAATTGGGAAAAAAGTAAAAGTTAAAAGAAGACATTTAGGGGGTCTAATCCAACGTTATGATAATGAGCGGCTCATGTGGCTTGATTATGACTAACATTGTCGTATTATTATTTCCTATAAAATCTAGGCGATCAATTATGTAAATATTTAAATTTTATGAATTTAATTTACGCCTGTATGTTATTATGAGGGTGTTTGGATTAGCTTAAATAAGCACTTATATGCTTATTTGCTTATTTTGACAACTAGTAAAGCAGATCCAGACACTTTTCGGAAAACTGCTTATATGCTTATTTACTAAGGAATAAGAACTAAAAAAATAAGTAAGGGGTCACATACTTATTTTTTAAGCACATAAGTGCTTATAAATAAGCTAATCCAAACACCCCCTATTACTTATTGTGTATCCATTTTAACAAACTAGTAGGATACCCGCGCAATGCGGCGGTACGCTATACATAGAAAACAGTAAATATTATAAAAAATATAAAATAACCTACAACGTATGAAAACTTATAAAAAGTATCAAGTGACGTAAACTTTTAATAATGTAACATAAAGTACGAATAACAAAATAATACTCTCTGGCAAAAACTATATATATATGGTGACACTTATTCGGCCAATTCTTTAAATGTTCTTTCGATTTTTATTTTTGTTAGTGGCGTCAAGCCATAATGTTAGCCACATTAGTTTAATAATTAATTGTGTTCTAGTATTAATTCGGACCGGAATATTTACATATGTAGCTTGATGATTGGGTTTTAGCAACTACATGGACAACGGATGTAAGACAATTCATGATTATTTTAATTTTTAGTAAGTGGATTATGATTATCAATGTAATTTGAAATATATAATAAAAAATAGACACCGAGTAATATGGTTGTAAATTTTTGATCGTGATTTATTCTCAAGTATATGACTATATGAGTCATTTTCTGCCATAATAATGTAATTACCATTTAACTTTGAATGTTTAGTAAATGGTCAATTAATAATTAACGAATTAATAAACGATAAAAAGAAGTTTCCATATTTTGTATGAGGAATAGAAAGGTAATTTCCGATATTCCATTTGTTAAGTTTAAGCTAAAAGAGGCCAAATGCTTAATAAGGGGTAATAGATAATAGATAATAGATTATGAGACGAGTTATGCTAAAATGAAAATTTAGTATGTTAAATGTTTGGGTTTGAGCCATTCAAGTAATTTTCCAAACAATAACTTCGGGTCAAAATATATATTTGAATGATCACGCAGATATAAAAAAATATATTCTTTAGCCAAGTACGACCCCTGTTTGTTTTTTTTAGGGTTTTGATAATTGAAGCCCTTTCGGCTTTGGTTAAGACTTTCAGACAAGTATTAAATATTGTACTATATCCATAACAAACTTTTTGTCTCCCCTTGTATTGATTTTTACCTCCTGAATTTTGACAAATGTACCAATCCCTTATGTATGTCTGAAAGCCTTAACAGAAGCCCTAAGAGCTTCCGTTAACAAAATTTTTTTTTTTTTTAATCTTGTTATCGTCTAAATTGATACTGTATGTCTGGATATATAATGTTTGTTATTAATAAGTCATATGTAATTAATTGTTGTTTGTTTGATGTGTTCAACGTCTTGATATTTAAAGAACAAATAGCCTAAATGACCTTATAAATAAAGTTGTCTTATACTAGTATTCAACGATTAAGTCGAAAATAAACAAGTCTGGTTAAAAAGTTTAAATTACCTAAAAATATCTCAAAAGGTTATAATTATCCAATTAGACTACAACCTAAAGTAGTTAGTTTTCATATATGTTATTTGCCTTTCAAGAAAACATTAGAATTATAAATACAACTATAACGATGGCTTATTATTTTCGACATTGATGTTAGTCGATTTGGAATAAGGTCTGTCATGCATCATAAAAGTGATTCAGATTTAGATGTTAACTAGAGTAGTGGATATATAATTTTGAGTTTGAGCCCATTTGCAAAGTGACATGGCCCAAAAACGGATCAACCCGAATTTGTTACCAAACATGATGAGAATACACATATAAGATTACCCCAAAACTCCACATCACAAAAGAGCGATTAAAACTATATGAGATAAGTAAAAATGCATGCCTAAAAGTATCCTTTTATACAAATATTACGACCTAAGTGCTACTCGTATTTAGAATGAATAAAACAAATATGATGTTTAACTTCTTCTTTTTTGACACCTGCGGATTACAGACATTGAGTAGCTGTGTTCTCGATTTGTAGATGTAATCCAAAGCAAAGGTAGTTATGCATACCTAGGGTTTTGATACATGATAAATTCCATAAGTTTGTAAACAATAAATCCGGAAAAAGGATGTAACATCCACATATTCATTGTTGTTTGATTCTCGAAAATGTTTGGAAATATGTCGGTTATCAATACACACAACAAAAAAAAAAATGTTACAAAGTTCGTACATATGTTGGACATTTTTAAAGGTTTCATACACACATTATAGAAGTAAAAAATCAATCTATCTATCTATCTTCTATCTTTATAACTTAAAAGAAAAACATTGAATTAAAGATGACCCTTGGATTAATTAGAAGATTGATAATCTCACCATTGAAACGATTAATGACATCATAAGTCATTATTTGGCAACTATTAAATTAATTACATACATTAAATACTAATTAACTAACTAATAACTAATTACCTATTTAATTTATTTATCAACAGAAAAGTCCAAAAAACGCTGCAGACATTCAAAACATTGGGCTTAGGACATGAGCTAAGTGACACTCAAACAAATAAATCCCAAAATTGATTATGTTAATCGGGTGATATTAGGGCATGAAACAATAAGAAATTGAACAATTAAACGTTATGTTAATCAATGTATGTTATTAATTCTTTTAGCTTTAACGGTCTAATAATAAATTGATTAGGATGTTTCAATCTCACTCCCATATGATACCGCTCAGCCAAATACTGGTAATGCAATTTTTTTTTCATGTACATGGTTTTAAAGTTATTTTACTTCTTTTTTTTTTTTTGGGGGGGGGGGGGGGGGGGTGGGGGTGGGGGTTTACCGCCTAAGAATGCATGTAATTTGTCATTGATATATATTATGAGCATTAAAGCACAAATTGACATCAAACTCAAGTTTATTTCAATTTTTTTTTTCATATACTCTTACTTAAAATGCATTAAGTATTCTGAAAAAAATTCCATACAATGAAAAACTTTGGTATCTTAACTTTATTTACTGTATTTGTAATCAACCAAATTTACAACTTAATAGCTTACTAAAAACTCTTTTGCATTACATTTTTTAGGTTATTTGGGATTTGTAGCAGAATATTCACGCTGGTTAGATGATCAGGCAAAACATATTACCACAATAGAAGATGCACTTCAATCAAATACTAGAGGCGCTGATATACGTAATATTGTGCAAAACGCTGCATTACATTTCAATGACATTCGCATGATAAAGATAACTGCATCCGACATTGCCATTTCAAATACTACAGGCACCGAACAAACTTTGTTTGAAACTTTGAAGAAGGACGAAACAGTCGTACAAACTAGCTCATCTGATATTGGCAATTACATGGGTCAAATGTCTATGGCCAAAGGAAATTTGGGTTCACTTGATCATTTTTTACGCCAGGTAAACCACATCACAACTACTAATGTACAATGTCTAATTAAACATAAAAAATTCACCAACATTTCTTCCCGCTTAATATAACTCACCTAAAATTATTTTTAAATGCCTATAGATTTTGATTATAACCACTTATGTGCCAATTAAATTTAATAATTTCTTAGTCATCTTTTTTTGTCATTATAGCTACAACTCACCTACTTTGTCATATCTCATGCTGATGAATTGAGGGAAAAGACAATGCAACAAATCCATGCAACACTTACGAGTACACAATCTGCACATGCCATCATTGCAATACATAACTACTTCTCTCGGCTACGTGCGCTTAGCACACTTTCGGTTGCTCGTCACCATAATTAGTTCTTCTAGACGTTCTGGCATATATATTTTATATACCTATTCAAGTCTAAATAGCACTTTCCAATCCCGATATATAATTTTTCAGTACAAATCACAATATTATTTTTTTCTATCTATGTTCATTTCAACTTCAATTAAAAATATATATTTTTTTAAAGTCCGCGAATCCGCGGGTCTTAATCTAGTACATAGAATAGTAAAAATAAAATAAATAAATAACATATTAAAATTTTTCCTACATGAAATAATCAAACTTTAGCTTCATTTATTTAGCGTGCGTTTGAGTGGTGTTATTTTATGGGTTAATAGACAATTTTGTTACTGCACTTTCCGGAAATGTTCAATTTCATCACTCAATTTTATTTTGGTTCAATTGCATTACTGTAGCACTAATTAATTGTTTAAATGTTACTTAAAGTTTGTAATTGTGTGCAATTAGAGAAACCCACTACTGGGCACCGGTTGACATCAAGTTGCACATGCCCAGCTCACCAATCATGTCTACGTCACTCGGCCACGTAATTAAAAACTGCCACATCAGTTTTCCCCATTATAAAGCTTTTGTGGGTG
The DNA here is from genome assembly GCA_949592205.1 of Helichrysum umbraculigerum. NCBI lineage: Eukaryota > Viridiplantae > Streptophyta > Magnoliopsida > Asterales > Asteraceae > Helichrysum > Helichrysum umbraculigerum. Next base: position 200,130,684 of record CATIUR010000001.1, on the reverse strand, counting down.
ACGGCTGGTTAGATCTAGGGTTTTAACATTGGGGCTTTTTTCTTTCAAGTAAACAGAGAAGAAGAAGAGAGATATCATGGCTGCAAATTCGCGAGTAAGTTGTGGGTGTGGTCAGGTAGTGAAATGCCGAACCTCTTGGACGTCTAACAACCCTGGAAGACGCTTTCTTGTTGTCCAAATTTCATGGTAACAAGTTCAGATCAGATCAAAGGTACGCTTTTTAAAATTGGTATGGTATGCTAAAGGTACGATTGTTTGTTTATTTTGTAGGATCCAACTATGAATTGCAACTTTTTTCAATGGGTGGATGCTCAATTACCTAATCGTTGGTACCAAGAAAGAATGTATGAGCTCCATTTGAACTTGAGGGATGCTGAGCAAGAGATAACCAATCTGATAGAACAAGGAATAATGTATAAGTTCTAGGGTTAATAATGGTTTAATACCCAAACTTTCAACTTTTTTTCGTTTTAACACCTCAACTTTTTTTTTTTTTAACTTTTTAACACTGCAACTTATAGTTTGACCAAAACTTAATACTCAAACTTTCAATTTTTTTTCATTTTAACACCTCAACTTCTTTTTTAACGTTTTAACACTCCAACTTATAGTTTGACCACAATTTAATCCCTTTAGTTTGTTTGTCCTTTTAAAATTACACTTCTGGATTTTTTTTGTTAACTCTTTAGTTTGAAATAATCAAGATTCGATTTGAATACGCTAGAAATTCTTCTTATGTGTTGTCTATTTAATATGTATTCTATTAATCCTTCAAAGAATACTAAGATTAGCTAACCTCGGGATCTCGAATGTTTAGCTAACCTCGTGATCTCGAATGTTTAGCCTTTTTAAAGTAACAAATTTATATAAAAAAGATCACGAGGTTAGCTGATCTTAGTATTCTTTGAAGGATTAATAGAATACATATTAAATAGACAACACATAAGAAGAATTTCTAGTGTATTCAAATCGAATCTTGATTATTTCAAACTAAAGAGTAAACAAAAAAAAAAATCCAGAAGTGTAATTTTAAACGGACAAACAAACTAAAGAGATTAAATTGTGGTCAAACTATAAGTTGGGGTGTTAAAACGTTAAAAAAGAAGTTGAGGTGTTAAACGAAATTTTTTTGAAAGTTTGGGTATTAAGTTTTGGTCAAAATATAAGTTGGAGTGTTAAAACGTTAAAAAAAAAGTTGAGGTGTTAAAACGAAAAAAAATTGAAAGTATGGGTATTAAATCATTATTAACCCTAAGTTCTGCAACAATGTTATGTTCATGATAATCTGTGTAATGGCAGATGTACAAAAAGCTTAACATGTGGCATGCCATTCTAATCCTATCCCCAAACCAAACCTATTCTATCATGATTGAGTCATCAGCACTCAAACCAGGTACAGGGGACAATGGTTTCATAATCTGCATATACTTAAGTCGTTCAGACTCCCTCCTTGGTCCTGGTGAAATGCAAGCCTTCTTATTTTGACCATTTGGTGATCCTTTCTTTTGTCCAGCATGCTTAGGTAGACCATATTCAATCTGTAGTTTTAATTCACAAATCATAGATAATTAGAATACACATAAGTATTTAAAAGAAGAATGTAAACAACTTACTTACCCCAATTGGAACATGCTGCAATTCAATTGGCTCAAAAGTAGTCATTTTTTCCTTTGGATTAGTCATGCCACCTCTAATCATTACCCCACCTCTTATGGCTTTTCCATATCTTGCAGCCACACCACCAATGTGTGACACCCGTCAAATTTAGGACTATTAATTAGTGCCTAATCCATTGTAAATACATGTAATTAGTTCCGTGTTAGGCTAATTAATGTATCAAAATATATATTGTTGAATATATACGATTATGCGATTTGATTAAATCGTACGCATTTTAAATCGAATGTAATTCGGTTCAATAAATACGGACGTTGGTGAACGACTTTTATTAAATAATATATTATTATTTAATAACACTATTATTTCCAAAGTATTATTTTGATAATATTTCATATTCATTTAGTAAAACACAATTAACAATAATGTAACAAACAAAAGTTATAATCTTATAACCCAAATATAAAGTAATTAGTAAAAATACTTCAATAAAAATATCGAGAAATTATTCGTATTTTAAAACATGTAAAATAATTAATTTACGTTTAAACGACCGGGAAAATGAACACCACGCGGAACAAAGTAGCAGGGAACGAAAAGGGGAGGTCAAAACCCCACCCCCTTTCCTTTCTTTCCCCATTTTCACCACAACCTCTCTCTCTCTCCCATTTTCTTTTCTCTCAAAAACCATCCACCACCACCGCCACTTCCACGCCCAAAATCACCACCGAAACTCACTCGGATCATATCACCCGTTTGGGATAAAAGATTCATGGAGTCACGATCTACATTCCTATCTTTTCGGATTTTCACGGCGTTAACTTTGTAAGTTTCCGACAAATCCCGAAACGTCTCGATTTCGTTCATTTTTACATACAAGTTGTTCCTATATGTTCAAAATGTCCAAATATGGGTTGGGTAAAAGTATTGAGTCGAACGGTGGCCGGAAAACTCTTTTTCGGCTCAATTTCCGGCGATCAGTTTGAAGTGTCGCTAGTGTGCCAAAAACAGTGCTAGCGACACTAGCTAAGTGTCGCTATGCCTAAGTGACGCCCCTATAGCGACACTACTTAAGTGTCGCTGAAATATTTAACCGGATTTAGATTAGCGACACTCCCTTAGTGATGCCAAAATTCATAAGTGTCGCCTATAGCGACACTAATCAAGTGTCGCCCCTTTATTAAAAATCAGAAATATAGCGACACTCACTAAGTGTCGCCTAACCAGTACCACCTATAGCGACACTCCCCTAGTGTCGCCCAACTAGTGTCGCCTATAGCGACACTAGCCTAGTGTCGCCAAAAACAGAAAGTTTAACTATTTTATACTAAGTGTCATGACCAAAAATTTCATCACTTGTTTTCACCCAAATTCAAGTCCAGGTGCGTTTTTCACCAAAGCAACTTAGTAGAAATAAAAATTTTTCGAGCTGACTTGGCACCTCGACCCCAACCAGGGGCCAGCCCCTTGGACCCCGCCAGGGATTGCCACCCCTGGAACCCCGCTTACCAGGGGCGCTGCCCCCGGACCCCCATCACCTAAAGTTATAAATACTTTTAAGTATAACTAATTGAAATCAAAATAATAATGTTAAGATTATTATTACAAACAAATCATCAACGGGCCGTACACGTTTTCAAAACTTAAACCAAACAACCAAATTGTAGTCATTTGGACATTATAGTTGAACGAACAACTACAAAGGTAGTCTTTGTAACTACCTACCCATATTAATAACCATCGCGTGTCATGGACACCCTCAGGTTATCAGTCTGCGGACATCTCATTGCTTGATTAAGCACCATACGTTTATTTATTATACGCTTCCAGACTCATGTGAGTCTCATAGCCCCTCTTTTTACCGCTTTTCACTCAGGGGTGTGATTCAATGCTTATTTTTTAACATGTGAACGCAAGTACAAACTTTACAATATACTACATGAGTTGTTTTCCACTAATCATTTCAAAGTCCTCCGTCAGCATAGTTTGGTAATACGTTGTAGCGTGATTATTAGTATATGGTACCATATAGGATTGACCCTCCTCGTTCGGGTTAGCATGCACTAACTGGGTAAACGGGCGTACTAATAATTGTTCAGACGAGTGTGAATTAGGCACTCGTGGAGGCACCTCACTCGGAATTCTCTATATGGGACCCGACCCTCGAGTTAAGCTCAGACTATGTGCTCATGGCTGTATACATTACTATTTATTTGCTGATTGCAAATCACTACTTAAATCTTGCGGTTCATACGATATTATCTGATTTCAAACCTTTGAGCTCACCAGCTTTAGCTGACCCATTTTAGCATGTTTCACCGGTACCCAGCAGTAGGTTGGACTGCTATCAGGGATACTATAGCTCGAGTCAGCATGCAGACATTAGAGATTTACTTGCATTAGTATATTTTGTACAAGTACTCATGTACTGAAATCTCTTATTTAAATCGAACACGAGCTATGTACAGCTTTAAATGTTGTAAACATTTCTTATATTAAATATATTTTGTTAAAACGACGCATATAGAGTCGTTTGCTATACATCTATGTGCTTTGATTATTGATTAGTAACACCCAAAGTATGCTTCCGCCAAACATTATAGTTGGGGGTGTTACACAATGACACTTGAACCACCTCTAACAGCCACACCACCTCTAGAAACACCATCTCTAACAGCCACACCACCTCTAGAAAGACCACCCCTCAAGTTCTTTCCTCTTCCCCTTGTAACAACCAACTTACCTCTTGCACTAGCCACGACACTTGATTCACCTAAGTCACCACTAGCTTAAAACAAATCCCTCTTCACACTTGACTTAGTCCACACTTATCATAGCAGAAGAACCAGGATTTGAGTTTATTATTTCCTGTGCATATGGCCTGAGCTTAGCATAATGGTCTTCTAAACATGCCTCATACTGCTTTAAAGCCTTTTGCTTTCCCCTTCTTGCCTGACTTATAGTAACCCTACACCTGTATTTCTTGTAAATTGCAGCTTGAAGATGTATTTCTTGTAAATTGCAGCTTGAAGATCCTTGATCTGGACCCCAGGTTTAACCATAACCTTTTTGGCATAATTCCTAGCAATCCAATTACTATTTACTAAATAGGGAAACTCATATGCCCTAGCACAAGAATGCTTCTCAACCAACGTCTTAATCTGAAATGACTTCTCTTTTTGCTTCCAAGAAGCCCAAAGTCTAAAGGGACATTTCCTTTTTAAATTGTCTCCGCTACACTTAGCAAGAATCCTCTGCTTGTTGTTAACTTCATAATATAAGTTGTATCCCTTTGCCAATCCGTACAAGGCCAATGCTCTTTTCAGCTGATCAGGATTCTCATACATTTCCCCTAATTGTGGTACCATGTACTTCCACTTGATGGAAGGATCATGAATTGGCCACTGATCACCTAGTTTGTCACGATCATCTATTGTGTTCTCATCAATTACAACCTCCCTTCCAGCAGCATACTCATCAACAGGTAGACCATTAAAAACATTATTTAAAAAGTTCTCATCAAACATATTAGAGGCTTTTTTCTTAGGTTTAGGTTGTTGTTTTTTAACCCTAACCTCATGTATTTCTTCTTCACCCTTAGATAAATGATCAAGTGATGCTGTATCATCCTCATCAGAAGTATAACAATCATAAGGGTCATCATCTTCACTAGCACTGTTATTTCCTTCTTGTTCATTGTTATCATTTAATTCAAACACAATATGGGACACATAGATATCTATTTCATTATTATTGCTAGCAGCATATCTAACACATTCATTAAAGTCAACATTCGTTTTTAATTCAACTAAACCCCTCTCCAAATCTTCACCAGGAATCAAATAAAACACACCCTTAATCACAGTAGTACATTCAGTTTCTAAAAATGTCATAAAAGCATCAAACCCCATTTCATGCAAATCAACATCTTTTATAGTAGAAACCATGTCAAAATCATACAAGAGAGAAGAGGGATCTAGATTCCTTACAAATACGCCTCCATGGTGAAACTTTATCATGAAAGAACTTAATGGAGGAGGAGAATCCATCTGAAACATTCAAAAGCTGTGTTAAAATCAAAACCCTAATTGTCTGAACATAATAACCCTAAATTGATAAACCCTAAACCAAAATAATTCATTAAAAGAAAGAGAAAAGATGATCGGTTGTTTTTTTTTTACCTTGATGTGCAGATGAGAGCATGTAATCCAACTCGGAAGCATCGATTTTGTGGATTGGAGCTCAAATCGAATTTCTTAGAGAGGGAGAGAGAGAGGTGAGAATCGAGATGAAAAGTTAGGGTTTGTGTTTATTGGGATCAATAAAGGGGTTATACTTAATTTCATGCTTATATATTTTAATTAATTAATCCATGTCACCAATTTATCTAAGTCATTTAAAACAACCGGATATAATAGGGATACAAAACTATTTAGCCGGTTTCCCAGTTTAAGTAATGCAATTGAACCAAAATAAAATTGAGTGATGAAATTGAATATTTCTGAAAAGTACAGTAACGAAATTGTCTATTAACCCTTATTTTAATTACTTATTTGTTAGAATAAGTTCACTTCTTAGAGGTTTTTTGAATAAATTATTTTTTGAATAAATCATGTTAAAGAGAACACGTGGTTTTGATAAAGTATGATGTGACATGCTTTTTAAAAATGTCATATTATAGAAACAAAATCATATTATAGAAACCACGTAAATAATCACTTTTTGACAAATAATTTATTCAAAAAATTGTATTTTGCAAACCCAACAACCAAACAATGATAATAAAAATTTAATATTTGTATGGAAAATGCTAACTATAGCCATTAGGAAACTTGATATAAAAAAAGAATATTCATACTTTGTAATTAATTCAATCGAGTTTAAAATTTAAATATAGCAATCTTAAATGTAGCCCTTTGGGCTACGTTTAGCATTCTCCTAAATAATTTTGACTCGGAAGTGTAGATTTTAAACATGTATTCATGATTTACATTATTCAATAATGTAGATAAACTTTTTCAGCTTAAATACATGATATTTCAACAACTAGGTGTTATATAATTCAAAACATATCTTTAGTTATCAAACTAACATCAGAGTAAAAGCATGTCAAACATTCCATCAAATCCAAGAACTTCCTGCCCGCCCCATATGTCCCATCAATTATAATCTGCAGGAAGGACTGTGGTGGGGTTAGCATAACGCTAAGTGAATTAAACTATAAGCAACAGTCCAACTTAGCACAACAATCTGTTTACATCAGCTAACAATAAACAATCAATTATCATAAGGATCGGTGGTTCTTGAGATACCCTTATACCGGTATGGTACTCAAGGAACACTTATCAATCATCTGTATTGGCCTATACAGAATTACCGATGACTTGTTGTTAACCACATACGACCTAGATCTTTAAACCAACATTTCAAGTTTCTAGATCTCCTGTCGTCTATAACAACAACCAAGTCCAACGATCCATTCAAGTTGACCTCAGAATCTTACATACTAGCTCGAACAGCCCAATAAGCAAACAATCAAACTAACATGGCAAGTTATATCAAACCAAAACATTCTATCAAAGTAATACGACAAATTACTTGTTGTAATCAAATCATTACAACTAAATCACACTGAGGTTACAGATCCAATCACCGAATACCTCAGTCATCCACTCAGTAGTCTAATATCACTGAGTCTTCTGTGTATCTGAAAACATCACAGATTAACACAAGTTAGTAACTTGTCTCAACTGATAACACTTAGGTAATTAATATCGTTACACAATCATAACATAATTACATGTATCAGGTGATCCATAAGATCACAGAAAACAAAAGTTCAATTCGGAACAAAATCAAAAAGTCCCGAAATAGGGTTCAAAAACTGTAAATTGCCATTTTCGACCCCTAAACGACCCCGAATGGCCAAAAATCACCTAGACTCTTAAAATAGAGCTTTGATCAGTGGGCCGTTTTCGAGTGACCATGCAAATTTCAGCTCAATCCGAGTATAATGAAAAATTTGTAATTTTTTAGTCACTAAAAGCACCACCTTGTAAACACTTGTGCACTTTTAGAATTTGAAACCCGAAAATCTCGTTTTGATCCGCCGGATCTACCTTTGATCCGCCGGATCTACCTTTGATCCGCCGGATCCCATAAAATGCCATGATCCGCCGGATCATCACAAGATCCGCCGGATCTCAACCCTAAGACACCATGATCCGCCGGATCACCACATGATCCGCCGGATCATTGCTCCAACCAACGACCTGCAACTTCCTGTTCAAACCCAGAATCCGATTTTAAATCCCAAAATCAACAATCTCAGATTCTAATCGATTATACATGGTTTCTAACGTCTAGTAAACATACATAACTTCACATAACATCAATCATCACTACACAATCAATTCCAACATTTCAAGTTTATGAGAAATCAAGAAAATGATTCAACTTACAATTTGCAAGAATTTAAATGGTGATGATGATGATATTTAGCTCAATCACAGCTCCAAATTCGTAACCCAAGTTCGATTTAACTTTGATTTAGGTTTCTTAATCTTCTGTGAGTTTTTAGGTTTCAAAGGAAATGACAAACTTTCCTAAAAAGGAAAGTTAATATAAGTCGGCTCAAATATTAACCGACCCCGTATTCACTTAAAATTTATCATCTTCTAAACCCATTGTCTGGAACCCGAAAACCATTCGCGAGTCCAAACACTTTATTTTACCGACAACTTTATTAATTTACAACAATTAATAATTTATCTGTCACAATGGAATATTTGACTTCTATTCCAATTATTTTCCACTAACTCAAACAATATTATTTCCAAACACATTAAGTAATAATTTAAATCAAGAAATAATATAAAACGACTATGTCCACTTTGAGGATGTTATATTCCACATTACACTTCCTCAAATAGAAAACATTGAATGTTTCATGAATACCAGCAAGTTCAGGAGGAAGATCAAGAGTAACCGATTGGTCATTAGCAACTTGACGAATTCTTAAAGGGCCGATATATCTAGGAGTCAGTTTACCTCGTTTTCCAAATCGAATAACTCCTTTCCAGGGGGAAACTTTCAAATAAACTAATTCACCTTCAACAAAGGAAACAGGTCATCTACGCGGATCAGCATACTGTTTATGTCTATCACGTGCAACTTTCAATTTCTCACGTGCAACTGCTACCTTATCCGCTGTAATCTACACAATAATGGGACTAGCAAACTGTTTTTCTCCAGCCTCTAACCAACAGGTAGGCGTTCTACAACGACGCCCATATAACATCTCATAAGGAGGCATACCAATACTCAAATGATAAGAATTATTATAAGCAAACTCGATCAATGGTAAGTGAGAATCCCAAGAACCGCCATACTCTAACACACAAGCACGAAGCATATACTCCAAAGTCTAAATAGTTCTCTCCGACTGACCATCGGTCTGAGGGTGATACACAGTACTTAGATTCACCCGAGTACCCAACTCATGTTGCAAACTTTGCCAAAACCGAGATACAAACCGAGAATCTCTATCAGAAACAATCGATAATGGAATACCATGCCTCGAAACTATTTTATTAACATACAACTGTGCAAGCTTGCTTAAAGATGCAATTTCACTAGTAGCCAGAAAATGAGCACTTTTTGTCAATCTGTCTACAGTAACCCAAATCATATCATTTCCTCGAGGTGTACGTGGAAGTTTAGTCACAAAATCCATAGTCAAGTGTTCCCACTTCCATTTTGGAATTTCCAACTGTTTCAGTGACCCATACAGTTTCTGGTGCTCAGCTTTGACTTGAGAACAAATATGACAAGAACTTACAATTCGAGCCACGTCCATTTTCATTGTAGGCCACCAATACAATGGTTTCAAATCATTATACATCTTTGTACTCCCTGGATGAACAGACATTCTGGACTTATGAGCTTCATTCAAAATAACATCCCGAAGACCACCTAACAAAGGAATCCACACACAAGACTGAAAGGTTTTCAAGCCTCTAGAATCATCCAATAACAGTTCTTTTCTTTTTAACATAATTTCAGACTTCAAATTATGATCCATCAAAGCTTCCAACTGTGCAGCTTTTATCTGATCCACCAAATCAGAGGAAACCTCCAATCGCATAAAATAAATTTTGTCCGAAGTTACTTTACGACTCAAAGCGTCTGCAACCACATTTGCTTTCCCTGGATGTTATCTAATTTCACAATCATAATCTTTGATTAATTCAAACTATCGTCGCTGACGCATATTCAACTCTTTCTGCTTAAAACATGTACTGAAGACTCTTGTGTTTTATACAGATAACACATTTCGTGCCATACAAATAATGTCTCCATATTTTCAAATCAAATACAACAGCTGCAAGTTCCAAATCATGGGTAGGATAATTTCTTTCATGCGGTTTAAGTTGTCGAGAAGCATAAGCAATAACTCTATCCTGCTGCATCAGAACACCACCCAGACTAGCATAAGATGCATCACAGAATACAACAAAATTATCAGACCCATCAGGCAATGCTAACACAGGAGCCTGACATAACAACTGTTTCAAAGTCTGAAAAGCTATCTCCTATTGTTCATCCCACTGAAACTTTATATCCTTTCTAGTTAATTTAGTCAACAGGCCAGCAATTTTAGAAAAATCTTTAATAAACTTTCTGTAATAACCTGCTAACCCAAGGAAACTCTTTATCTCATATGCAGTCTTTGAAGCATTCCAATTCATAACAGCCTCCACTTTAGATAGATTAACCTTAACCCCATCATTACAGATAATATGACCCAAAAACTGTACCTCTCGAATCCAGAATTCACATTTCGAAAACTTAGCATACAAGTGTTCTCTTTTCAAAGTTTCCAAAACTAATCTCAAATGCATTTCATGTTCAGACTCAAATTTCGAATAAACCAAAATATCATCAATGAAGACAATAACAAATTTATCAAGAAAAGGTCGACACACACGGTTCATCAAATCCATAAAAATTGCAGAAGCATTTGTCAACCCAAACGGCATAACCAAAAACTCATAGTGACCATACCTGGTACGAAAAGCAGTCTTAGGAATATCTTCTTCACGAACACGAACCTGGTGATAACCCGACCTCAAATCAATTTTAGAATAATAAGACGATCCCTGCAACCGGTCAAACAACTCATCTATTCTGGGCAGAGGATACTTATTATTTACTGTTCGTTTATTCAATTCATGATAATCAATGCACATTCTGAAAGCACTGTCTTTCTTTTTCACAAACAGAACTGGTGCACCCCACGGGGAAGAACTCGGTCTAATAAACCCCTTATATAATAATTCTTGAATTTGATTCATCATTTCACGAATTTCTGAGGGAGCTAATCTATACAGAGCTTTAGCTACAGGTGTCGAGCCAGGAATAAGGTCAATATGATATTCAACTTCTCTAATAGGGGGCAGACCAGGCAATTCATCAGGAAATACCTCCGGATATTCAGAAACTACCCGGACATCAGAGACAAATTTCCTTTCCAGTTTGGCATCAATAACATAAGCTAGGTAAGACTCACAACCTTTAGACAAAGATTTCCTAGCTTTCATCATAGAAATTAAAGGAATATACCCATTCTCCCTTTCTCCTCGAGCAATGACATATGGCTCGTCAGAAATATGGATTTTTATCAACTTCGTATGGCATTCTATACTCGCCTTATTTTGACTTAACTAATCCATACCAATAACCACATCAAAACTAGGAATTGGCATCAACAAAAAAGAAACAGGAAAAGTCTGGCCCTCTATCATAATACTAGCTCCAATCACTGAGGTGATAACAAGAACCAATTTGCCACTAGCTATTTCTACCTCAACAGGTTTGGTAATCACAATAGGGATCAAATTCAGTTTATCATAGAAACTCACAGATATAAAGGAATAGTTTGCTCCTGAATCAAATAAGACACGTGCTGGTACAGAGTTTATAATAAAAGTACCAGTAATAACATCATCTGTGTGGACAGCTTCATCGACTGTCATTTGAAATGCCCTACTCGCTGCTGATGGCGGATTCTTCCGCTTCTGACCGGAAGATAACGAACTTCCGACCGAACCAGAGCCCTGTCTTTTTGCCTCAGGACAAGCACCAGCTCAATGACCTTCTTTCTTACAGTTCCAACAAACATAATTCGGATACTTACAATCTTTAAACTCATGACCAAGCTCACCACATTTAATACACTTATTTGTCTGTGCAGTACATGGTCCAGTATGCTTAGACTTACAAGTGCTACACCAAGTAGATCTGTCAGATGAACCACTTTTATCACTAGACCTCTGGTTCTGTTTATTACTCTACCATCTTTGTTTGCCTTTGCCAGAGGAATCACCTCTAGATTTCTGAGAGAATCTATCATTGTTCTGATCATCACGAGCTCTCAAATCGCTATCTACTGATCGAGCAAGATTAAAAGCCTGTGAAAGAGAACCAGCTAATCTCACTGTGGTCCAGTAACTGGGTGGTAAAGTACCAACAAAATGTTATATTCTGGTTTTATCATTCGGAACCCACTGTTGAAAAAACCTTAGTTTCTCAGAAAACTGTGAAATCAGCTCATCAATAGACATTCTATCTGTCATATGCAATTCCATAAAATCTCGTCTAATACGGGACATGTCAAAGTCAGAACAATACTGTTTACAAACCTCGTTATAAAAATCTGACCATCGAATAGATTCTTTTTGCTGCGGTGTCAAGGCTGCAGTAATCGAATCCCACCAAGTCATGGCTTATCTTTTCAGAAGTTGAACAGCATACGAAACTTTAACTTCTTCTTCACAGCGACAAACCTCGAATTTTTTTTCAATATCCCTCAACCAATCCAGAGTCACAGTAGGATTTGAATTACCCTGATATTCAGACGGTTTATTAGCCATGAAAGTCTTAAAAGAACACACCTTATTCTGTTGGAGTGGTGGAAACATAGGAATTCGAAAATCAAATGGCCCAGAAGAAGAAAATGGTACTGATGTAGATGTATGAAATGTGGACACCAAACATGGTGGAACAATACCAAATACAGGTTGCGGTGGCTGAGAATGAGGCTGAGATGATCCAATCTTCATCAGTTGTTTATACTTCCTGAGTGTTTGTAATTCATCCTCTAGTTGAAGAACATACTCATCTCTATCTACTTCTTCACCGGCAGAGAATGAAGTACCAGCATGACCAGGTCTATCGTCATGAGTCTCAGGAGGAACATCAGTCCTGGAGGCATCATTAGGGGTAATGGTCGGTTGCTCGTTATCTGCCATATCTGTAATCACATCAATAGCTCACAACTCGTTAATCGTTAGTACCTACCTACTAACAGATTCATATACAATGCTAAATCCCATACCCAGGAATGTTTGGCTTAACACAATCAAGATTTGGGATTGAACACTTTATGTTGCTCAATTCACCCAAACTTATGCTTTGATACCAACTTATAACACCCTCCTCATTCAAACCATTAATTTAATGTATTTAACTCAGAAGCGTAGATTTAACACAATTCTCTTTAATATACATCATATAATATGTACATAAGATTTTTAAAATACAATACACCAACAGATGAAACTGTTTATAACCAGATACTATAACTAGGTGTTATATAATTACAACATCTTTGTATTATCAAAATTATATCAGAGTTTAAAGTGGGTCAAACATTCCTTCAAAGCATATAATTCCTGCCTGCCCTTATTTCAAAAGATAACCTACAGGAGGTAATATAGTGGGATTAGCATGAAGCTAAGTGAATGAATATGTCACAAACAATTCAACTTAGCATAACTGATGTGTGCTAAGTATATGCAATTATAATCACAAGTTTTAAATTAAGGAAATATTAAATAATACTATCACACAATTCAGGCAAGATTAACCCGTTCGTATAGTATAGCTTTATAAGTAAGTCCAAGTTCGAACACAGGGAACGTGATTCTAATTTATAACTAATTATCTATTTACTCCTAATTACAACTATTTACAATTATTCACAATAATATACAATAATATACAAGATAAGGGGGACGTTTTAGTTCCGAACGAACATATTTATAATTGATACAGATTCTAATAGATAAGTATAAGGTTCAACTTAAGAATACTCAATTGGATAGAAGATTATAATTATTCAAACTATTATTTACTAAACTTATTATACTTACTTATGTCTATTTGCTTGTTGGCTATTATTATTGGTGAATTACTAATGTAGAAAATTACTTAGGCTTAAGCTAATCTTCATCATAGCAACACAATCATAAGGTTACGCAAAGTATCACTAATTATTAAGATCTATCAGCAGTTTATTAGTACAATTTCATCGGTATGACGTGAATCACAATATTACTTTACATCAATGAATTATATTCCTCGTCTATCGCGTAAGTTTAAGATCAAGACATAAACACAATCACTTAATTTATAAAAACTTAATATGGTCATCCTCGTTTAATATAAATCAATTAACTATGTCAAGAACCATCATTAATATATTATGATATAGACAATTCTTGTATAATAAACATTCAATAATATAGTTCCAACATAAACATAAATTCATATAATAAACTCAATAAACATTCATTCAAATAGTTATAACGAAAACCTAATTCACAATTAAATCAAATAAACAATATCCATAAATTAACTCAATAAGGTTATTAAAGTTACAAGGATAAAGAAACCGAACCAATTGTCGAACCAGCTTTTCCTAGGGTTAAAAACCTTCAAACCCCAGCTCCTTAGCCTCCAAATTCACACCTTAAGTCGACCTTAAACCCTAATATTCGACTTTGTATTCTAAGAATCGTATATGGTTAAGCCTGACTTAGGCCTCTATTTATAGTTTTACAAACCGCCGGTCCAACAGCTGGTTGGACTTCCCAACCGCCAGCTGGGTTAACTTGAGTCCTACTTGTTGGGTTTTCTATTCCCTAACTAGATTAATATGCGCAGCGGAATATAACAAAATTAATCTAAGGCAATTAGGAAACTAAACCCTAAGGGACCGTTGCATAATAAAGCTATTAACAATAACAAAATAAATAGATAAATGGGAAAATACTAACCTTTCAGAAAACCAATTTCTCAAGCGCGCAGACCACCTTGCTCGAGCTTCCATGCTTTGGATGGCAAGTACCCAAACCAGAATACCTCTAATGTTTCACACCCGTGAACTAAGAGAAATTCCATATCCTAAGGTCCCGACTTTAAGTCGTGTAAACTCTCACAAGGATTAGGAATGAGAAAGAGAGATAGAGTTGAAAACTATTCAACTGGGATACCTTGAAAGCTTAAGGATGGCCTCTATTTATAGGGGGAGAGGAAGGCTTGGGGTTTGGTTTCTGGCCGATGTGGGACAACCGTTTTTGACCTTTAGCCGCCGGATAAAGCCTTCAGCCGCCGGCTGAACTAAATTGTTCCCCAAGTCAAACACGCGTCGAATCCTGCCAAAACCCTAATACCTTCAGCCGCCGGCTAAAGCCTTTAGCCGGCGGTCACACTCTGGTTCCAGAATATTCCATTCTCGTTACCAGTGCAGTGCCATTATAAACTTTCTTAATTGTTTATGTTAATTTTTTTTAGCTTCTAATTAATTTATCAACTTTGATAAATTAACAAACCAAATAATTAACTTATAATATTAATTCCAATTAATATTATCTCTCGTATTGTTTCTCTTACTGTTCATCGAGGGCAACCCAAAAAGGACTCCACTTTTAATGATAGTCTTACCAATTTTGTTATGACCCTGGACACTATTCCAACAGTCTCCCACTTGGACAAGTCATCAACTACTATTGGTCAAAGCCTACTCCATTAACTAAGCAGAGAGTGCCATCCAATGCAACTGCCGAACTCTGATTCATATCTAGAGACAGCCCTTTAGACAAGTGATCATATATTCCTTTGTTTCTGATATCGTATGAATCTGGGACATGGATTTTAATCAATCTCCAGATTCAAGATTGTGTTTTCTGATTTCCGATCAATTTGACTATATAGGACTACAAAATTGTATACATCAATTTAGTCCTGGCTTGGCCAAGCGCTTGATTAGTCAACATTTAATCATCAGAGGGCCCATGATATCGCTTTTCCCATTAGGCGAAAAGGAACAAATAAATTTCGACTATATAGCACTAGTTAACTCATCATGTCATACCTAGCATACCCTTTATAACTAGCATTTACGCACAGCGTTTGAGTAGACTAAAGTATAACAGACTTATAAAACTAGAAACTCAATGTATCTCCATTTTAAGAATATAAGATATTATCATCTCAGAGTTACTCGTGATTTCAATCCGTGAAGTCACTTCCATGAGTGCGGGTTTCTCCTATACTTAAATCCCCATTAAGTACTCATGAGTGTTGCAGCAATCTCCATGCAATGTCTAATCTCCATAAACAATCTACTAACACTCCATAACAGTCTTAATTCACCACATACTTCCTATAGTGTGATCGACTGAGGAGGTTTGAGTAATTCTAATTACTCTGGAAGTGGTGTCTAAACATGTTAAACTGAAACACAATGATAAACGATAGTAAATGGTAGAACTCCTTACAATAAATTAATCTCCATTATTTAATCACCAAATCTATTCCTGTTTCCATCACTGTTTGTAATGCTTCAAAATCAAACTAACAACTAAAACTTTATCTCGTAAACCCATGCTCCAAGCATGTTTACTGATTGTGTGTCCATCACAATCATGTGTCCTTTTTCTACCTTCCTTTGAACAAAATGGTATTTTATTTCAATGTTCTTTGGGACTTTCCGTTATCACATAATATTTCATTGTGATTCATTCTATTGGAACACCTCCAAGATCAATGAAATTCCTCATCCTGATGACTTCCTTTGAAGTCTCGCAAGTTTTAATATACTCAGATTCCTATATGTTATTGTATCTTGTTTTGAACTTTTCAAATTTTTCGTTCCCCCATTCAGTAAGAGTACCCAACCAGATTGTGAACGACTATCATCTCCATCTGTTTGTAAACTTACATCAATTTAAACCAACCGTTACTCTAAGTTTCTCTTCTCCACCATAAACTAAGAACCTGTCTTCAGTATTTCTCAAATACTTAAGAATATTCTTTGTAGCTCTTTTATGACCTTTACCAGGATTCTGCTGATGTCGACTCACTATGCTCCAAGCAAATGAGACATCAGGTCTTGTATACTTCATGACATATATGATCGATCCTATAGCCGAAGCCTATGAGACTCGACTTATTTAGTCCAATCTTGTGCAATCTTTGGACACTAATCTTTGAGTAATCTTTATGCCATGAAGTAAGGGTAGATTCTCTTTCTTAGAATTTTCCGTTTTAAAACATTTCAAAATTTCATTCTAAGTACATATCCTGGTTAAGTCATTTGAGACGTTTTCATCATATCTCTGTAAATCTTTGTACCAAGAATATATTGTATCTTCCAAATCTTTCATAGCGAAATATTCTCCCAATCAACTCTTTACACCTTCTAATGTTGGGATTACATTTCCTATGAGTATTATATCATTCACATATAACACCAGGAAGACTACAATGCTCCCACTGACTTTGACACATATGCTGGACTCATCTTTGCTTCTAGAAGTCTAAAATGTTAGACTTTCTCATGGAAGCAGAGATTCCAGCTACAAGAAGTCTGTTTAAGTCCATAATTAGCCTTCTGAAGCTTATACACTCTATTAGGATACTTTGCATTTTCAAAACCTTCCGGTTGTGCCTTGAACACATCCTCTGTCAGTTTCTTGTTATGGAAAGTGGTTTTGACATTCATCTGCCAAATTTCATAACCATGAAATGCAGTCATTGTAAGCAATATCCTAATTGACTATATTTTAGCTATTGGTGAGAAGGTTTCCTCATAATCAATCTCGTAGGTTTGAGTATAACCCTTCGCTACCATCCTAGCTTTATAAGTGTGTACTTTCCATCCATGTCTATCTTCCTCTTGAAGATGCACCTACAACTCACTGTCCTGAGACTGAGTGTAGTGCCAACTAAATTTCAAACTTGGTTGTCAGACATAGACTGAATCTTGCTTTTCACAGCTTCCTTCCACTTAGCAGCCTTAGGGCCTGCCATCGCTTCCTTTGTAGTTAGCAGACTCATCTAATTCAATTAGTGTACCGTCACTAATCTTATCATGTTCTTCTTTATGGAAACCATAATAGAACCGAGGAGGTTGGCTAACTCTACAACTGCGAGCGGGAAAGGATATGTCATCAAGTTCAACAGGTGTTGCCACCTCTTGTTGAGTGTCTGTAACACCCTCTCCAGTGGCCTAGTATTTTCTATTTAAATTGAATATTTAATTGTTTAAATTTTATTTGTTATTAATTGCTTTATTGTGAAACTTGGTAAAATAGGTCACAGGACTTATTGTGGATAGTAAATTGTTGCTTGTTGTAATTTACTATAGTTGATGGTACAATAAAATAAGTTTATCGCAAATGATTTTTAGGTTCCAGGCAATAGATTTAGAGCGGGTATAAAATACCCAATATGTTAGGTAGGTTAAATAAAGGGCCGATCCCTTTTATTGATCACTTTCCCAATTCTCCTTTCTTCCTCATTTCATTTCAAGTAAAAAACACATAAACCCTAACCTAAATCAAAACTTAATCATCAAATTTGGAGTGTAAATTGAAGTGGTTAATTCTAGCAAGTACCATCATCATCTATCTTCTATCATCTTGTTCTTTTATCATTTGTAAGTAAGTTTCCATCCCATAAACTCAAGTGTTGGGTTAGAAAGGAAATTGATGAATTGAGTTGTTTCATGAGTTTGTATGATGATTAATTGTGATATATGATGCTATATGATGATTATTGGTTAATGATATAGATTAAATTCAAGTTATTGAACTATGATTGAAGTTAGTTGAAAAACCTAAATGTTTAGATGATTTTGGCATGGAATTGGTGATATTTGATGTTGTTGTTGTTGGTTAATGTTAGTTAGAAGTAATAGGATGCTATTTATGTGTCAATTATGTAGTTTGTGCGAATTAGTATGTAAAAATGGAGAATTTGGGGTAAAAGTTAGTGCAGCATTTTGGACTTGCAGCTGCTGCTGCTGTTCTGATGAACAAGCCGGCGGCTAGTGGGGTTTTGGTTTGGGAAGCCGGCGGCTAAGAACACTAGCCGGCGGCTAAATGCCTTAGACCGGCGGGTCAAAGACCCTAGCCGGCGGATAAAAATGGCTTTAAAACGCAAAATATTTCTGTTAGCACAAAATTTAAAATACCCGGCGGGTTGGGTATGGAGCCGGCGGCTTATGGACTTAGCCGGCGGCTAAATGGTCCAGTTTCACTTTTGTATTTACTTGTTATAACTTAATGTTAATTGGTTGTTATGTGTTAGATAATGATTAGTAATACATAAGTGGGACTTATAACTTAGATAATAGTGGTGTTAAGTCCCTAATGTGACTAATTGATATGAGTTATATATTAAGGACTTCAATTACTAACTTGTGTTTGATGTTAATCCTCAGATCCTCCAAAAGATAAGTAGCACTTGGAATCTGAGTTGTTGAAGACAAAGGTATCGGTGAGTGGATTCAAAACTCACCATTTGATTTAGTTGTAATCATTTGATTACAACGGATAAACGTAGATATGATTATGGATTTATTTAGTGTCATTGTTGATTATATATCTACGTGCTATATGTGTGGCCTTCGGGCATTAGTTGTTAATGAGGTCAACAAGTTGTTGAACTGTTGGTTGTGCTAGTTGGTTGTTGTGCAAATGATACAGAGTCGTACTTCATGTGTTGTGTGTATAGAATCTGTATCTGAGTATTGTAACCACTAGCTATCGGTCTCGTCCGTTATGGCCATACGGATAGGTTGGATAAGTGTTCTTGGGGAGCCACTCGGGTATTATGGTAATCCCCAGAGCCACCGATCCTCATTATTGTGTTGTTGATTAGTTGATTGTTGTATTTGCGGTTGTTTGAGGTAATTGGGTGATTATGCTAAGTTGAATGTTGTGTGATGAACTCACTCACTTAGCTATGTGCTAATCCCTCATCTTTACTTCCTGCAGATTTTGTTAACTAGATGGGTAGCAGGAAGGGGATGTTTTTGAAGCAAAGAACGTTTGACAGCATGCTACTCTGATCCGTTTTGTACTAAACTAGTTTTGGTTTTATATAATGCCCCGACATATGTAGTCTACTGAACAGTTTCAAACTGGTGTGACTTAAACTTATTAACTGTTGATGTAAATTGATATAATATGCAGTAATTAAATATGTTTTAAAGTTCTTCGCTTCCGTGTGGTTAAAATAATATTATTGGTAAAATGAGGGGCATTATAAGTTAGTATCAGAGCGTGGTTTTGGGTTAATTGGGCATTGTAGAATGTTCAATCCCAAAAACTGGAGCGTCGTATGTCAAACATTCCTGGGTATAGGATTTAGCATTGGTTGTGAATTGTTAGTAGATAGGTACTAACGATTAACAAGTTTCAAGTGTTGTGTTGATTTCAGAAATGACAGATAACGAACCACCAAGCACCAACCCCAATAATGCCTCTCGGATCGTTGCTCCTCCTTTTGAACGACATACAGAACAACATGATCATTATAGTGCTTCTCATCCAATGGGTGTAGAATCAAACAGGGATGAGTATATACATGAGATGGAAGATGAGTTGATAAGTCTTAGAGACTTTAAGAGAATGGCTGAGGAAGCCGCTGCTCGACAATTGTTACAACAACAAACTTCTACCTTCGGTGCTAGTACATCTTCTCAAACGAATAAGGTTTGTTCTTTCAAAACTTTTATGGCTAGTAGACCACCGGAATTCCAGGGAAGTACGAATCCTACGATAACTCTGAATTGGTTGAGGGATATGGAACGCAAATTTGATGTGACTCGTTGTGAGAAGGAATCCAAAGTTATGTTTGCTGTTCAGTGTATAAAGGATGAGGCGATGGTGTGGTGGGATTCAGTCACAGGTCACTTAACTAAACAACCAAAGGAATCCATTCGATGGTCTGAGTTTCATCAAGCCGTTTGCAATCAATATTGCTCTGACTTTGATATGGCACGGATTAGGAGAGAGTTCGTGAATCTCCATTTAACGGATAAAATGACCATTGATGAGTTGATAGCACAATTTACAGAAAAGCTTCGGTTTGTTCAACAGTGGGTTCCCGATGATAAAACCAGAATCGAGCAGTTTGTGGATACCTTACCCCATAACTACCGCACTACCGTGAGATTAGCTAGTAGTTTATCGCAAGCCTTTAATCTTGCAAGATCGGTTGATAGTGATATTAGAGGTTTTCGTGTTTCTCAAACTAAGGATAGTTCTTCTTCTAGATTCAAAGCGGATTCATCTAGCAAGGGAAAATCTAATTCGCAAGGTAGTCGACAGAATAAGAAATTTATTAGTAGAAGTGGTTCGTCTAGCAGCTCTAATTGGTGCAGTTCGTGTAGATCCAGGCATTATGGCCCGTGTACTGCTCAAACGAATAAATGTTTGAAATGTGGAGAACTTGGTCATGAGATAAAGAATTGTCGGTACCCGAACTTTGTGTGTTGGACTTGCAAGAAGGAGGGACATCGTGTGGGTCAATGTCCAGAGGCAGGGAAGTAGGGGTCGGGTTCGGTCGGAAGTTCGTCATCTTCCGGTCAGAAACGGAAGAATCCTCCACCAGCAACCGGTAGAGCCTTTCAAACACTAGTACAAATTTGCGCATTGGTCACACATGGTCGAAACCAAATCGTCACACATTAGAATATTTATGTGACTAAAGGTACAAAAATAAAATTAATGTCATTAGTTAGCCACATCTGAACTCCAATCGTGTGACCATTTTGAAATGTATTGCCACACCTTCGAACATTTATGTGGCTAAAGGGCACTGCTATTTTTTGGCTGATTATTTAGTCACATATCAATTTGGAACGCATGACAAATGAAGGGAAAGTTCGAAGCATTAGTCATGTTATACACATAAAATGTGACAAATCTATGTCACACACTTGAACACTGTGACCAAATGCCAATATATGGTCACATGAAGTAATTATTTATGTGACTAAATCATATAGTCGAGTTTGTCACGCATGATTTCAGTGTAGCCAAAATTTGGTACATATGGTCACATAACATATTATGTGTGTCTAAAGTTTAGTGTGTGTTAGAATGTCAAAAGCTAATGTGTATAGTCACATTAATTTCTAGCACGATCATGTGATTATATGGCTTTATAATAGCCACACCATATCACAAATGTGTATCTAAATGATGTTTATGACCACATTTTAGGTGATTATATGTGACCAATATATTCACAACAGTCACGTTGTGAATATTCATGTAGCTATTATTTAGAGCAAAAATTGGCAAAAACGATTATTATTATGTTTGATATTAGTCACATTGAGTGTTAGTTTGTGTGTCTAAATCAGATGCTACTATACGGTCACATGAAGTAATTGTTTATGTGACTAAATCATATAGTCGAGTTTGTCACACATGATTTCAGTGTAGCCAAAATCCGATACATGTGGTCACATAACTTATTATGTGTGTCTAAAGTTTAGTATGTGTTAGATTGCCAAAGCTAATGTGTATAGTCACATTAATTTCTAGCACGATCATGTGACTATATGACTTTATAATAGCCACACCATATCATAAATGTGTATCTAAATGATGTTTATAACCACATTTTAGGTGATTATATGTAACTAATATATTCACAACAGTCACGTTATGAAATATTCATGTGGCTATTATTTAGAGCAAAATTGGGCAAAAACGATTACTATTAAGTTTGATATTAGTCACATTGAGTCTTAGTTTGTGTGTCTAAATCAGATGCAACTATGTGGTTCACTACAACAAAACTGGCTTTATAGGACACCTACTAGTGTCCTAAAATATCACTTTATATGACCTTTTATCTAATAGGACCAAAAATTAAGCGTCTCATATAATGGCGTCGTAACAAATAATAGGTGTCCAAATATATTTTACAACACTTTTACGTTAGTCCCATAAAGTGTTTAATACAACACAAATGGCGTCCCAACAAACCACATAATAGGACGCTTTTTAATGTTTTAACTCTAATACATGGTTATGTACTATGAGTCTTAAGACACATAGAAACGTCCTAAAAAGTGTCTAATAGGACAAAATCATATGTTGTTTTAAGATCATATGAGGACCAATATTAGGGTCCTAACAAATGGTTTTGTTAGAACCAATTTGGGTGTACTAATAAGAATTCTTATTGAATCACATCTAGGACGTTTTTTTGGTCACATTTTGTCTATTAAGAACGTGCTAGGAGTTGTTCATGTTGAATACAACTCAAAATTATATAAAAAAACAATATATTTTCTAAAACTACAATAACTGATGATTGCTAAAGTATTTCTTTACAACGTACGAGTCTAAACATCTTTCAATAAATAGTAGTAACAAAAGTGTTTAACCTATTAACGTAGTAACATCATCCGAAATGATTTTTACTATGTTAACAAGTTAATTCGAAAGTATCAAGAAAAAATAAAACTAGAAACATAGTCTTGAGCCATCATCCTCCTCAAGCACCACCTACAAAGTAACAAGTTGTATATTAGTATAATAAAGTTCATAGTCAATAAATTCTACTGAATCTTTTTTTTTTTTAACATGATTGACATGTCAAAGTGAGAGTAGAAGGCCACACACACTTGCAGGGGAAAACAAGGCAATAGTTTTCTAGTCCCTATATATACCCACTTTTTGAAATCAATCAAAATGCAAAATAATTAATAGAATTCCAACATACAAACTGTAACACCCCGCAATTTAAAACGCGATTATTAACGTTAATCACTTGCATTATTAGGCAAATTCCCTACTTGAGTGAATTCACAACACATTTTAGAGGTAAGTCTAGCATAGCCCAACTAGTTAGTACGCGTAGTATTACGTATTCGTAATTAGTCGTAATTACGTACAGAACACTCTGAAAACAAACGCGACAAAAATGTACGACTCTTGGTGAACAAAATTAGTTAATAAAACGAAATTATTAAATAATGTCGTAACAAATAAATATTTTGTTAAAAATATTTACTAATCATTTTATAACGCAAAAACGTCAATTCGTATAATTAAAATAAAACAAAGTTTGAAATTATAAAAAAATTTATTACTTTAGTTCCTAAAAAGATCCTAATTAAAAATAATAAATGTAAATTAAAAACATACTAGTTAAAATAAAATAACATTTAACGATCGGGTAAACAAACACGGAGTGCAAACACGGAGGCAGAAAGTGGAACAAAACCACCTTCCACCTCCCACTTTTCTTTCATTTTCTTTCATCTTTCTCTCTCTCATCTTTCTCTTTTCTCTCTACTACAACCACCACCAACCAAAAACTACCACAAATCACCACAAAACTACGTTAAAACGACACCGAATCACCATACTTCTTTGGAATAAAACGACCACGAGACCACGATCTATCTTTCCATCCTTTCGGATTTCAAATCCGACACTCGTAAGTTTCCGACAAATCCCGCAAATCTTTAGATTTCGAAGTTATAATTGATATTTCTTGTTTAATATACTTAGATTAACATGTGTTAGTGTTTTATGCATCCAAAAACGTCCAAAATCGCCCAAAAACTCGTTATTTTTGATATGTTCGTCGAACAGGCGACTACGTCGCATTTTGCCCAAAAACAGTACTGCGACGTAGGCCTTTACGCCGCATAATCATCCCCACGTCGCAGATAGCGACGCAACCCGTTCCGTCGCATTAAATTGCGAACGTCGCCTATGCGACGCAACCCTTGACGTCGCAAAAACCTGAATGCGACGTAGACCCGTACGTCGCACCTTACGTCGCACAAGTCAGAACCCTAAAAACACACTTTAAAAAGTCAAAGTTACTGTAGAAAAGTCAAATTTTACTGTAGCAGTACTGTAGCAAATGAGATAATAACATTTTTGAACTATTGTTTCAAAACATCACCAACGAGTCGTATACATTTTCACAAACATCGAAATGCAACGTAAACATTTAAACGAACGATTTGGACGTGGCTTGATTGTACAAACACTAGCATGGGTGATTAGTTTAGACATCCACATACTTATTAAATCTCGTACGTTTAGGACGTTAGGAGATTTCAGACTGTACTTGGGCTTAGGTTTGCTAGCACTCGCACAACTACTTAAACTCAACAGGTGAGTTCACAGCCCCTACTTTTACTGTTTTTAACTACTTTTGGGGTGGAAAACATAGTCAACTGCTTTACTGATTTACTGATTGCCATAACTGCTTTTACTATATGATTATTTATCATACTGTTTACTCGAACAATTAGAGTACTTGAACTGTTAAACTGTTATACAAGCTATCATATAACTACCTTTGGTACACTTATACAAAACTGCTTATAACTACGGTCAACTACTACAACTGTCCGTACGAATTGGTATTCCATACAAAAACTATTATCACTATGTGAAACTATTTTGGTATCTTACCGGAGAACGACCGGTACATATTGGTAACTTGTCGGAGAACGACCGACACTAACATGGTATCTTACCGGAGAACGACCGGTACTAACAGTGTATCTCGCCGGAGAACGACCGGTGCTAACTTGGTATCTTACCGGAGAACGACCGGTACATTTGGTAACTAGTCGGAGAACGACCGACTCAAACTTTAAAACTACTGGGGAACAACCAGCAACACGTTTTCAAACACATAATTTGGGTAACGTCCCAACGCAACTATTTTTGGGCAACATCCCACATGAACCGCATTTTGGGTAACGTCCCGACAAAGAACGAAACTTTTGGGCGAATAACCCACTAAACTTATACCTTGGATGACGTTCCACTAAACATTACTCGACTATTATGGCAATTACTATTTATGAACGTATTTGGTTCAACAACTATGACTACAAAACTTCAAACAACAACATACAACATTAAACCTGTGGATTCACTCAACCTAGTTGTTGACTTTTACTATGTTTTTCAGGGAATTAGCTGCGCATGTAAGAATCGCCAACACATGGAGAATTAGGCGACCCGTGAAGCTTTAGGATGCCAACATTTTTGGAAAAACATATGGATTTCTCCAGTATAACTGAAACTATTTTGTCATATTCTAGAAATCCACTTTTGTATACTTATTACTTTTAACTTGTACGATTCGATGAATCGTAAATCTTGTAATTAACATTTTGGCATCTTAATATATTATGTTCTGTTGTAATCATAAGCTCTGATACGTATGCACGCGTTATTATTGTGACACCCCAGTACTTAAACTAAACGCTTCCGCTAAACAAATTTGGGGGTGTTACACAAACAATTTGTATACTAACCTTAGGTACTTATAAAGCAGTAAGTGTTTGGTTGAAATCTGAATAAAATATAACCGTATTTTTGAATCATAACAGGTCAAATCAGAATACGATATGCCACACTTCCTACTTAAGAGGCACACAATTATATAGCTAATAAGCACTTAGATTTTTTTTTATCAATTTAAAGCAGTTAATTACAGTTGATACAAAGGTCAAAGTAAAGTGGAAGATCAATGTGTGACCCTTACATTGGACTTAAATGATATATAACATAATTAATAACTTACTTTGATGGTGAATAGCTTCCTGCAAATCACCTCGAGTTGTTTTAAGATAGCTCACGTAGTCACCATGGTGCATTGTATATAATGTTCTCTGATAATTGGTCAGTTAGATACGCTTCCTCATGATTCTGTTTTGGTGCCATTGTAACCAGCTTTTCGCATCAGCAAGTTAATGGCTTCTAAATTTTTCCGACCTGACAACATATAATCAAGGTTGCAAAAGTCGGAAGTCGTGGTCGAGTCGGTCGGGACCTCGGGAGGACTAGTCGGCCAAGTCGGGGACTAGTCGGATTTTGACTTTTGTTGACTTTTTTTACATTTAAATAATAAATTTCAAAATTATATGTGTAATAATATATGAGAATCATAAACTTAAAAAATCATAGACATTAACATAATTGTCTTGAAACATAAACATGATAGTTCATTTGTTCGAATATATAAAACATAAATATTTGGTACTTGATAAGTAGATTCATTCTCCATTCATATCCAAAATTTTAGTTGACCAGAGTTGACTAGGGCCCAAACCCGACTTGACCCGACTTTGACCCTAATATCCGACTTGGACCGACTCTGACCGTTTTTGACCCGACTTTTCCCGTTTTTTGCCCGACTTTGACCGTTGACCGACTTTTTCGAGCGTTTTTGTACTAGGCGAGTCGGAGGCCTTGTTGAACCCGTCTAGACGCCGACTAGTCGGCCGACCAGGCCGACTTTTGCAACACTGCATATAATACAAAGAATCATAGAACGCGAATTGGCAGTTTTACAAATTGAATCAGGATGCTACAGATAAATGTATCAAAGGCAAAGATGGGCGAGTCGAGGGGTTAGGTAACTGGTCAAATTGGGTTCGGTTCATGTTGCCTGGAAAATAAGATAAATACAAGAGAGGTTGAGAAAACTAAGTCATGTATGAGACTAGGGACCAGAAGTCTTACTGTGCAATGAAGCTCAAACAGATTTATACAATGTATAACAAAATACCTGCCTATCTGGATGATTAGCAACAGGTTCATAGTTAGTATGGGAAATTGTACATAGAAAGGACTACAATTATTTAGCCTTAATTGGTGAGAATTAATCCAACTCCTTAAAGCACTGTGAGGAAAAACACGTATCAGTAATGGATATATTAACCTCCCATTCAACATGCATACATCAAGTGTTATACAAACGGACTCGTTCTCATAATGGATAAAGTAAAAAATATGTGAGGTTATCAAGGGCTTTACACTATGATTGTGCACAAATGGGCTAATTGTAACAAAGACTAGATTTTGGAGCTAATACTAGTGAATACAGATCGACTACAAAACCTACCTGGTCAAAGCATAACCTTGAAGCCGTGTGTAATATAGCGAGCTTCCAAAGTTCCTATCCATCTGCACAAATGAGATTCCACACCATTCACAACTTTCTTCCAAGTCACAAATAATTTTAAATATGAAGCCCTCGGAAAGGATTAGTATATATCCCTTTTGCAGATCTAAAATCAAAATTATTGTACTTGCACTAGTCTAATACATAATTGATTTAGCTCATGTTAGAACTAAAAAAGATATAAACCTAATCAACCAAATTTGGAAAATTCAAAGCAAAAGGGGAAGTCGGGTACCTTAGCGAAATCGAAGAAACCATTCACCAGACTTCGCTTGGGTTCTTCATTAGACAGACAAAATTGGCCAATCGCGAGTGATGGCACCATGGCGGCGTTCGAGATTTCCGTTACTGTTTTTTCTATTCGACATTAAAGAGCACATGGGCATATTTTTGAGGAAGCAAAATTGAAACTCAATAAAGGGTTAGGGTACAAGAGAAGGGGCGGTGATGTAGATGAAAATTTTAAATTGGCGCCCAATTTGCCCAACATTTTACTTTTTAATGTTTATATATACAAATAAATGAAAAAAAAAAACTTTAGAGTTAAATATTGAAAAAACTTTCTAGTTGCAAGACAAAGTAAAAAATCAATTACCTTTAAAAAAAAAAAAAAAAAAAGATTTCTAGTTGTAAGACAAAGTAAAAAATATATACTCCGTATATATTAATATGTAGAAATATGGTATCGGTTCACTTAAAACCAAAATAAAAAATTTTAAACGTCACTAATGTGAATGATTTAAAAATAAAATAATGACTCTCGTGCTCCTAAACTTTTTGTTTGACTTATATATTGGATAAGGAATCAGAGCAATATAATGAGTAGGGGTGTAAATGAGTCGATACTGTTTGTGAGCTATTCGAGCTCGACTTGTTAAAAGATCAAGTCCGAGCTTGAACATGTAGTTTGAAGCTCGTTTATTAAATAAACTCGGGCTTCTTATATCAAGCCGAACAAGCTCGAGCTCAGCTCGATTCGTTTACACACCTAAGTATTACGGAGTAGTTTGCTTTGCAACACTTATTATAAAAATGTTACTATTTAACATATACTATCTTAAAAACAACAAATTTAAAAAGTTTTGCTTTGTAAGTGTTACATTAGACTTTTTTTTTAGTAGTATCACATATGCCACTATTAAACTTATGATAAAATTAATTGATCATTTTGGAATATAAGACATTATCCTAAGTTTAATGATGAAATATATGATATATGACATTACCAATATCACATATGCCACTATTAAACTTAGGATAAAATTAATTCATCATTTTGGAACATATGACATTATCCTAAGTTTAATGATGGAATATATGATATATGACATTACCAATATCACATATGCCACTATTAAACTTAGGATAAAATTAATTCATTATTTTGGAACATATGACATTATCCTAAGTTTAATGATGGAATATATATGGTATTTGACATTACCAATATCACATATGCCACTATTAAACTTAGTATAAAATTAATTCATCATTTTGGAACATATGACATTATCCTAAGTTTAATGATGGAATATATGATATATGACATTACCAATATCACATATGCCACTATTAAACTTAGTATAAAATTAATTCATCATTTTGGAACATATGACATTATCCTAAGTTTAATAATGGAATATATGATATATGACATTACCAATATCACATATGCCACTATTAAACTTAGGGTAAATTTAATTCATCATTTTGGAACATATGACATTATCCTAAGTTTAATGATGAAATATATGATATATGGCATTACCAATATCACATATGCCACTATTAAACTTAGTATAAAATTAATTCATCATTTGGGAACATATGACATTATCCTAAGTTTAATGATGGAATATATGATATATAACTAATAATTATTTAAAATTTGTGTACTATGTGAGTTAAATGTTGTACCAAATAGAAAAAGTATACTAGTAATTTCTATTGTCATTTTTTACTACAAAGACACAAGCTAGTTAATATTTTTATTTATATAATAGTAATACGTAGTAGATTATATATGTATGTATATATTGTATTTAATTATTAGTTAATACTGTATTAACATAGTAGTAAAGTAATGAATGTATCTGATCTATATATATCTAATCTAAGAACATAACATAAGTTAAAAAATTTAAGAATTCCTCCAAATTTCTCTTTTCCACACAGACATTTCATTTCCCCCCAAATTATCCCGCCCCAGCCCTAAAATTGACCAGCCCCTAATTTTTCAAACTCAAATTTGTTCCTTTTTCTAAAAAAGTACTCGTAACAAATACAAGAACTGCAGCTTCAAATTAGGGTAACAAAATAAATATAGTGCTCGATTAATTGTGTTGAAGGGGGCATGGAAGGGGGCTTAAAGCTGCCATTACCGGATGCATTTCTTCAATTTCTTAACGACAATGGAGTCGACCCTAAATTTATACAGATGCTGATTTAACCCCTCGTTATATTAGGTATCTTCCAATTTCAGTTTCAATATGTATATATATATATATATATATATATATATATATATATATATATATATATACCTACCGGAAGAGATAGTTTTCGGCGATCGGTGATTAGATCCACTCAATTCGATTACACCGAACGATTCACCTAATTTTCAATCACACAGATGAAGAGAAATCATATTAGATTAGCGTCGGTGGAAGAAAGACAGATGTGAGCATTTGCATTTATTATTATTAATCGAATTGATTCGATAAGAAGAAGATTGGGATTGATAAAAATTCAAGAAGGTCCAATCGTACACCAACACTGTTACTTGTTTCATCTTTTTTATTTAATTTGATAAAATAAGAATGTCCAGACCATAAAACTAATGCACTTGCTTCTTTTAAGGTGATGGATATGCAGAGTATTGTAAGACTTGATTGTTTGGTAATTTGATTACTATGATTTAGGATTCAGGGTGAGAAGGTACACTGTTAGTTGCAAAATTTTAATGTTAAGAGGGCTTCTTCTAATTAATGAAAGTTTTCTTATGTTATTAAGAAAAAGGAGCAAGGTATACTGTTGCTAATTACTTAGCTATCTGTAACTTTATTAAACTGATTCTACCACCTCTGTTGCATTTTATTGATGTCATTCGATTCGATCTGCAATTCTGTAAATATCTTGTTGGTACAAGAGAAAGCATAAGATATTCAAACTTTGGTAACTACTAGTCTTGAAGAATTGATCCTTAATGAATAGGTACTCTAATTGCTAAATGTGTACTCTACACTCATGTGTTTGCTTATCTATGTATTTGAAGATTGAAGCCCGGATGTGAGGAGCAGCTTGAGGCAATTGAAGCTGACCTCACATGTATGCTCGAGAAAGTGGAATGCTTACCCACTTTTTATTCGTTACCACCCCATATTCAGATTGCTAGCTCAAAGGCATATCAGGAAGGAAAGGTGATCTTTTAAATTATTTTTATCCAAGTGCAACTTAAATTATATAATATACAATTTGCAAGATAAATATCTTCCAAATCCTTTTCACCATGTTATTCATTTTTTGATTATCTATCACAACTTATTTCATTATTAAAATATACATTTTTTATTTTTTTGGGTGGTATGTTTAAATATATGGAATTGATGCAGCATCTGGAGCTGAAATTTTAGCTTTGAATATCTCAAGTGGAGACCATGTTCTTGATCTTTGTGCTGCCCCAGGTTAAATATATGGGTGGTTATGGCTTACAAATTTTGTATTATAGTTTGTTGTTATCCAAATTCCAAACACTTCGTGTCCCTAACGGTCACTTAATCTATCCACAGGTGCTAAACTTTGCATGGCCCTAGAACTTCTTGGAAACTCAGGTTCTGTAACTGGCGTTGATGTGGCAAGACATCGGTTAGCTGCTTGTAGAACTTTGATTCAAAAATACTCACTTGGTGATCACTTTCATCTCTTTGTTGCTGATGGAGCTTCGTTTTCTCTCATCCCTACCCGAGTTCATTCTGAATCTTGTAATAATTCTTGGTCATAATTTTCAATATATTCAAGTGTATTTCTTGTGTCAACATGTTGTTTTGAGAGATCATAGATGTAATTAAATGTTCATTATATTTAGTTAACAAGGAATTTGGTATGAAAGGAGATGATCTTTTGTACAAGGAGTGGACCTCGAGGAGGCTGTGGAAAGAAAGAAAAAGGGCGATTAAAGATCAAGAAAAAGGTTCATTGCAATTGATTCCAGACAATCAAGATCCAGAGATGATATATCATGGGCACCATTCTGGGGTTGCTGGACTGAGTAAAAGTGAACTGTTTCGAACGTTACAAGCCATGATATTTCAATAAATGGTTATGATAAGGTAAGTTCTTTATTTTTTCATATTAGCTAGCTTTCTTTGTTGGCTTGAGCTAAAGTTTGAGTTTGAAAATTGAAAATCAGGTACTTGTGGATGCAGAGTGCACACATGATGGGTCAATCAAACATATTCAGAAGTTTGAAAGTTGGGGATGGTCAACTCTAGAATGCCGTTTCTTGGATGCCGAGAGAACTGATTTGACCAGTCTTCAGGTAGGAATGATAATCCAATTAAATCTAATATTTTATATAGTGAGTTGCAAGTGAAAAATTGGGGTGGATGGATAACGGATCACTTGATCAAATCAACTAACTTTTCAGTATGGGTTGACCCGAAACACTGTTGTCCAAATTTTTAGTAGTGTGTCAAATATCATTACTAAACTTCAAATTATTTCAATAATCATTTAGTTTTCACTTCCAGATTAAAATGATTTAGGAGCTTTTATGTATTGAAAATACACATTGGGCGAATTTTGACCCGTTTTACCTGTTTTTTGTAATGATATTTTTATACTTTTACACTAATTCTGCCAAGGGTTGCCTTATCTCACTGACATGTATGGGTTGTAACTACCACGTTATATCATTTTAAAAGATTTGCAGCTTTCCTTGTATCTTATCGAGTTTGAACGTTCTATTGAAATGTATGAGGTGATGCAGTTTCGACTTTTGGCCAATGGTTTCAAGTTATTGAAGGTGGGAGGGAACCTTGTTTACAGCACTTGCAGGTGCATAGTGCTGCCACTGTCTTTCCCAACGTATTCTTACTCTCGTTCGGCTGAATGTTGACTAATTTTCCTTTATTTGTCTTATTGAAAAGTTTGACTTTTGCCCAAAACGAAGACTATGCTGGTAATTCTACTAGTTGCATGCTTCTCCACGTATCTATATTGAGTTTGCCCTTTATGTGCACCCTCATTTGGGTTTTGACTTCCATATTCCTTTTGCTTGACAGAGTTGTTGGAAATAGAGGGTTCTGAATCTTGGCCTTGCAAGAGTGGACGAATACCAAAAACTCTGCGTTTTGATCCTTTGACTTCTAGAACGTGTGGCCTCGTTATTGCCAAGTTCACAAAACTCGCAAGATAACCGAAGTTCTTAATGTTTCTGTATGCTGAACAGAATCGCAGCTCGCAGCTACACTAACAACAGTCGCATTTGGTAGTTGTACCAGACTCGATATAATTGCAACTATCCCTGCTTGAGGAAAAACTCCCCCTGCTGTGTCTGATATATATATATATATATATATATATATATATATATATATATATATATATATATATATATATATATATATACAAGCTAAGCTTTGTTACTTTCCTTTTTCTTTCCAGCATGTACTAAGACTACAAAAACCTCTTCAACATAATGTTGTTTAGAAGTGAGCAAGGAAAATACTGCTAGTCGATTGGTTGATTTCTACGGTCATTGATAGGATATAGAATTCATATTGTTGTATTTATTTGATTTATAGAATGGTTAATGCAATTTGACATAAATTATTGATTTGTTATATGTGACTAAAAGATGCACTTACATAATATGGTCACACTTTATAATCACTGTTTGATTAATTCATTGTGTGACTAAATATTGCAAAACGCCACGCCAACCTAAACTTTATGTGGCCATTGGATGAACAATAGTCACATAAAATACACGTTTACTTGACTTCAAAGAACATATGGTCACACTTAGTAACACTTTTGGTCACTTTTCACTTAATTTTATGTGACCAAATCCCAAAATAAAACAATTATTGTGTGACTAAATATTGCACAATGCCACACCAACCTAAACTTCATGTGGCCATTGGATGGATAATAGTCACACAAAATACAAGTTTACTCGATTTTAAAGAGTATATGGTCACACTTATTAATACCTATGGCCACTTTTGGCTTAATTTTATGTGACCAAATCTCAAAATAAAACACTCGTTGTGTGACTAAATATTGCAAAATGCCACACAAACATAATATTCCAGTGGCCATTGGATGAACATTAGTCACACAAAATATACATTTACTTGACTTTAAAGAGCATATGGTCACACTTATTAACACCTATGGCCACTGTTGGCTTAATTTTATGTGATCAATTCTCAAAATAAAACACTCGTTGTGTGACTAAATGTTACAAAACGCCACACAAACATAAAATTCAAGTGGCCATTGGATGAACATTAGTCACACAAAATACACATTAACTTGACTTTAAAGAGCATATGGTCACACTTATTAACACCTATGGCCACTTTTGGCTTAATTTTATGTGACCAAATCCCAAAATAAAACACTCATTGTGTGACTAAATGTTGCAAAACGCCACACAAACATAAAATTCAAGTGGCCATTGGATGAACATTAGTCACACATAATACATGTAACTTGACTTTAAAGAGCATATGGTCACACTTATTAACACCTATGGCCACTGTTGGCTTAATTTTATGTGACCAATTCTCAAAATAAAACACTCATTGTGTGACTAAATGTTACAAAACGCCACACAAATATAAAATTCAAGTGGCCATTGGATGGACAATAGTAACGCAAAATACATGTTTACTTGACTTTAAAGAGCATATGGTCACACTTATTAACACCTATGGCCACTTTTGGCTTAATTTTATGTGACCAAATCCCAAAATAAAACACTCGTTTTGTGACTAAATGTGGCAAAACGTAACACAAACATAATATTCAAGTGGCCATTGGATGAACATTAGTCACACAAAATACATGTTTACTTGACTTTAAAGAGCATATGGTCACACTTATTAACAACTATGGTCACTTTTGGCTTAATTTTATGTGACCACACCCCAATATAAAATAATGGTTGTGTGACTAAATGTTACAAAACACCACACAAACATAAAATTCAAGTGGCCATTGGATGAACAATAGTCACACAAAATATACGTTTACTTAACTTAAAAAAGCATATGGTCACACGTTTTATGGATTTGGTTACTCTTATTAAATGGATACGACCACTAACCAGCTAATGTAACCGTATGTACCCTATGGTCGCTCGACCTTTAGTCACACAGATGCTGAAAACGCAAGTGTGACTATATTCATATCGTCACACTTTTCTGGTGTAACCAAATCACATTTTTGTACTAGTGAAATGACAGTCGATGAGGCTGTGCATACAGAAGATGTCATAACAGGTACATTCCTTATAAACTCTGTACCAGCTCGAGTATTGTTTGACTCTGGTGCTAATTGTACTTTCATATCTGTGTGCTTCTGTGACAAGTTGAAACTAGTGCCTACTGTGATAACAAAACCCGTAGAACTAGAGATTGTTAGTGGAAAATTAGTTCCTGTTATCACATCGGTGACTGGAGCTAATATTGTGATTGATAATTATACTTTCCCTATTTCATTCTTGTTGATGCCAATCCCTAGTTTCGATGTGATAATTGGTATGGATTGGTTGAGTCAGAATAAGGCTAGTATTGATTGTCACCAGAAATTGATTAGGATCTCAATTTCCGAAGGGTCATATGTTGTGGCTCGAGGAGAACGGGATAATATGTCTATTCCCCTGATTTCTATGATGAAAGCTAGGAAGTCGTTGTCCGAGGGTTGTGAGTCATACCTAGCCTATGTAGTTGATGCTAAGCTTGAAAAGAAGACCATTTTTGATGTTCCGATTGTTTGTGAATATCCGGAAGTGTTTCCCGATGAGTTACCTGGTTTACCACCAGTTAGGGAAGTTGAGTACCGTATTGATCTTGTGCCGGGCTCGTCGCCTGTAGCTAAAGCTCCTTATAGGTTAGCGCCTTCTGAGATTCGTGAGATGAGGAATCAGATACAAGAATTGTTGGATAAGGAGTTTATCAGACCTAGTTCTTCGCCGTGGGGTGCACCGGTATTATTTGTGAAAAAGAAAGACGGGTCGTTGCGTATGTGTATTGATTATAGAGAATTGAACAAGAGGACAGTAAAGAACAAATACCCTCTGCCCAGAATAGATGATTTGTTTGATCAGTTGCAGGGCTTTTTAGTGTATTCTAAAATTGATCTGAGGTCCGGTTATCATCAGGTTCGTGTTCGTGAAGAAGATATTCTTAAAACTGCTTTTCGTACTAGGTATGGGCACTATGAATTCTTGGTTATGCCTTTTGGTTTAACAAATGCTCCAGCAGTATTTATGGACTTGATGAACCGTGTTTGTCGACCTTTTCTGGATAAGTTTGTGATTTTTTTCATTGATGATATTCTTGTATATTCTAAATCTGAAGCTGAGCATGCAATGCATTTAAGATTGGTTCTAGAAACGTTGAAAAGAGAACAGTTGTATGCAAAATTTTCAAAGTGTGAATTTTGGATTCGAGAAGTACCATTCTTGGGTCATATAATTTGTAATGATGGTGTGAAAGTCGATCCATCGAAAGTCGAGGCTGTAATGAATTGGAATACTCCAAAATCTGCTTATGAAATAAAGAGCTTCCTTGGATTAGCGGGTTATTACCGGAAATTCATAAAAGACTTTTCTAAAATTTCCGGCCCATTAACTAAATTGACGCGAAAAGATGAGAAGTTTGTATGGACTGATCAACAAGAGCATGCTTTTCAGATGTTAAAGCAAATGTTATGTCAGGCACCTGTGTTGACATTACCGGATGGTACAGATGATTTTGTTGTTTATTGTGACGCTTCTCATTCTGGTTTGGGCTGTGTTCTTATGCAAAGGGATAGAGTTATTGCCTATGCTTCTCGTCAGTTGAAACCACATGAAAAGAATTATCCCACTCACGATTTGAAACTTGCAGCGGTTGTATTTGCTTTAAAGCTATGGAGACATTACTTGTATGGTACTAGATGTGTAGTTTGTACTGATCATAAGAGTCTTCAGTATGTGTTTTCTCAAAAGGAATTGAATATGCGTCAGAGACGGTGGTTGGAGTTAATCAAGGATTATGATTGTGAAATCCGATATCATCCAGGCAAGGCCAATGTTGTTGCTTACGCTCTGAGCCGAAAAGGTACTTCCGATCGAGTTTATTATTTGAAAGTTGACATTACTTCTAATTTGATGGATAAAGTTAAGACTGTACAATTGGAAGCTTTGAAGGATCATAATTTAAAATCCGAGATTATGTTGAAAAGAAAGGATGAATTGGTTGAAGATTTGAGAGGATTAAAGACCTATCAGTCTCGGGTGTGGATTCCTTTATTTGGTGGTATTCGGGATTTGATATTGAATGAGGCACACAAATCTAGACTATCTATTCACCCCGGTAGTACTAGAATGTACAATGACTTGAAACCGTTGTATTGGTGGCCTACAATGAAGACTGACATTGCAAAATTTGTTGGTGCTTGTCATATTTGCGCACAAGTCAAAGCGGAACATCAAAAGCCATACGGATCATTGAAACAGTTGGAAATCCCCGAGTGGAAGTGGGAACACATAACCATGGATTTTGTAACTAAACTGCCGCGTACCGCCCGAGGTAATGACATGATTTGGGTTATCATTGATCGGTTGACTAAAAGCGCGCATTTTCTTGCTACAAGTGAATCTGCCTCCTTAAGTAAACTTGCTCAGATGTACATTAATGAAATCGTCTCGAGACATGGTATTCCGTTGTCTATTGTGTCGGACCGAGACTCTCGCTTCATTTCTCGTTTTTGGCAAAGCTTGCAACATGAATTGGGGATGCGTGTAAACCTTAGTACTGCGTATCATCCGTAAACAGATGGGCAATCAGAACGCACAATTCAAACATTAGAGGATATGCTTCGTGCTTGTGTCTTGGAATATGGAGGTTCATGGGATTCTCATCTTCCATTGGTTGAATTTGCTTATAACAACTCGTATCATTCTAGCATCGGGATGCCTCCGTATGAGATGTTGTATGGTTGACGTTGTAGAACACCGACATGTTGGCTAGAGGCCGGTGAGAAACAGTTTGTTGGACCTGACATTGTGCAAATGACAGCTGACAAGGTGGCAATTGCCCGTGAAAAGTTGAAAGCCGCGCGCGACAGACAGAAACGGTATGCAGATCCGAAAAGATGACCGGTTGTATTTTCTGAAGGTGAACTTGTATATCTCAAAGTTTCTCCGTGGAAAGGTGTGATTCGATTTGGAAAACGGGGAAAGTTGGTGCCTAGATACATTGGTCCATTCAAAATTCGTCAAGTGGTGAATGACCAGTCCGTAACATTGGATCTTCCTCCTGAACTCGCGGGCATTCACAATACGTTTAATGTGTGTTATTTAAGGAAGTGTAATGTTGAAGATCAGTCTCAAATACTTCCGTTACAAGACTTGAGGGTGGATCAAACTCAGAAGTTGATTGAGGAACCGGTTGAA
Organism: Helichrysum umbraculigerum; assembly: GCA_949592205.1. Lineage (NCBI taxonomy): Eukaryota > Viridiplantae > Streptophyta > Magnoliopsida > Asterales > Asteraceae > Helichrysum > Helichrysum umbraculigerum. The sequence continues at coordinate 200,092,292 of CATIUR010000001.1, read as the reverse complement.
ATCCTAGATAGGAAGGTTACCAAACTTAGGAATAAACAAATTCCTATGGTGCTAGTAAAGTGGAAGCATAGTTTAGGTTCTAACCTGACTTGGGAATCGGAGGAGTCAATGAAATCCAGATATCCTGGATTATTTGATGGTGCTGAGATTTCGGGGACGAAATCTCCTTAAGGAGGGGAGATTTGTAACACCCTCTCCAGTGGCCTGGTATTTTCTATTTAAATTGAATATTTAATTGTTTAAATTTTATTTGTTATTAATTGCTTTATTGTGAAACTTGGTAAAATAGGTCACAGGACTTATTGTGGATACTAAATTGTTGCTTGTTGTAATTTACTATAGTTGACGGTACAATAAAATAAGTTTATCGCAAATGATTTTTAGGTTCCAGGCAATAGATTTAGAGCGGGTATAAAATACCCAATATGTTAGGTCGGTTAAATAAAGGGCCGATCCCTTTTATTGATCACTTTACCAATTCTCTTTTCTTCCTCATTTCATTTCAAGTAAAAAAACACATAAACCCTAACCTAAATCGAAACTTGATCATCAAATTTGGAGTGTAAATTGAAGTGGTTAATTCTAGCAAGTACCATCATCATCTATCTTCTATCATCTTGTTCTTTTATCATTCGTAAGTAAGTTTCCATCCCATAAACTCAAGTGTTGGGTTAGAAAGGAAATTGATGAATTGAGTTGTTTCATGAGTTTGTATGATGATTGTTTTGGTCAAAAATTACACTAAGCAATTAAGTGATCAAACTTAGAAAAGTGAGGTTGAGTGCTATAGATTACTTTCAAGATAATTACGCTTTTACACGATTATCTATATGAGTAAATGACAACTTTGAATGAAAATTATGCCCTTAATCCTTGGATTCGTGGATCCTTGTTAAAAATGTGTTTAATGGTGAAAATAAGTGTTTGTAAATAAAATTATTCCAAAAGTTTAAGTAAAATGCAAAGTATTTTCAGGATAATGCAAGTTATGCAGAAAAAATATGATTACGATCAATGAAAATGCATGAAACAGACTTGTAATACTAATTTTATGATAAAAACGTGATTACAAATGAAATGAATACGTATACTCATGATAAATTTTAGATGAAATCAGGATAATGCAGAATTTATGATCGAAAGATCAATGAAATGCAAATTAAACGACGAAAACGTAAAGTAAATGCGATCGACACAAGGATATACGAGAAAATCCCTTGATCTTGTTAGATCGCCGGCATAAAACCTCGGGAAGGAACAATGGTTCCTTTCCTTTGATGATTTTATTACGTAAACTCAGGATAATTACAAAGAAAGAGAGCAATGATGATCGAACTAAGTGTTTTTGTGATGAACGGGATGAAAAAGATGAAGTGCAGGTGTGTTTGATCGTGTAAAATGTAAGTACAGAGTGTTTGGAGTGAATAATGGTTAACCTAATCGATCACCCAAGCCTCGTTTATATACTAAGAGCGTTTAACAATAATTCCGAAATATCAGGGATCCTCCGAGGAATGATGAAGACCACCAACGTCTCTTTTGACTCTATTCCACACGTGCATAAGACTTCGTCTTCATGGAATCGTATCTGATCCTCTTCATGTAATCCGGAGCATATCTCATTAACTCGTTTCTTCTAAGACCTGGTCAATACTTAAGAAAAATAAACGTGTTAATCAGCACATGATCCTGAACTAATACGGGTTCAGGATCCTGAGCTATGCATATTCCAGAATAAACTTAGGATCCTCACTTAAGGATCCTCCTCATTCTGTATCCTGCATGATTATGTTAGATAAATATATCCTGACTAGGATCCGGCAAGACAAATAACAAGAATATATCCAGGATCCTTAATTGTGTTAGTGATCCTGAAATCAGACACACAAACTATCATTACCCCGAGATACGAACATAAAATATAAACGACTTTCATACCTGCGTGGTATACACATGATGCTAATTAGGATCTTGCAAAGTTAGGTGAAAATCTACCTACAACAGATATAATTTTCAATAGTAACCAGAGACTTCAGGATCCTGTATCCCAGCTATAAAATTTAGCCCCGGACAATGATTACTTGTGATATATGATGCTATATGATGATTATTGGTTAATGATATAGATTAAATTCAAGTTATTGAACTATGATTGAAGTTAGTTGAAAAACCTAAATGTTTAGATGATTTTGGCATGGAATTGGTGATATTTGATGTTGTTGTTGTTGGTTAATGTTAGTTAGAAGTAATAGGATGCTATTTATGTGTCAATTATGTAGTTTGTGCGAATTAGTATGTAAAAATGGAGAATTTGGGGTAAAAGTTCGTGCAGGATTTTGGACTTGCAGCTGCTGCTGCTATTCTGATGAACAAGCCGGCGGCTTGTTAAACTAGCCGGCGGCTAGTGGGGTTTTGGTTTGGGAAGCCGACGGCTAAGAACACTAGCCGGCGGCTAAATGCCTTAGACCGGCGGGTCAAAGACCCTAGCCGGCGGATAAAAATGGCTTTAAAACGCAAAATATTTCTGTTAGCACAAAATTTAAAATACCCGGCGGGTTGGGTATGGAGCCGGCGGCTTATGGACTTAGCCGGCGGCTAAATGGTCCAGTTTCACTTTTGTATTTACTTGTTATAACTTAATGTTAATTGGTTGTTATGTGTTAGATAATGATTAGTAATACATAAGTGGGACTTATAACTTAGATAATAGTGGTGTTAAGTCCCTAATGTGACTAATTGATATGAGTTATATATTAATGACTTCAATTACTAACTTGTGTTTGATGTTAATCCTCAGATCCTCCAAAAGATAAGTAGCACTTGGAATCTGAGTTGTCGAAGACAAAGGTATCGGTGAGTGGATTCAAAACTCACCATTTGATTTAGTTGTAATCATTTGATTACAACGGATAAACGTAGATATGATTATGGATTTATTTAGTGTCATTGTTGATTATATATCTACGTGCTATATGTGTGGCCTTCGGGCATTAGTTGTTAATGAGGTCAACAAGTTGTTGAACTGTTGGTTGGGCTAGTTGGTTGTTGTGCAAATGATACAGAGTCGTACTTCATGTGTTGTGTGTATAGAATCTGTATCTGAGTATTGTAACCACTAGCTATCGGTCTCATCCGTTATGGCCATACGGATAGGTTGGATAAGTGTTCTTGGGGAGCCACCCGGGTATTATGGTAATCCCCAGAGCCACCGATCCTCATTATTGTGTTGTTGATTAGTTGATTGTTGTATTTGCGGTTGTTTGAGGTAATTGGGTGATTATGCTAAGTTGAATGTTGTGTGATGAACTCGCTCACTTAGCTATGTGCTAATCCCTCATCTTTACTTCCTGCAGATTTTGTTAATTAGATGGGTAGCAGGAAGGGGATGCTTTTGAAGCAAGGAACGTTTGACAGCATGCTACTCTGATCCGTTTTGTACTAAACTAGTTTTGGTTTTATATAATGCCCCGACATATGTAGTCTACTGAACAGTTTCAAACTGGTGTGACTTAAACTTATTAACTGTTGATGTAAATTGATATAATATGCAGTAATTAAATATGTTTTAAAGTTCTTCGCTTCCGTGTGGTTAAAATAATATTATTGGTAAAATGAGGGGCGTTATAGTGTCAGTGTTTACCAAAGTTTCTTCATCGGTCGATCCTTGAATCTTATCAAGATCAATTGTCCTCCCACTGTCCTCTTTAGATATTATTTCTCTCTCAAGAAACACTCCCTTTTGAGTAACAAATATCTAAATGACTTCTGTGGATAATCGATGACAAGATACTTTTCAGATCTAGCTTCTAGTCTGTGCTAAGTTTCTCGTTCAACGATAACTTCACAACCCCAGATCTGGATGTGCCTAAGAGAAGAACTTTTTCTCTTCCGCATCTCATAAGTCATCTTTGAAACTTCCTTGGTGTATTAGATTTAAGATATGCGCGACTGTCTATAATGCCTAATTCCATAAGCTTATTAGAAGTGTTACCTGACTCATCATTGATTGAACCTTGTTTAACAAGATTCTATATCTCCTCTCAGCTACTCCAATTAGCTATGGTGTTGTAGGAGGAGTCAATTTGTGAAACTATTCCACAATGTCTATGATGATCAAGAAACTTGATACTAAGGTTTTCTCTTCCCCTATCGGATCGGAGTACCTTTATCTTTCTGCCCGTTTGATTCTCTATTTCGTCCTAACACCTTTTGAACTTTCAAAAGTGTCTGACTTGTGTTTAATCAGATATACATATCCAGGTCTACTGAAGTAATTAGCAACATAGTAACTATTTCCATCTATTATGGCGCATCGGAATGGTCGACATACATCCATGTATACTAAGTCGAACAATCCATCACTTCTTTCATATAACATGTGAATAGTGATTTAGTCATCTTGCTCAATAAACAAGATTTGCATACATCATCCGATTTAAGGTCGAATGATTCCAACACTCCATACTTTTGGAGTTTGGGCGACATTCTTTCTTGTTTACGTGCCTTAGACGATATTGCCACACTTTGGATTTAGCTCTTTAGACGAACCAACATTTAAATTTCTTTGCTGACATATTCAACATTTTCATACATGCCTTTGCAAGGAGAAACTTTTATCACCATTCTCATTATCAAATGAAAACTGATAACTCTCTTTAAACAAGCATGAAATGAATCTATGTTACTTGTCATTTTTGACGAATAACAGCAATTATTTAAATCTATCCTAACCCCAGATTCTAGCATGAGCTCAAACTTTCCAATGGGCGTGACTCTCTTGTCTCCCATGACTAAGTTGAGCTCTCCATGCTTTAAACTTCTTCTTTACTTTAGGCCTTTGCAATACAGTGCAAATGTGAGTACCACACCCTATATTCAAGACCTACGAATTATAAGTCATAGTATTGTGGAGTTCGGTCATTTATATACCTGAATCCTTTTGACCTTATTGTCTTTAGGGTCCTTCAGATATTTTGGGCTGCAACGCTTCTAGTGCTCCTCTGTGTTGCAGTATAACACACTGATTCGATCATTGCTGCTGCAATTTCGGAATCAATCTTTCTCTTAACCTCACGATTGGACTTTCCATTCGTACCTATTCCAGATCTCTTCCTTTCCTTTGCATCATGACCAATTGACAACACAGGAGCTACTGAGCCAAAGGCACATCAATCTTCTTGATCCTTTGCTCAGTAATTTTGGAGTTCCATTATTCATGTCTCTTTCTCATTCAAAACCATTTGACATGAGGTTACAAACTGTTTGTAGACAGCTGGCTGACCGGACAGAATTATGTTGACCAAAACTTAGTATCAACCAACATAATATTTCCAGTGAGCTTCAATCTCCTCTTGGGTTGAATCATTATCATTTAGTGGGAATTTACTTATCGAGAATATGCTCCTTATTCTCGTCGGGAACATACTCCTTGTTCTTGTACCTACGGTTTCACAACTCATCGAGAACATACTCCTTGTTCCTTAGAGTGAACCTAGGGTTACATCACTCGTCCATACATTTTGAACTGGTAAGTCTTTTCCTCTCAAGAACTGAGAGTAGTGAGAAGTTTAGGTTATTTGCGGAATTGGGAACGAGAGGATTATTACCATTTTCAACAGATATTATTGAGATAAAACTATTTCAGTTAGTCCGAATATTCCTTAATTAAATTACCCCATTTCTAATTAAAGCTAGGATCCATATTTTAGATTCGTTTTATGAAGAGGTTTGCCGTAATCATATCGCGAATTTATTTTAGGTAGACAATGCCTTTGTCAATTTCATTCTCTATGAAACTCCTAGTTCTTTTGAGATTCATTGATACCGATCAATGGCATGTTAATCTCGGTTATGCTCATCTACCATTCATGACTGGTATGCCGAGGATCATGAACTAGATGGTGAACTAACCATGCAAACCCCGCGTGATGCCCGGCTCGAGTACGCTCGAGAATAGCGAGTCTCACATCACCTTTCAATATGTCCTCACATTAATGTGCCGGTAAACCACACACACTCCATTAACAGTCCATACGAAAGATGTGCGGTTTTCATGGGTTAGCATACTTTTCACATTTTTCTATAGCTAAAATGGGATTTTGTTTTACTATTTTAAGTCTACTTTTAATTTTGACATCATCCTATCAAAAGTCCTCGGTAGCTCCATTGAACGCACAAAGAAGCGGAGAAGCAGGTCAGCGCGAAGCTTATTAAAAACCTACTTCTTTAGGGAAGCAAAGCGACCCGCCTTATACCTCTCTTATAGTTTGTTCTCTATGGGTGAGCCGATTAATCAATTGACTGACGATGTATTTAGACTTAAATGATACATATATATAAATCATATTATATATAAGGTCTCTCTTAAACATTTAAGGTTCAGGGTTCTATTTTAAAACATTTTAAAATTGAGCATATATTTTAAACCATTAAAATATTAAGATCTGATTAGTAAATAAATTAACTGTATACATATATAAATCTATTATACATATATACTTAATTTAATTATTTGGACAAAATAAAAACAATTTTATTTCCAAAATACATTTTATCTACATTTTGTATTGCTAACCTTATTAAGCATACGCTCTGATACCACTGTTGGGTTTTCTATTCCCTAACTAGATTAATATGCGCAGCGGAATATAACAAAATTAATCTAAGGCAATAAGAAAACTAAACCCTAAGGGACCGTTGCATAATAAAGCTATTAACAATAACAAAATAAATAGATAAATGGGAAAATACTAACCTTTGAGAAAACCAATTTCTCACGCACGCAGACCACCTTGCTCGAGCTTCCATGCTTTGGATGGCAAGTACCCAAACCAGAATACCTCTAATGTTTCACACCCGTGAACTAAGATAAATTCCATATACTAAGGTCCCGACTCTAAGTCGTGTAAACTCTCACAAGGATTAGGAATGAGAAAGAGAGATAGAGTTGAAAACTATTCAACTGGGATACCTTGAAAGCTTAAGGATGGCCTCTATTTATAGGGGGAGAGGAAGGCTTGGGGTTTGGTTTCTGGCCGATGTGGGACAACCGTTTTTGACCTTTAGCCGCCGGCTGAACTAAATTCTTCCCCAAGTCAAACACGCGTCGAATCCTGCCAAAACCCTAATACCTTCAGCCGCCGGCTAAAGCCTTTAGCCGGCGGTCACACTTTGGTTCCAGAATATTCCATTCTCGTTACCAGTGCAGTGCCATTATAAACTTTCTTAATTGTTTATGTTAATTTCTTTTAGCTTCTAATTAATTTATCAACTTTGATAAATTAACAAACCAAATAATTAACTTATAATATTAATTCCAATTAATATTATCTCTCGTATTGTTTCTCTTGCTGTTTATCGAGGGCAACCCAAAAAGGACTCCACTTTCAATGATAGTCTTACCAATTTAGTTATGACCTTGGACACTATTCCAACACTACTCCAACTCCGCGTCTTCCACTGCCTTAATCCCTTAATACCCCAACCGCCGGTTGGGTAATCCAACCGCCGGTTGGACCTTCTTTCCAGAATATTCCAACTTCGGGCCAGGCTTCTATTTGGGTTTTCCTTCTTCAAATACGAGTTTTAATCTTCATTTTGGCCCAATTCTTCAATATTATCATTTTAGTCTTCACTTCTTTAAGGTTTAAGCTCCTTTTCTTCAAGTACTTCATTTTCTTCAGTTTTGGATTCGTTCTCGTTCCTTTTTCTTCAATCTTCAATTAAAATACATTTCTACAAATATTAACAAAATAAGTATCTAAAATCATATAAATGCACTAAAATGTATAAATATAGGGATAAATTACTATAAAATATACTATCTATTTGATGCTTATCAATAACTATCAGTTTACATCAAATAATTGTAAACACACTTTAATCAATGAGGATCGGTGGTCCTTGAGGCGCCCTGAAGCCCGGGTGGCCCTCAAATAACACTTACCGTCCATCTGTATGGCCAATACAAAAGAGACCGATAACTAGTTGTTATTATCGCCAACACCAGTTCTACAGATAATACATGTACAAAGCCCCGGTGTTATATACACAATAACAACAAACCCAACAAAACTGTTGACCTCAATAACAACTGATGCCCGAAGGCCAGATAGCACGTAGATTCATAATTAATAATTCAGACTAAACAGTCTAACGATTATATCTACGTTTACTTGTTGTAACCAAACAGTCACAACTAAATCAAACTGTGAGATCCAGATCCACTCACCTGTTAATCTCAGTTCAATCACTCAGATGTCTAATATCACTGAGTCTTCTGCTGATCTGAGAATGAAGTCAAATATAAGTCAATAATTCAGTTTAAAACTGATATACATAATCAATAACACATGTGTTGTAGCAAAATGAAAAATCACACAAACGGGTCACTACCCGCCGGGTAAGTCAAGTACCCGTCGGGTACTCAACTTCACCAGCCGGGTAATACCCAAATCAACCGGGTGATTTAAATTTGGGTGGTAACAGAACCAAATCGTGTATTAAAGCATAGGGGAGCCGTCGTGTTCCCGGTTTACCTGCCGGATTCCAGGTTTTGTTACACTACCCACCGGGTAGTAGGTTTACCCGCCGGGTACATACCCTGAACCAGCAACTTTCGTTCAGCAAACCCAAAACCCCAAACTTTATAACCAAATCACAACTTCAATTTCTAATACATCTATACTACAACAAATAGCAACAATAACAACTAGTAACATCAATTTCAACTTCAATATCATTCAATTCGTTTCTATATCAAACTTAATCAAATCAAGTTTATGAACATAGATTTCAAGAATCAAACTTAGCAATTGAAATTGATGAACAAGATGATAATATTGATGATAAAGAAACTAGATCAAGATTATAGCTCAACTTGTTTCACTTGTGTTTATGATTTATAGTTTTAAGTTCTTAGTAGGGGTGTTAAAAATTATCCGTATCCGAAATCCGAATATCCGAAAATCCGATCCGAAATTATCCGAAAATTCGGATACCTGAAATTTCGGATATCCGAATTTTCGGATTCGGATTCGGATAGTGATTTTGAGAAATTTCGGATATCCGAAATATCCGAAAATAGCTTTTTATTATCATTATTATTATTTTTATTTTTTTTATTTTAATTTTGTCTGATATATGAATATATCTCTTTTGCTTTCTCTCTCCGTAGAAACTAAACATAAGTTTTTCTCTCTCTTTTTAAAACTTAAAAACCCACCAAATCTTTTTTGCAAGCATTTGCTCAACATCCACTTTAAATTGGAAGCTGCCACCACCACCATTAAATTTGTTATCCTCTTACGAACCTAACCCAACGTGTTTCACCGGAGACGGACCACATACGCGCTGCCACGCACCATACAGCCCAGCACCGGAAGTTGGTTTTCCGACGCATTTTCCGGCCTCTCCTGCTACTTTTCCAGCGATTGAATACGTTTAAAGTTTAAACTGTGTAGTTTGGTTCTTCTGTGGCCTCTTACCATAGACCCATCAAGTTTGGTTTGATTGTTAAATTTAATTTAATTATAAATCAAATTCCTTATAGTCAAACTAATTGTTTTTCATTTTGATCTCTAAGTAGACAAGAATTTTGATCGATGTTCTACTACTGTATTTCACTATTTGTTTTAGTTTGCTATGATGAGCTATTTAGGTACGTATTCTCGTAAATATGAAGCTCCCCAGATTGATGTTTTGTAATATCATTTGAGATTTGGTTATATTACACTTACTAATCTCTAATTGTTAATTTCGTTTGTGTTCAATTTATTCATCTTCATCTTTCTCTTTTTTTTTTCCCTGTAAATTTAGAGAATTGCTTTGGTGACTTCGGATATTTCGGATTATTCGGTATCCGAATCCGAAAATTTCGGATATCCGAATTTCGGATATCCGAAATTCGGATACGGATTTCGGATACCATATTTCACTATCCGAATTTTCGGATATCCTAAATTCGGATATCCGAATTTTCGGATATCCGACTTTGAACACCCCTATTTCTTAGGGTTTAGGCTGATGAGATGTTTTGAGTTCAAAGGGATGAAATAACTTTCCCTTTTAGAAAAGTTAGTAAATATAGGTCGGCCCAAATTTCCAACCGATCCCGTATCCACTTGAAAACAGTCCCCTTTAAATCTATTGTCTGGAACCTAAAAACCATTTACGATTCCAACAATTTTATTTTACCGATAATTATAACAATTAAAACAAGTAATATTTAATATTCACAATAAGTCATTTGACCTATTTACTTAAGTTTCAAAATCAAACAAATAATATCAAATTATTTCTAACACATTTAAATAATCAATTTAAAGTTAAGAAATTACCAGCCCCTAGAGAGGGTGTTACACCTATAATTCCCTCAAATATATAAACATTTATCTCCAAATACTCTAATATACACTGTAATAAATAAATAACTATTACACCCTAATATAAATGAATATCTATATAACTAGCAACACTATACGCCATCTATACCGATTATATCTATTTACCCCCTACAGTATCTATTTATTTATTATATATCTCTATAACACTGATGTCGTGTAAACGGGGCTTTAGTTTTAAAATGGAAAATACCTAACTTACTACACACAACACAGGCAAGAATACCTGATCATATATAGTATAGCTCAGTAAGTCCGAGTCGAACACAGGGAACGGATGTCAATATTAAATAAATTGGAAATTAATACAAATAATGAAAACAATGAATATTGGGGGGCGTTTTAGTTCCGATCGAACAATTGATAAACAATTATAAGAAATGATTTATTAAATAAAACTTAATTATAAAATAAAGAAATACCAAAATAATTACTTAAATAAAAGATTTAATTCAAATGATAAAATAAATGCATTTGCTTAGATTACTTTCCTTAAAATCTGGAAATCACTTTATTTAGAATGCTCACGTATGGATTTTATTGTGCTATAACAAATGTATCAATTTTCCTTACAAGATAAATTGAATTAACATAATTAAGAAAGACATGAAGTTGTTTTCAACCCGCTAACAGTTCAATTTAACGTTGCCCACCTAATTGTGTTTTATATTAATTCAACACCGTTTATGTGATTTATTCTCATAACTTGAATCAACAAAGTCTATAACTATTTCTAGTTATCTTGTTCATCAATAAATATTACCAATTATTATCCCTAACCCGTCAAACTCAATCTATTCGGTAATAATTCTCAATTAAAACCAACAATCATCAATAATCTTATGATCAAAAGGAACTCAATCTCAATTAATCATAAAACCACGTTAGGTAATTAGCATTTTTCATTCAATAACCAAGGATCAACGAATAAACATATAAACTTGAATAAAATCCAATACGATTCGCATTTTTAATAATCAATCCATCATTTAAGTATTATCATCTAAGCAAACACACAAAATACTTAGCCAATCATGCTATTACAGGTAATCAGATTCGAATAAATACTAGAAATCATAATCAAATGAAAGATAGAAATGAATTCGAACCGAGAAACCGAAAGAATGATTGAACAATCGAAAGGGCTTCAAATCTTCTTGCTTTCTACCTTCTTGTGCCTCCAAAACATCATCAAAAAGCCTCTGGAACAAGCTTTAGTCGACTTAGGGTTTATGGTGGAAGTTAGGGTTAAAATGAGGCAAAGGGAAATTTAAGGATTCTGGCCGACCAATCCATACACCGTATGGATGTCCATACGCCGTATGGATTGCAAAACTAGCCCACGTCCAAAAAATGAAAATTGTAGCCCTATTTGTTAGCTAAATTCTCCAAGTTGAATCACCCCAATCAGAGTTCGTATGAAGAAGTTATGGCCAAAATACTAACGCATATCCGAAAACTCAGCATTTACACTTTTCTTCATTTTCAGCTCATCTTTCATTCTCTTTCCGATTCGAGCTTCATTTACACTTATTCCAATCCAATATTGCCTATCTTCACTCTCTTAGCTTCTTTTCCTCGATCCAATGTTTTATTCTTTTAGTAACTTTTCTTCCAAATAAGCTCATTTTTTGTTCCTTTTTGATCCAAGCTCCAATAAATCTCCTAAATGCAAATATGAACGAAATAAGTATCTTATTCACACAAAATGCATTAGAAACCTATCAAACAAAGGGGTAATTAGTACTATAATTTAGTACATTTTGGCGTTTATCAAACATCCCCCACTTGAATCCTACTTGTCCTCAAGTAGACTGTCGGTTAAAATCATAAACTAGCAAAATATTGGAAATTAGGGACTTACATACTAACTAGTATTTACCAACCTAAATCTTACTCTTAAAACTAATTTTACCTTAAATCTAGCAATCAAGAAACTCTATCAGGAAATCAAATTCTTCATGAGTTATTATTAGACATGTAAGATGATTCATTAGGATTATCGATATTGTTGTCCACTTAAACAATCTGAATTACAGCAGATGAGCTTAACATTATTATTCTAGCAGGCTTTTACCTTTGAATCTCAATAGCAAAATACTCTTATATAATTAACAAGTCATAGCTTTCCTCATCAAGAAATCCTAATAAATCCATCATTTTTCAAACCAAGACATTGGTGACAGGTCTGTACCTCAGTACAACAAAGCGACATAACTTGGCTTTGGTAGATATATCTATACATTATTCATTTTCATTTTTTTTATTTTAGATAAAAACAAATATACTGACGGAAACCAGGTCTGTACTTACGTACAACAGAGGAGACATCACCCAGTATATTCCCAAATGAGGATCACAAGATTTTTCAGAATGAGGACTATGATAAGCTAACATATAAGATTTAAAACCAAAGTTATACCTTGCTAAAAATTTCCTTAGGCAATTACCTACTTCATTCATTAATTTCTTAAGAGCTCAACTACCTTCATACAGACTGCCTATCGATACATCACAAAATGAACTATCCCATATTTAAACATTTAAGGTTAATTTATTCCTTTGAATTCCCCAATATTGTTACAAGATTACTAAAATTAAGAAAATTTAAAATTTTAAAAGAAAAATTTAGACTAAAAATTGACTAATACAGAATGCCCCTTTTAAAATGATATCTACCAATATTTGCACTCTGATCAGTTAGGACAAATAGACTTCTTTTCCCCTATCCCCCACTTAGAAATATGCAATGTCCTCATTGCAAAAAGAAATATAATATTAGGGAATAGAAAAGAAGTGAAACAGAAAAACTCTCTTGATTAAGAAGAAAAATTCATGAATGAACTGGTTCTGAAATAAAATACAACAGCACACTTCCGTAGGCATCACGGTTGCATTTAGCATATGCAACAAGCCTTTAAACCCCTCAGTATCCTGAGTGGACGAGTTGTAGTCTCGTGAGGGTTTCCAGGGAACATACCCACAAAGTTCAAACCTGCAAGCAAAAACAATAAAACAAAATAACGGGTTGTCTCCCGAAAGCGCTTTTGTTTATCACGTCGGTAAGCTCGACATCTCGCATCATATCTTAAATACGATCCATCTCCAAATCACGCTTGGAGCCCCTTGCATCACCATAGTATCTCTTCAAACGACTTCCATTAACCTTGAAAGTTTTTCCAGAATGACCTTGCAGATCAACAGCACCAAAAGGATAAACTTTCTCTACCACAAAAGGTCCTGTCCAGCGTGTCTTCAACTTACCAGGAAGCAAATGCATACGAGAACTGTATAGGAGAACCTTACCACCTTTTTCAAATAAACTCTTTGATTTAAAACGTGAATCATGCCATTTCTTGGTGCGCTCCATATATAATCGGGCGTTAACATAAGCATTCATTCCTAACACTTTCTCCAATTGTGCATTCATAAGATGCGATTCAATATCACTGATCCAAACCTTCGGCATTCCAAATCGTGAAAACAATCGCTTACGGAACTTCACCACAACCCGTGCATCATTTATAGGTAATGCCTTCGCTTTCAACATCTTTCGTGACGTGTAATTAGGTCCCTTATGCCCTCTAGTAGGACCATTGTGACAATGACTTAGAATTCGCGTCTCCGTTTTGATCGAGATTCCATTTGTCAAGATTGACTCTTTACTCTCCTTTAGCTTAATGCCTTCATTTTCTAAATCTTTCTCGCACGTTGTCTCGATCTCCACAGGCAATTTATCGAACTTGTCGATGTCACGGATTGTCGCGAGGCTTCCCTTCCATCCTTCAAGAATCATTGGGTCTAAATCTACGTCATCCTTCAAACTTTGCAAACTCTCGTCATCCTCAGATAATTCTCTCATGCTAGCAAAGTAACAAGTCTCATCCACTGATTCTGGATATTGCATAGATTCATTCACATTAAATACAACCTTCTCATCCCCCAATTTCATGGTTATTTTCCTATCAAAAACATCGATCAATGCTCTGGAAGTGGCAAGGAAGGGTCTACCTAGAATAATCGGCACCTTAGGATCCTCTACCATGTCGAGAATAACAAAGTCACAGGGAAACACAAACTTATCAACCTTAACTAAAACGTTCTCAACCATCCCTTTGGGGTATTGAACAGAGTGATCAGCCAACTCGATGCACATTCGGATGGACTTAGGTTTTCCTAGCCCAAGTCTAGCGTACATAGTATAAGGCATAATAGATATGCTAGCCCCGAGATCCGCTAGTGCATTCGCGATATCTAACTTACCAATTAAACAGGGAATAGTGATACTCCCCGGATCCTTCATTTTTGGTGGTAACTTGTTTTGCATCACGGCCGCGCATCGCTCGTTCATTGTTACAGTGGTTGCTTCAGGCAACCTGCTCTTATTAGTCAAAAACTCCTTCAAATATCTTGCATACTTAGGTATTTGAGCAATGACCTCCACAAACGGAATGTTAATGTGGAGTTGCTTCAAATTCTCAAGAAATTGATGGTCATGAACTTCATATTTTCCTCTCCTCAAAGCTGCTGGGTAAGGTGGTGGTGGCGCATGATCCTTCGCATATTGCTTATCCTTAGCAATTTGATCAGCTTTTGTGTCCACCCTTGGACTGTTGACAACTTCTGCTTCCTTCTCTTTCTCGGGCAAATGCTGAGGTACATGCTTCTTCTTAACAATTGGATCTTCATGAACGTTTCCACTTCTGGTAATCACAGCTTTCGCCTGATCACGTGGATTGGTTTCAGTGAATCCGGGAAGAGTTCCCGGGGGTCTCTCTTGGAGAACTTTAGCTATGCTGGAAATGGTTCTCTCAATTTGCTTGATCGCCGCTCCCTGATTTCGAACCAATGCTTTGATGGTGTCCATCCGTTGTCCAGACCTAGCAATAAATTTCTCGTTGGCGGTCAAAAACTTCCCCATCATTTCTTCCAAATTGGATTTCTTCTCGGGGAAGGTTGCTGAGGGTTGTTCCTTAGTGAAAAGACCTGGCTGAGTCTGGCGGAACTGGCGACCTCCTTCCTGGTATGGTCTTAGGAAAAATTCCCCATTGCCTTGGCAGTAGGTTCCGTGAGTTTCCACACATTTAACTTCCTCTCTCACTTTTCCAGAATTCATTTCGGGACAATTCTTGACTAAATGCGTTCCTCCACAGTTGTCACACCCTACTTGGATTGCATGGACAGTCTTGGTCACCTTTTTTATGTCTCTTCCCATGCTGTCCAGTTTGGCAGTTATGGCGGCGAGTCCATCGTCATTGCTAATTGACCTCTTTCTCCTAGAGGAACCATCATCCCATAACCGAGAATGCTTTGCTTGGTCGCGTATAGCAGCTAAGGCATCCCTAGGAATCTTCTTCGGGATATGTCCTTGAGCATCTAATTGCTGTCTTGTAGCACGATCCACTCCCGTGTAGAATACCATTATAATTTGCTGGTCGTTTAGGTCGTGTTGTGGACATTTATGCATCAAGTCCTGGTACCTTTCCCACGCTTCGTGTAGCGACTCATCAACTTCTTGCTTGAAATTCCTAATCTCGTCGATCATCTTCGAAGTTTTGGATGGCGGGCAGTACATCTTTAGAAACTTTATACGGAGATCTTCCCACGTGGTGATGGATCCAGCTGGTTCATTAGTAATCCATCTTTTTGCGGCTCCCTTGAGTGTTCTTGGGAACACGCGGAGCATGACTTGATCGCTTGTAATGTTAGGGATGCTGAACATATCGGCAATCTCCTCAATCTTTTCCACGTGCTCGTTAGCATCTTCTCTCTCCTCTCCTCGAAACCGGTTTTCCCTAAGCTCTTTTAAGAATTGTCCATTTATCTCGAACTCTACGTTTTCTGCAATTGCGGGCCTCACAACTCCTGGGCCAAGGTCGCTACGCCTTCTGCTTGAATATTCCTCGAGAGTCATATTGGCAATGTCGTCTGCCATTTCTAAATCTGATTCCGATTGATCGATGGGTGGTTCAAAGAGAGCTCGTAAATATTCTCCGAAATCGTCCTCCAAATACGAAGGGTAGAATTGGACTCTTAATATAACACAAATTATAAACTAATCCTATACACAGATAATACAAATAAACAGGTAAATAAAGATTAAATTAAAACTGATAATTTACAGAAAACAAATTCCAATTTATCCAATTGAATCAAACCGTTCCCCGGCAGCGGCGCCAAAAACTTGATGTCGTGTAAACGGGGCTTTAGTTTTAAAATGGAAAATACCTAACTTACTACACACAACACAGGCAAGAATACCTGATCATATATAGTATAGCTCAGTAAGTCCGAGTCGAACACAGGGAACGGATGTCAATATTAAATAAATTGGAAATTAATACAAATAATGAAAACAATGAATATTGGGGGGCGTTTTAGTTCCGATCGAACAATTGATAAACAATTATAAGAAATGATTTATTAAATAAAACTTAATTTTAAAATAAAGAAATACCAAAATAATTACTTAAATGAAAGATTTAATTCAAATGGTAAAATAAATGCATTTGCTTAGATTACTTTCCTTAAAATCTGGAAATCACTTTATTTAGAATGCTCACGTATGGATTTTATTGTGCTATAACAAATGTATCAATTTTCCTTACAAGATAAATTGAATTAACACAATTAAGAAAGACATGAAGTTGTTTTTAACCCGCTAACAGTTCAATTTAACGTTGCCCACCTAATTGTGTTTTATATTAATTCAACACCGTTTATGTGATTTATTCTCATAACTTGAATCAACAAAGTCTATAACTATTTCTAGTTATCTTGTTCATCAATAAATATTACCAATTATTATCCCTAACCCGTCAAACTCAATCTATTCGGTAATAATTCTCAATTAAAACCAACAATCATCAATAATCTTATGATCAAAAGGAACTCAATCTCAATTAATCATAAAACCACGTTAGGTAATTAGCATTTTTCATTCAATAACCAAGGATCAACGAATAAACATATAAACTTGAATAAAATCCAATACGATTCGCATTTTTAATAATCAATCCATCATTTAAGTATTATCATCTAAGCAAACACACAAAATACTTAGTCAATCATGCTATTACAGATAATCAGATTCGAATGAATACTAGAAATCATAATCAAATGAAAGATAGAAACGAATTCGAACCGAGAAACCGAAAGAATGATTGAACAATCGAAAGGGCTTCAAATCTTCTTGCTTTCTACCTTCTTGTGCCTCCAAAACATCATCAAAAGCCTCTGGAACAATCTTTAGTCGACTTAGGGTTTATGGTGGAAGTTAGGGTTAAAATGAGGCAAAGTGAAAATTTAAGGATTTTGGCCGACCAATCCATACGCCGTATGGATGTCCATACGCCGTATGGATTGCAAAACTAGCCCACGTCCAAAAAATGAAAGTTGTAGCCCTGTTTGTTAGCTAAATTCTCCAAGTTGAATCACCCCAATCGGAGTTCGTATGAAGAAGTTATGGCCAAAATACTAACGCATAGCCGAAAACTCAACTTTTACACTTTTCTTCATTTTCAGCTCATCTTTCATTCTCTTTCCGATTCGAGCTTCATTTACACTTATTCCAATCCAATATTGCCTATCTTCACTCTCTTAGCTTCTTTTCCTCGATCCAATGTTTTATTCTTTTAGTAACTTTTCTTCCAAATAAGCTCATTTTTTGTTCCTTTTTGATCCAAGCTCCAATAAATATCCTAAATGCAAATATGAACGAAATAAGTATCTTATTCACACAAAATGCATTAGAAACCTATCAAACAAAGGGGTAATTAGTACTATAATTTAGTACATTTTGGCGTTTATCAAACACCTACATATATAACTGAATATCTATATAACTAGAAACAATATGCGCTATCTATCCTGATTCTACCTATATACCCCCTACATAAACTATTTATTTATTATATAAATATCTCTAAAACACCTACATATATTAATTCTATCTAAAAATACTCTACTTGTCCGTCCTAATTCTACTCCTCCACAAATTCCTATCAGAGGTCATGTCCTCGGTCAAAAGAAGCTCCTTCATGTCGAGCTTCAGTCTATCCTCCCACTTACGTCTAGGTCTACCCATTCTCCTCGAGCCATCAACAGTAAGAGCTTTCGCTCTCCTAACTGGCACCGTGGTAGGTCTCCTCCTAACATGTCCAAACCATCTTAGTCTTCCTTCTCTCAACTTATTGATGATGCTCGTGACTTCTAACTCCCCCCTAAAAACATCATTTGGTATCATGTCCAACATAGTTTTACCACATGTCCATCTTAGCATCCTCATTTCCGCCACTTCCATCCTCCTTTCGTGGGCCTTAGTTATAGGCCAACACTCAGATCTGTACAACATAGCAGGTCTTATTGTAACCTTATAAAATTTCCTTTTTAGTTTATGGGGGACTTTCTTGTCACACATGATGCCTGTTGCTACTCTCCACTTCAACCATCCTACCTTAATTCGGTGAGACACGTTCTCGTCGTTCTGGAGAAGGTAAAAATGAAATTTGGTTATGAGACATGTTACACATTTTTAGTAGTTTAAATCTTCTCCTCACTTCTCCTTAAATACCCTCTTCTCCTCTAAACTTCACCTTGCAAATTAAACTTCTATTTCCTAACATATTTTACTTAAGTAAAAAGCAAATAAGTTTTTAGAAAATAAGTTGTTTGTGTGCCCTCTTAAATTTTTATTTTTATTTTTTTCCATTACCAAATTTGGGAGAATTGCATATATGCCACTCATAAGTAGCATAATATCATATATGCCCAAGTACATTTTAAAATATCATATATGCCATCTATAAATTCAATAATATCATATATGCCCAAATGATTTACTTAATCATTTTAAAAATATCTAAAAATCATAATAATTACCAATAACTTAGTGCTTGACAATAATACCCTTATTTCATAATACACTTATCAAACTTAATAAAAAAGGTTTTTCATATGTACCGGAATAATAAAACAAAAACATAACAAACAAACCTCAAACATAGTAAATCGACCACACAAATACAAACATTCAGTTAATTGCTTGTTCAATTTCATGTTTGTATACAATTAAAATTATGGCCATTTGAACCACTACTTTCTTTCATGAGTGACTCATGACCTGCGTAGACTTTGTGTAGGTGGCTCTGACTATATATACTTCCGTCTCCAACTAATTACATCATACATATGCAATTTAAATATAATAAACACACAAATGTATCCAATCGATATGAATAAAAAAGTAATAGACCAACTACTATACCGTCTAAATTTTGTTGCGATTAAAACCTTGGGCACACATATATGAACAGATTGAAAAATATGAGATCACGTAATTAAAAAAAAGGAATAAATATAAATACATATTTGATTAAATATTTGAAAACAAGAAATTCATTATCAAGATGAATACACATGAAGTTGCTGGTTATCTTGTTTTGACGGAATGAATAATGAAGGAAACTTTTAAGCTTCTGGATGTGTAGGGATTACAATGAATAAGGGTAAAGTTATCAATTCTTAAGTTATTGATGATTATTAATTTCTATAAGGGTCCGTTTGTTTCGCAGAATGTTTTTGAAGGAATTGGAATTTGAGGGAATTGGAATGTAAAGGAATGGAATCTTTCATTTTTCTTAATCTTGTTTGGTTTGTAAATTTATCGAAGGAATTCGAATGTAATTGATAATAAATGACATATTTACCCTTTTACATTTTTATAACCATTATTAAATTAATAAACCTTTTCAATTAAACTTTTTTTATATTACTTGAAAAGTATTGTAAACTTCATTAAAGTTACTCCGATTTCATATTTTTGCATTGAAATAAAATATTTGTTTGGATTGTGTTCTTTATATTCTTCAAGATAATTATCATATTTATTTATCAGAATATATGTGCTACTACCAGAGCATGAATCAACTCCACCTACCACCGACTCATCATCATCAGTCGCCACTTTTTCAATTGGATTCACTATAAAAAATAAAAAATAAAAAAATCTTAGAAATAACCTGCATATCCCATTGTAAACAACCCCCACCTAATAATTATCATATCTCAAATCTTAATGTAAGTCCCCTAGTTTTAGGATCGATAACTTCGTTATCTGTAGTATTAAGGTGCGGAATCCCTCAATACGGTGTTATCTTACTAACAACGAATATGTTCGTATTGCATTTAATAAGACTTAGCTTTAAACGATAAATCGTCAAAGCCTAGTCGTTAGTATTAAGTTTTCTCTGAGTTTGTTGAATTCGCAGATCAGAAAAAATGGCAAAAGTTATGTTTTTCACGGAGTAAAAAACATTATATACTATGGTCTCGGCTCGGCTCGCATGGGCCTGCGAGTTCGGTCCAACTCGCAGCCAAGCCCAATAAAGGACTCGGCTCGCCAGACTCAACCTACGCGAGTTCAGATCTCACCTCACAGCTCGACTCGCTGCGACCTGAGATCTCGACTCGCTACGCATCAAACGTCTATTATTTATTTTGTATTTAATTATTCGTCTAACTTAACAAAACAATATGTTTAACGAATATCACTAACAAAACAAATATTCTTTTACAAATCCAAACCAATATACAAACATAATAATAATTAAACTAGTCCTATTTCAAGCTAGATCTGTTGTCACACTCTATGTCCCAACAGACTCCCCCTTGACAATAGCTCTAGCGTCTTTATCTTCACGCTTGTCTTTGGTCTTCATTTGTAAATCTTACTGCCTGCGTAAATCTTCATCTTGATACACGTCTTAACCATCATCTGATAATCTCGTCCTAAATCACCCCATGCGTCTGTCGTCAAGATTCTATTTTCATTCAACTTAATCAAATCTTTCTTCGACATGTTCATTAGGTGTCGATAGTCATAGACTCTGAAGATTTCTCTTTCACCACCGTCAACCTCATCATCAGCTTCAACCATAACAGCTTCTCCAGTTCCTGAATCTACATGCCATCTCTTCATATTACCCAGAATATCTTGTGGCATTGTCTTCAGTGGAATCTGCTGTATGCATCTAACAGCTGGATATATCTTCTTCCTTCTTCTTCTTCCTGTTCTTTGACTTCTTTCTTGTAATTTCACAGTTTTTCCCTTTCTTGGCTTAATCTGAACAAACTTATTCGTACCAACCTCATGTCTAATGATTCTTTCAACACGATCAGCATAATCATCACGACTTGGATTGTTAATCTCTAATCTAGCCAAATCACGTATTTCATAACGTGGTAGAGAACTAAAAACTGCAAGCTTTCTTTCAAAATATTGAACTCCGTCAAACCTTTTGATCGCAAAAAGCTTTAGTTCTGAGTCAAAGTACCAACCAATAATCCCTTTACGTGGTACACGCTTTTTCGTAACATCAACTTCAGAAATTCCAATCTTCTTCTTCTTCTTTGGAAGTTTCCTAAGTACAACAGCAGGATTTTTGGTTTGAACAAGAACTTCTTCTTCTTCATCAGAGGTTGAATCATCAATATCTTCATCTATATCGACAATTGTTGGACCTTGTTCATTTTCAATAACAACTTCTGTCCTAGATGGGCTCACATGGTGTTCATCAATGTTTGCATCTAGATCTACACCCATGTCTTGCACATTCTCAGGTACAGCAGTCCAATCTGTAGGTGGTTGGAATTCTCCATCCTCAAGATCATAATCAATATCTTCATCTATCTCATCAAAAATATCATCTTCCGAATCAGATAGATCAAGCATCTCTAATCCTAAGAGAAAACCACAAATACAAATAAATATTAATAATTAAAATTCTCTTATCAATTTCCCTGAATCAACCTAATAATTTCTTTATTAATTCTTTAGTATATTTTAACCTAAAATATAAACGCAATTTACATATAACTTATAAAATCTTTTATTGATTACCCTGAATCAATCCAAAATTTCTTAAGTCTACTTAACAAATATTAATTAATTTTAAATTCTAATGCATTGTGAATAATCACCAAACATTTAAATTTACTATTAATTAACTTATATAATTTCCAAGTGTTAATTGATCTAATTCATTATCAATTTAACCTTTAAATTATATATCATTTGTCTAGTTAATACGAATACATTTTTAACTTGTTAATTACTTATATACCTTACGGTCTTAAGTCCATAATCAAATCTATAATGCATATGTTATTGATGAACGCCAAAATGTGCTATTTTATAGTACTAATTACCCCTTAGTTTGATTAATTTCTTATGCATTTTATTTGAATTCGATACTCATTTCGTTCATATTTGCATTTAGGATTTAATTGGAGCTTGAATTATAAAAGAAGCGGAAATCGAGCGAATATCGAAGAAAAGTGGTGAAAAGTTTAAAGTTTGAAGATTGGAGGTCGTGGAGCTGAAAAGTTACATTTTCTAATCCATACGGCGTATGGAATCCATACGGCGTATGGATTGAGTGAGTCGGGCCGCCAGAAGTCACGGGTCAGATCCATGGGCTTTGCAATCCATACGGCGTATGGAAATCCATACGGCGTATGGATCGTTTCGGCAGAAAACCTAAAAAACTCATTTTGCCTCATTTTAAACACACACTTCAACCACACTTTCTCCAGTCGATTCTCTCTGCAAAAACCTAAGTTTCTGGAGTATTTTGGAGGAAAAACATCAAGGATAATCAAAGGCTTTCATTCTTTCATTCGTTATTTCATTATTTCGGTTCGATTTCTTTTATATCTTTCATTCGATTATGATTACGGATATGATATTGAATCTGATTTTCTGTTATACTATGATTGGCTAACTCTTTTATGTATTTGCTTAGATGATAATACTTATTTGATGGATTGATTGTTATAATTGCGAACGTATCGGATTTTATTCAATGTTTATGTGTTTATTCGTTAATCCTCGGGTATTTAATGATTGTTGCTGATTACCTAGCGTGAGTTCATAATCAGTTGAGATTGATTTCCTATTGGTTGTGGATTTATTGATAGTTGTTGATTTTGGTTGATAATTATTGCCGAATATATTGAGTTTGACGGGCTAGGGATAATAGTTAGTAATGATTATTAATGGACGAGATAACCTTAATCGGTTATAGACTTTGTTGATTCAAGTCAAAAGAATAAATCACATAAACGGTGTTGAATTAATTTAGAATACAGTTTTGTGGACAACGTTAAATTGAACTGTTAATGTGTTGAAAACAACCTTGTGTCTTTCTTAATTGTATTGAATTCAGTTTATCTTGTAAGGAGGATTGATATATTTGAACGGGCACGATAGAATCCATACGTGAGCAATTGAATGAAATGATATCCAGATTTTAAGGAAACTAGTCTAAGCAAATGCATTTCTTTTATCATTTGAATCCAATCTTTTATTTAATTAAGTTATTTTACTATTTCTTTATTTTCTAATTAAGTTTTAGTTACTAAATCATTTCTTTTATAATTGTTTATCAATTGTTCGATCGGAACTAAAACGTCCCCACTTTTTACTGCTTTAATTATTCATATTGATTTCCAATTTGTTAATATTGACATCCGTTCCCTGTGTTCGACTCGGACTTACTGAGCTATACTATATATGATCAGGTATTCTTGCCTGTGTTGTGTATAGTAAGTTAGGTATTTTCCATTTTAAAATAAAACCCCGTTTACACGACATCAAGTTTTTGGCGCCGCTGCCGGGGAGCGGTTTGCTTTAATTTGACAAAATGGAATTTGATCTTTGTATATTGTTATTTAAGTTCAGTTCTGCTTTATTTAATTTTCGAATTATATATATATTTTTTTTTTGTTTAGGATTGTTTAGTAAGTAATTCAACTAGGGTCTTGTTCTACTGATTCGGGAATTATATCACAGGAAGTTTATGACCCGATCAAGGAACCCTAATCTCGCTGATCCTTTTGAAGAACCTGAAAGCGTTTTTCGTCAGAGAAGACGGTTTGCTTCTGTACCCCCCAACTCAAGTTTACACCACAACCTTCCGTCGTATTTAGAAGGAGATTTTGGAGAGTATCTTCGGTCCTTATTCGAACCTCCGATCAACCAAGGAAACCCAAGAGACGCAATGGCAGAAGATATTGCCAACATAACGCTTGAAGAATATTCAAGTCGGATGCGTAATGACCGTGGCACTGGAGTAGTAAGGCCAGCGATTGCACAAGATGTGGAGTTCGAAATCAAGGGACAGTTCCTCAAGGAGCTTAGGGAGAACCCTTTCCGAGGAGAAGAAAAGGAAGATGCTAATGATCATGTGGAGAAAATCGTTGAGATAGCCGATATGTTCAACGTTCCCAACATCACACGTTATCAAGTTATGCTCAGGGTATTCCCAATCACACTCAAAGGAACTGCTAAGAGATGGATTCAAAACGAGCCAGCTGGATCCATAACCACATGGGAAGACCTTCGCACGAAGTTTCTGAAGATGTATTGTCCTCCTTCCAAAACTTCAAAGATGATTGATGAGATCAGAAATTTCAAGCAGGAAATGGATGAATCATTACTATAGATGGCAATGGATCGGATATGGATCGGGTGACGCTATATCCATATCCATATCCATTTATTTTTCTTCATCCGCATCCATATCCATATCCATTAAAATGACAAATCATCCGTCCACATCCATATCCGATGGATGGAGCGGGTTCATGGATATCCATTGGATATTAAAAAATTGTTAAACATTGTGATAATCTTGACATAATTTGATACAGAATATAGGAAAACATAGTTTCTAAAGATACGAATCACTTGTTTATTGTTTTTCATCTATTAGTGACCTTCGAAATATAGTAGGAATTAAATTTTATTTACATGTTGTTAACTTATAAAAATAAATGATGATAAATTATGATAGAAAGGTAAATATATTTGGGGGATCTAAAGATATAAGAACAATCCTCTTAAATAATTATAATATTATACTATTTATAAGTTCAAAGTGAAAGTACATGTACGAGTATATATGTATTTCGGATGATAATGGATGCATCCATGGATGAGAATTGGTCATCCACATCCAATCCACTAATCATCCACATCCATATCCATATCTGGTATACATCCATTTACATTGTCCATATCCATCACCAGTGGATCGGGTGGATGGATATCCACTGGATCGGATATTGATTGCCATCCCTAATCATTACACCAAGCTTGGGAGAGATATAAGGACCTGATGCATAAGTGCCCGCAGCACGACCTGAACGATCAGCAAATCGTGAGTATTTTCTATAAAGGAGTGGATCGTGCTACGAGACAGCAACTGGATTCCCAAGGGCCTATTCCCAAGAAAGTCCCTCGTGATGCTTTGACTGCCATTCGCGATCAAGCGAAACACTCTCAGTTATGGGATGATGGAACTTCTAGACGGAGGAGGTCTGTGAATGATGAAGATGGATTTGCAGCTATTACCGCTAAGCTAGATAACATGGGCAGAGATATCAAGGAGGTTACTGAGACTGTCCATGCTATACAAGTGGGATGCGAAAACTGTGGAGGAAGTCATTTAGTAAAGGATTGCCCCGAGACGCGAACGGGAGAACATACTGAGGAAGTCAAGTATGGAGATGCTCAAGCACCATATCGTCAGGGCGGTGGAAACTTTTTCAGAAGACCATACCAAGATGGAGGGCGACCGTTTTGCCAAACTCAACCTGGATTTTTCACCAAGGAGCATCCAGGTGCCTCGTCGTCAGACAAGCAAGCTAATTTAGAAGAAATGATGGGTAAGTTTCTCACGTCCAATGAGAAATTCATTACGAGCTCTGGACAAAGGATGGATGCCACCGATGCTGCATTAAGAAACCAAGGAGCTGCGATTAAGCAAATTGAAGGGAATGTGTCCAACATAGCCAAAGTTCTTCAAGAAAGATTCCCTGGGACCCTACCTGGATACACTGAAACCAATCCACGAGATCAGGCGAAAGCAGTGACCACCCGAAGTGGAAAGGGTTTTGAAGACCCCATTCCAAAGAAGAAACCTGTTTCTCAACCCCTACCGCAGAAAGAGAAGGAAGTAGAAGTTGTGGAAAGTCCCAAGGTGGACACTGAGGCTGAACAAATTGCAAGAGATAAGCAATATGCTAAGGAGCATGCACCACCACCACCTTATCCAGCAGCTTTGAGAAGAGGGAAAGATGATGCTCAATACCACCAATTCCTAGAGAATCTGAAGCAACTGCACATTAACATCCCATTTGTGGAAGCCATTGCTCAAATGCCAAAGTATGCAAAGTATCTGAAGGAACTTTTAACTAATAAGAGTAAGTTGGCGGAGGCGACCACGGTGACAATGAACGAAAGATGTTCAGCAGTTATGCAAAATAAACTTCCACCGAAAATGAAAGACCCTGGGAGTATTACCCTTCCTTGTCTGATTGGAAGTTTAGACCTTACTCATGCATTGGCTGACTTGGGGGCAAGCATATCAATAATGCCTTACACTATGTATGCCAGACTCAAGTTAGGGGAACCAAAGCCAATTAGAATGTGCAGAGTTAGCAGATCGTTCGGTTCAATATCCTAGAGGGATGGTAGAGAATGTGCTAGTTAAGGTGGATAGGTTTGTTTTTCCGTGTGATTTCATCATTCTGGACATGGTCGAAGATAAAAAGGTACCTATCATTTTGGGAAGACCTTTTCTAGCCACTGCAAGGGCATTGATTGATGTTCATGACAGAAAAATCACTCTGAGATTAGGAGAGGATGAAGTAGTATTTGATGTCAACAAATCAATGAGATATCCTGCTGCAGTTGATGATACGTGCTACTTTGTGAGTGCAAGAGAAATGACTGATGATGAAGAATTCCTTCAAAGTCTCATGGAAGATGAAGATCTTGATCCCATGATCTTGGAAGGATGGACGGGAAGCATAGAAGCAATTAGAGATATCGAAGAATTCGATAAAATGCTTGAGGAGTTAGAGTTCGAGAGTGATGAGGAAGTAGAAGGTGATCAGCCGGCTGAGACTGAAGAATCGATTGAAACTAATGGTATTTTAGTCAAGAGAGAGAACCGCATCTCTATGCATGGGATTCCCTGCTCACGAGAAGAGGTGTTGGCATGTAAATCTTCTTTTGAAGAACCACCAAGGTTAGAACTGAAAGATTTACCGACCCATTTGGAATATGCATATCTACAAGGAGAGTCGGATTTGCCAGTTATCATTTCATCCAAGCTATCAGCAAACGAGAAAGAAAGTCTGCTAAAAGTTCTTAAGGAACATAAGCATGCTATAGCATGGACGATCAGTGACATCAAGGGAATTAGTCCATTGTATTGTACGCACAAGATCCTTATGGAGTCTGATTTCAAACCGGTTGTGCAACCATTAAGACGATTAAATCCTAAGGTTACGGATGTCGTGAGAAAGGAAATCATAAAATTGCTTGACTCCGGACTGATATACCCGATTTCTGATAGTCCATGGGTCAGCCCAATTCATGTTGTGCCTAAGAAAGGAGGTATGACAGTGGTTGCTAATGAGAAGAATGAGTTAATTCCCACAAGAACTGTTACTGGATGGAGGGTCTGTATAGATTATAGAAAGCTGAATGATGCGACACGCAAGGATCACTTTCCTTTGCAGTTCATCGATCAGATGCTAGAACGTCTAGTTAGAAAAGAGTATTATTGCTTTCTAGACGGATTCTCCGGGTACTTTCAAATCCCAATTGATGCAAATGATCAAGATAAGACTACTTTCACCTGCCCATTCGGAACTTTCGCTTATCGGAGAATGCCTTTCGGTCTGCGTAATGCACCCGCCACATTTCAACGGTGTATGATGGCAATATTCCATGATATGGTAGAAGACAGCATGAAAATATTCATGGATGACTTCTCTGTGTTTGGAGATTCTTTTGATAAGTGTCTGGTGAATCTGAAGAGGATGTTGCAAAGGTGTGAGAGTTCAAATCTCGTTTTAAATTGGGAAAAATGTCATTTCATGGTACGAGAAGGAGTTGTGTTGGGGCATAAAATTTCGAGAGCTGGTATTGAAGTTGATCAAGCAAAGATTGAGGCGATAGCAAAGCTACCTCATCCGACGAATGTTAAAGGAATACGAAGTTTCTTAGGACATGCTGGATTCTATAGGAGATTCATCAAGGATTTTTCAAAGATAGCACGTCCTATTTACAAGTTGTTGGAAAAGGAAGCTAAGTTTGAGTTTTCGAAGGAATGCCAAGATGCGTTCAAGATTTTAAAGGAGAAATTGGTTTCTGCACCAATTATGATAAGTCCGAATTGGGATCTTCTATTTGAATTGATGTGTGACGCCAGTGATTACGCTGTGGGAGCAGTTTTAGGTCAGAGGGTTGATAAGATGTTTCAACCTATTTACTACGCAAGCAAGACTTTGACAAGTGCACAAGAGAATTACACTACGACTGAGAAGGAATTGCTTGCTGTTGTTTTTGCATTTGATAAGTTTCGCTCTTACCTGGTCCTGTCAAAAACGGTTGTTTTTACCGATCACTCTGCATTAAGATACTTGTTTGGAAAACAAGATGCAAAACCAAGGTTGTTGCGATGGATTTTGTAATTGCAGGAGTTTGACATTGAGATTCGTGATAAGAAGGGAGCGGAAAATCTAGCTGCAGATCATCTGTCAAGACTAGAGAATCCGGAATTGGATAGGTTGGACGAAACGGAAATTCGAGATAAGTTTCCCGACGAAAGCTTGTTGAAGGCAATGTGTAACATCCTCTCCGATAGCCTGGTATTTTCTATTTATAATTTCGTATTTGATTGTTTTAAATAATTTTGCGATATAATTGTTTAATTATGAAAGTTGGTGAAATGGGTCCCAGGACTTATTGTGGTTAATGAGATGTTGCTTGTTTTAATATATTAAAGTTGACGGTACAATAAAATGAATTTCTCGCATTTAGTAATTAAGTGCTAGACAATAGATTTAGAGCTGTTATTAAATACCCAAAGTTGTAGGTCGGTTTAATAGGGACCGACCTAACCCTTTTGATCACTTTACCATTTCTATTTCATTTCATCTTCTCTTTGAACAAACACATAAACCCTAAGTTATATCTTGGATTAAACCATCAAATTAAAGTGTGATCTTCTACTTGTATCATCATCATCATCACCTAGCTTTATCATCTTGATCTTCATACCATTTGTAAGTGATTTTTAGTTTATGAACTCAATTTTAGAATAAGTGATGAAATTGATGAATTGAATGATTATTGTAAGTTATATAGTGATTGTTTGTGTTATATGATGATATGTGAGGATTCTTAACTAGTTATAAGCATCGAATTCATGTTTGATGAGCTTGAATGTTGAAAATGGAGTTAAAGTTCGTTCAGGTCTGTTCTTGAGCTGAAGAACAGATGAACGCGATCCCGGTTAGGGTTCTGGATCGCGTTCCCTTGTTATAAACGACCTATTCGAGTTTTTGGCCTTAGAAACGCGATCCAGGCCAAGCATCCGGATCGCGTTTGCTAGTGTTTTTCGGAGACAGAATTTTTGCCTAAGGACGAACGCGATCCCGCCCTGACTAGTCAGGATCGCGTTTGCATGTTTAATTTTGATGGATTTTTATAAATTTCAAAAATGCATAGGTATTTAGAAGGTTGTGTTAATAGTGGCATTTATTGGATGCTATTGTGGCATTTTACAAAAATGCTCATTTTGATATTTACAAATTATGAGGCAAAGTACTAAATGTTGATTATTGATTCTCAGATCCTCCGAAAGATAAGTGATCTCTGGAATCAGAGATTTTGAAGGCAAAGGTATCGGTGAGTGGATTCAAAACTTACCGTTTGGCTTAGTTGTAATCATTTGATTACGACGGGTAAACGTAGACTTGTTTATTGAGTTGATTAGTTGTTATTGTTGATCATATGCCTATATGTGCTTTGTGTGGCCTTCGGGCATTGTTGTTAATGAGGTTAACGAGTTGATGAACTGTTGGTTGGGCTAGTGTGTTGTTGTGTGAATGGTACAGGGATGTACTTCATTTGTTGTGTGTGCTGAACTGTACCTAAGTATAATAAATACTAGCTATCGGTCTCGTCCGTTATGGCCATACGGATATGTTTGGATAAGTGATCTTGGGGAGCCGCCCGGGTACTAAGGTTATCCCCAAATCCGCCGATCCTCATTAAGTTGTTGTTGGTTGTTGTGTTTGCGAATACTTGTTGTAGTTAATTGGTTTAGCTAAGTTAAATGTTGAGTGTTGGATTTACTCACTTAGCTATGTGCTAATCCCTCGTTGTTACTTCCTGCAGACTTTTGGTTTTGTGCATGCGGGTGGGTAGCAGGAAGGTCAAACCTTGGATGAAGGGAATGTTTGATATTCAAGCTACTCTGATTATTTTGTAACAGCTCTGTTTAGTTTATATAATACCCCGTCATGCTAATCTTTTGAGCAAGTGTTAATTTGATGTGACTTAAACCTCTAAACTGAATTTGGGTATTTTCGGAGAATATGTAACAAATTATGGCATTGTATTTATCTTCGCTTCCGTATTATCTATAATATTATTACAAGTAAATAAGGGGTGTTATAAGTTGGTATCAGAGCATAGTTTTGGGATAATTGTTCATTGTTGAATGATCAATCCCAAAACCTGAGCGTGATATATCAAACATTCTTGGGAATGGGATTAGTTTTGGTTGATGGTAGTTAGTATTTAGATGCTAACGATTAACAAAAGTTCAAGTGTTGTGTTGAATTTCAGAAATGGCAGATAACGAACCACCGACCACTAACCCCAACAATGCCTCCAGGATCGTCGCTCCTCAATTTGGGACTCATACTAAGCAACACGATCATAATGGTACTTCTCAACCAACCGGACAACAATCTAACAGAGATGAGTATATTCATGAGATGGAAGATGAGTTGGTATTTCTTAGGGAATTCAAGAGAAAAGCTGAGGAAGCTGCGACTAGACAGTTATTTCAGCAAACCCCAGTTTTTGGTTCTGGTTCATCCTCTCAGTCAGAAAAGAAGTGTTCATACAAGACTTTTATGGCTAGTCGACCACCGGAATTTCAAGGAAGTAAAAATCCTACGGTAACGTTAAATTGGTTGAGAGATATGGAACGCAAGTTTGATGTGACTTGCTGTGATGAGGAGTTTAAAGTCAAATATGCGGTTCAATGCATGAAGGATGATGCGATGGTTTGGTGGGATTCTATTACCGGACACTTGCCGCAACAACAAAAGGAATCTATTAATTGGACTCAATTTCATCAGGCGGTTCGTAACCAATACTGTTCGGATTTTGATATTGCTAGGATTCGAAGAGAGTTTGTGAATCTTCGATTAAAGGATGACATGACTATTGATGAATTGATTACGCAGTTTACGGATAAGCTTAGGTTCGTGCAACAATGGGTTCCGGATGAGAAAACTCAAATTGAACAATTTGTGGATGCTTTACCGGATAACTACCGTACGGTTGTGAGATTGGCTAAAGATTTATCGCATGCTTTCAATCTTGCAAGATCCGCTGATAGTGATTTGAGAGGTTTGAGATTATGGCAAGGAAAGGATACAAGTTTCTCTAAGGCAAGAACTGAATCGTCGGGTAGGAATAAATCTAAGTGGCAAGGGAATCGACAAGGTGGTAAGAAATTTGTTGGAAGAAGTAGTTCTTCGGGAAGTTATAATAGTTCCAACTGGTGTAGTTCGTGTAGGTCTCGGCATGATGGTCCGTGTACGGCTCAGACGAACAAATGTATGAAGTGTGGTGAATTGGGTCATGAGATAAAAAGTTGCCGGTATCCAAATTTTGTTTGTTGGACTTGTAAGAAGGAAGGACATAGGGTTGGTCAATGTCCGGAGGCAAGGTCGACGGGGTCGGGTTCGGTCGGGAGTTCGGGATCTTCCGGTCAGAAAAGAAAGAACCCTCCTCCAGCAACTAGTAGGGCTTTTCAGATGACGGTTGATGAGGCCGTGCGTACTGAAGATGTTATCACGGGTACATTTCTTATAAACTTTGTACCTGCACGTGTATTGTTTGATTCGGGTGCTAATTGTACTTTCATTTCTGTGCAATTTTGTGATAAGTTGAAATTAGCCCCTACTGTGATAACAAAGCCTATAGAAGTAGAAATAGTTAGTGGTAAGTTAGTTCCTGTTACCACCTCGGTGACTGGAGCTAATATTACTATTGATGATCACGTTTTTCCTATTTCCTTCTTGTTGATGCCAATCCCTAGTTTCGATGTAATAATTGGTATGGATTGGTTGAGTCAGAATAAGGCTAGTATTGATTGTCACCAGAAGTTGGTTAGGATCCCAATCTCCGATGAGTCATATGTTGTGGCTCGAGGAGAACGGGTTGGTGTAGCTATTCCTTTGATTTCGTTGATGAAAGCTAGGAAATCATTATCAAAAGGTTGTGAGTCATACCTAGCCTATGTAGTTGATGCCAAATTAGAAAGGAAAACTGTTTCGGATGTTCCTGTTGTTTGTGAGTACCCTGAAATGTTCCCCGATGAGTTGCCTGGGTTACCACCAGTTAGGGAAGTAGAATACAGAATTGATCTCGTTCTGGGCTCGTCACCAATTGCTAAAGCTCCTTATAGGTTAGCTCCTTCGGAGATCCGTGAAATGATGAATCAGATTCAGGAGTTGTTGGATAAAGGTTTTATCAGACCTAGTTCCTCGCCGTGGGGTGCACCAGTGTTATTTGTGAAAAAGAAAGATGGGTCATTGCGGATGTGTATTGATTATAGAGAGTTGAACAAGAGAACGGTAAAGAATAAGTACCCTCTTCCTAGAATAGATGACTTGTTTGATCAGTTACAGGGTTCTTCGGTATATTCTAAGATTGATTTGAGATCGGGTTATCATCAGGTTCGTGTTTGTGAAGAAGATATACCTAAAACTGCTTTCCGAACCAGGTACGGTCATTATGAATTTCTGGTTATGCCTTTTGGTTTGACAAATGCTCCAGCAGTATTTATGGATTTGATGAACCGTGTGTCGACCATACTTGGATAAATTCGTGATTGTTTTCATAGATGATATACTTGTTTATTCGAAATCTGAAACTGAGCATGCCACGCATTTGAGATTGGTTCTTGAAACATTGAGACGAGAACAGTTGTATGCAAAGTTTCCCAAATGTGAATTCTGGATTCGAGAAGTTCAGTTTTTATGTCATATAATTTGTCGAGATGGTGTGAAAGTGGATCCATCAAAAGTTGCAGCTGTGATGAATTGGAATGCGCCGAAATCTGTTTCTGAGATAAGAAGTTTCCTTGGGTTAGCGGGATATTATCGGAAATTTATCAAAGACTTTTCTAAGATAGCCGGTCCGTTAACCAAACTAACCCGGAAAGATGAGAAGTATGTGTGGACTGATCAACAGGAGCAAGCTTTTCAGACATTGAAACAATTGTTGTGTCAGACACCTATTTTAGCATTACCGGAAGGTACTGATGATTTTGTGGTTTATTGTGACGCTTCATACTCGGGTTTGGGTTGTGTTTTAATGCAAAAGGATAGAGTGATCGCTTATGCTTCTCGACAGTTGAAACCACATGAGAAGAACTATCCTACGCATGATTTAGAACTCGCAGCAGTTGTATTTGCCCTAAAACTTTGGAGACATTACCTATATGGGACTCGATGTGTTGTTTGTACCGATCACAAGAGTTTACAGTATGTGTTCTCTCAGAAAGAATTGAATATGCGACAGAGGCGATGGTTGGAATTGATAAAGGATTATGATTGTGAAATTAGATACCATCCGGGCAAAGCTAATGTGGTCGCCGATGCGTTAAGTCGAAAGAATACTCCTGATCGAGCTTTCTATTTAAAAGTGAATGTTTCCTCGGATTTGATTGGTCAAATTAAATTTGTACAACTTGAGGCATTGAAAGATCAGAATCTGAAATCCGAAATCATGTTAAAACGCAAGGACGAATTAGTTGTTGATTCAAGGGGATTAAAGACGTATCAATCTCGTGTTTGGATTCCTTCTATTGGTGGTATTCGGGATTTGATTTTGAATGAAGCTCACAGGTCACGAATGTCTATTCATCCTGGTAGTACTCGAATGTATAATGATTTGAAACCGTTGTATTGGTGGCCAACGATGAAAACCGACATTGCAAAGTTTGTGGGATCTTGTCATATTTGTGCTCAGGTCAAAGCGGAACATCAAAAGCCGTATCGGTCGTTAAAACAGTTGGAGATACCTGAGTGGAAGTGGGATCACATAACTATGGATTTTGTGACTAAGCTACCGCGTACTGTTCGAGGCAATGATATGATTTGGGTTATAGTGGATCGATTGACAAAAAGCGCTCATTTTCTTGCTACGAGTGAGACAGCATCGTTGACTAAACTGGCTCAATTATATGTTAACGAAATCGTTTCCAGACATGGTATTCCCTTATCGATTGTGTCGGATAGAGATACTCGTTTTGCTTCTCGTTTTTGGCAAAGTCTACAACAAGAGTTGGGTACACGTGTAAACCTTAGCACAGCTTATCATCCTCAGACAGACGGTCAGTCAGAACGTACAATTCAAACTTTAGAGGATATGCTTCGTGCTTGCATTCTGGAATATGGAGGTTCATGGGATTCACATCTTCCATTGGTTGAGTTTGCTTATAATAATTCGTACCATTCTAGTATCGGGATGCCTCCGTATGAAATGTTGTATGGTCGTCGTTGTCGCACACCTACATGTTGGTTAGAGGCAGGTGAGAAACAGTTTGCTGGGCCCGACATTGTACAAATAACCGCGGATAAAGTAGCCATTGCCCGTGAGAAGTTGAAAGCCGCAAGAGATA
Source organism: Helichrysum umbraculigerum (assembly GCA_949592205.1). NCBI lineage: Eukaryota > Viridiplantae > Streptophyta > Magnoliopsida > Asterales > Asteraceae > Helichrysum > Helichrysum umbraculigerum. The sequence goes on along the minus strand of CATIUR010000001.1, from coordinate 200,057,101 downwards.
GACAGAAACAGTATGCGGATCCTAAAAGACGACCGGTTGTGTTTACCGAGGGTGAATTAGTGTATCTTAAAGTTTCTCCGTGGAAAGGGGTGATTAGATTCGGAAAACGTGGAAAGTTGGCGCCTAGGTACATTGGTCCATTCAAAATTCGGCAAGTTGTAAATGACCAGTCTATGGCATTGGATCTTCCTCCAGAGCTCTCTGGTATTCATGATACGTTTAACGTATGTTACTTAAGAAAGTGCAACGTGGAGGATCAGTCGCAAATCCTTCCGTTACAAGATTTAAGGGTCGATCAAACTCAGAAGTTAGTAGAGGAACCAGTTGAAATTGTTGACCGAAAGATTACCAAACTTAGGAAGAAACAAATTCCAATGGTACTAGTAAAGTGGCGACATAGTTTAGGTTCCGACCTAACTTGGGAGACCGAGGAGTCGATGAAATCCAGATATCCTGGATTGGTTGATAGGGCTGAGATTTCAGGGACGAAATCTCCTTAAGGAGGGGAGATTTGTAACATCCTCTCCGATAGCCTGGTATTTTCTATTTATAATTTCGTATTTGATTGTTTTAAATAATTTTGCGATATAATTGTTTAATTATGAAAGTTGGTGAAATGGGTCCCAGGACTTATTGTGGTTAATGAGATGTTGCTTGTTTTAATATATTAAAGTTGACGGTACAATAAAATGAATTTCTCGCATTTAGTAATTAAGTGCCAGACAATAGATTTAGAGCGGTATTAAATACCCAAAGTTGTAGGTCGGTTTAATAGGGACCGACCTAACCCTTTTGATCACTTTACCATTTCTATTTCATTTCATCTTCTCTTTGAACAAACACATAAACCCTAAGTTATATCTTGGATTAAACCATCAAATTAAAGTGTGATCTTCTACTTGTATCATCATCATCATCACCTAGCTTTATCATCTTGATCTTCATACCATTTGTAAGTGATTTTTAGTTTATGAACTCAATTTTAGAATAAGTGATGAAATTGATGAATTGAATGATTCTTGTAAGTTATATAGTGATTGTTTGTGTTATATGATGATATGTGACGATTCTTAACTAGTTATAAGCATCGAATTCATGTTTGATGAGCTTGAATGTTGAAAATGGAGTTAAATTTCGTTCAGGTCTGTTCTTGAGCTGAAGAACAGATGAACGCGATCCCGGTTAGGGTTCCGGATCGCGTTCCCTTGTTATAAACGACCTATTCGAGTTTTTGGCCTTAGAAACGCGATCCAGGCCAAGCATCCGGATCGCGTTTGCTAGTGTTTTTCGGAGACAGAATTTTTGCCTAAGGACGAACGCGATCCCGCCCTGACTAGTCAGGATCGCGTTTGCATGTTTAATTTTGATGGATTTTTATAAATTTCAAAAATGCATAGGTGTTTAGAAGGTTGTGTTAATAGTGGCATTTATTGGATGCTATTGTGGCATTTTATAAAAATGCTCATTTTGATATTTACAAATTATGAGGCAAAGTACTAACTTATGTTGATTATTGATTCTCAGATCCTCCGAAAGATAAGTGATCTCTGGAATCAGAGATTTTGAAGGCAAAGGTATCGGTGAGTGGATTCAAAACTTACCGTTTGGCTTAGTTGTAATCATTTGATTACGACGGGTAAACGTAGACTTGTTCATTGAGTTGATTAGTTGTTATTGTTGATCATATGCCTATATGTGCTTTGTGTGGCCTTCGGGCATTGTTGTTAATGAGGTCAACGAGTTGATGAACTGTTGGTTGGGCTAGTGTGTTGTTGTGTGAATGGTACATGGATGTACTTCATTTGTTGTGTGTGCTGAACTGTACCTAAGTATAATAAACACTAGCTATCGGTCTCGTCCGTTATGGCCATACGGATATGTTTGGATAAGTGATCTTGGGGAGCCGCCCGGGTACTAAGGTTATCCCCGGATCCGCCGATCCTCATTAAGTTGTTGTTGGTTGTTGTGTTTGCGAATACTTGTTGTAGTTAATTGGTTTAGCTAAGTTAAATGTTGAGTGTTGGATTTACTCACTTAGCTATGTGCTAATCCCTCGTTGTTACTTCCTGCAGACTTTTGGTTTTGTGCATGCGGGTGGGTAGCAGGAAGGTCAAACCTTGGATGAAGGGAATGTTTGATATTCAAGCTACTCTGATTATTTTGTAACAGCTCTGTTTAGTTTATATAATACCCCGTCATGCTAATCTTTTGAGCAAGTGTTAATTTGATGTGACTTAAACCTCTAAACTGAATTTGGGTATTTTCGGAGAATATGTAACAAATTATGGCATTGTATTTATCTTCGCTTCCGTATTATCTATAATATTATTACAAGTAAATAAGGGGTGTTATACAATGCTGAATGAATTTCCATGGTTCGCTGATATTGCAAACTTTCTAGTTACAAAGACTCTGCCACCCGGATTGGACTTCAACCAAAGAAAGAGGTTTTTCTCAGCTTTACGATATTACTTTTGGGAAGACCCATATCTGTTCAGACAGTGTGCTGATGGAATTGTTCGACGCTGTGTTGCTGGAGAAGAATGTGATATTATCTTAGAGCACTGTCATGATGGTCCGGCTGGAGGACATCATGGTCCAAACTACACTGCAAGGAAAGTGTTCGAGGCAGGTTTTTATTGGCCAACAGTTTATAAGGATGCATTCAAGTATGTGAAGGAATGCGATGCATGCCAACGTACTGGGAGAATTTCAAAGAAGGATGAAATGTTGCAAAACCTAATTTTGGTAAGCGAGATTTTTGATGTATGGGGTATAGACTTTATGGGTCCGTTTCCACCTAGCAATGGAAACAAATACATCATTGTGGCTGTGGATTATGTTTCTAAGTGGGCCGAAGCGAAGGCATTACCCACGAATGATGCTCGCGTTGTGGTAAATTTTCTTAAACAGTTATTTTCGCGCTTTGGAGCACCAAAAGCTTTGATTAGTGATCGAGGGACGCATTTCACAAATCTGCAATTGGAAAAAGTGCTGCGAAAGTACGGAGTTAGACATAAGTTTTCTACTGCTTATCATCCGCAGACAAGTGGTCAAGTGGAAGTGACTAATAGAGGGTTGAAGCGTATTTTAGAACGTTCAGTTGAAGGAAACCCTAAGAATTGGTCATACAAGTTAGATGATGCATTATGGGCGGCACGAACAGCATTTAAGTCGTCAATTGGAATGACTCCTTACCGCCTTGTTTATGGAAAAGCTTGTCATATACCTTTTGAGTTAGAGCATAAAGCATATTGGGCTTTACAGAAGTGCAATCTTGATGAGAAGTTAGCTGGAAAGGAAAGAATGGAACAGCTAAATGAGTTGGATGAATTAAGAATAAATGCTTATGACAATTCGAGATTGTTCAAGGAGCGAACTAAGAAGTGGCATGATGCTCGTCTTAAGTCGAACCATACATTCGAGAAAGGTGATAAAGTTTTATTGTATAGTTCTAGATTGCATCTGTTTCCAGGAAAGTTAAAGACACGCTGGACTGGCTCATTTGTTGTTGAAAAGGTTTATCCGTTTGGAGCTGTTGATTTACAAGGATATTCTGGAAAAACTTTCAAGGTCAATGGAAGTAGAGTGAAGAAGTACTATGGTGATATAAGGGACTCCAAGCGTGATTTGGAGATGGATTTGAATTAAGTGGCAAAGCAAGATGTCGAGCTTACCGATGTGATAAACAAAAGCCCTTTAAGGGAATACAAAAGCCCTTTAATTTGGAGATGGATTTTCTGAATGAAGTCCTTCAAGCAAATTGCCTTCTAATCAGGGGAGTTTTCTGTTTGACTTCTTTTCTATTCCCTATAATTTTTGTCTACTTTTGCAATGAGGACATTGCATATTTCTAAGTGGGGGATGGGGGAAAAGAAGTCTAGTTTTCCTTAACTTATGAATGGTAGCTATTGAAATATTGAGGTTAAGAGGCATTCTATGTGTTAGTCATTTTTCGGCCGAATTTTTGTTTTAAAATTGTTTTCTTTGTAAAGTTTAGCAATCTTGTAACATGCTGTGGGAATGCAAAGAATGAAATAAATTTAATTTTAATTATTAGATAGTTCATCTTATGATGTATCGATAGGCAATCTTTGTGGAAGTTTTTGAGCTAATAAGAAATTTAATGAATAATGTAGGATTTATCCTATGAGGATCTTTTAGCAAGGTATGATAATCTTAATTCTCATATGATAGCGTGTTATAATCCATAATTTTGGGATCCTAATTATCATCATTTGGGAATATACTGGGTGTTGTCTCCTCTGTTGTACGAAAGTACAGACCTGGTTTCCGTCAGTATATTTGAAAACTAAAGAAAATAAAGAAGAGTACAAAGGACTCATAAATTGAAAAAACCAAAGCCAAGTTATGTCGCTCTGTTGTACTAAGGTACAGACCTGTCACCAATGTCTTGGTTTGAAAAATGATTGATTTATGTGGATGTTCTTTATTTGGAGAATTGTGACACGTTATCTAAATAAGAGTATTTTGCTATCTGTGAATCTAGGGTAAGCCCGGCTAGAATAATAATAAGTTAAGCTCAATTTCAGAAATTTAGATTGTTTAAGTGGACAACAATATCGGTAATCTGAGTGAATTATCTTTTATGGGTAATAATAATCTGTTAGAATGGCTTCCCATGCAGAGTTTCTTGATTGTTGGGTTTTAAGGAAGATTCGATTTTAAGATGAAAATTTGGTTTGTCGAATGCTATGTAGTTTGTAAGTCCTTTTATCCATTGTTTGCCGTTCATATTTAAAGTTTTGAATTTTTGAATCTCTAGTCTACTTGAGGACAAGTAGGATTCAAGTGGGGGATGTTTGATGAACGCCAAAATGTGCTATTTTATAGTACTAATTACCCCTTAGTTTGATTAATTTCTTATGCATTTTATTTGAATTCGATACTCATTTCGTTCATATTTGCATTTAGGATTTAATTGGAGCTTGAATTATAAAAGAAGCGGAAATCGAGCGAATATCGAAGAAAAGTGGTGAAAAGTTTAAAGTTTGAAGATTGGAGGTCGTGGAGCTGAAAAGTTACATTTTCTAATCCATACGGCGTATGGAATCCATACGGCGTATGGATTGAGTGAGTCGGGCCGCCAGAAGTCGCGGGTCAGATCCATGGGCTTTGCAATCCATACGGCGTATGGAAATCCATACGGCGTATGGATCGTTTCGGCAGAAAACCTAAAAAACTCATTTTGCCTCATTTTAAACACACACTTCAACCACACTTTCTCCAGTCGATTCTCTCTGCAAAAACCTAAGTTTCTGGAGTATTTTGGAGGAAAAACATCAAGGATAATCAAAGGCTTTCATTCTTTCATTCGTTATTTCATTATTTCGGTTCGATTTCTTTTATATCTTTCATTCGATTATGATTACGGATATGATATTGAATCTGATTTTCTGTTATACTATGATTGGCTAACTCTTTTATGTATTTGCTTAGATGATAATACTTATTTGATGGATTGATTGTTATAATTGCGAACGTATCGGATTTTATTCAATATTTATGTGTTTATTCGTTAATCCTCGGGTATTTAATGATTATTGCTGATTACCTAGCGTGAGTTCATAATCAGTTGAGATTGATTTCCTATTGGTTGTGGATTTATTGATAGTTGTTGATTTTGGTTGATAATTATTGCCGAATATATTGAGTTTGACGGGCTAGGGATAATAGTTAGTAATGATTATTAATGGACGAGATAACCTTAATCGGTTATAGACTTTGTTGATTCAAGTCAAAAGAATAAATCACATAAACGGTGTTGAATTAATTTAGAATACAGTTTTGTGGACAACGTTAAATTGAACTGTTAATGTGTTGAAAACAACCTTGTGTCTTTCTTAATTGTATTGAATTCAGTTTATCTTGTAAGGAGGATTGATATATTTGAAAGGGCACGATAGAATCCATACGTGAGCAATTGAATGAAATGATATCCAGATTTTAAGGAAACTAGTCTAAGCAAATGCATTTCTTTTATCATTTGAATCCAATCTTTTATTTAATTAAGTTATTTTACTATTTCTTTATTTTCTAATTAAGTTTTAGTTAATAAATCATTTCTTTTATAATTGTTTATCAATTGTTCGATCGGAACTAAAACGTCCCCACTTTTTACTGCTTTAATTATTCATATTGATTTCCAATTTGTTAATATTGACATCCGTTCCCTGTGTTCGACTCGGACTTACTGAGCTATACTATATATGATCAGGTATTCTTGCCTGTGTTGTGTATAGTAAGTTAGGTATTTTCCATTTTAAAATAAAACCCCGTTTACACGACATCAGTTATTATAAAATTTTGACTGCCGAATTTTGACCGCTCGACTACTCAATGAGTCGGAAGTCTTTCGATCACTATTTTATCTTAACATAATTATATAAACTTAAATTACCCAACATATTTTACTTAAAATAATAATAACCCTAAGCCAAATATATTTACACAATAATTAAGTTTACATTTGTTCACTACAAACTATTACAAATATTACAGTACTATGATAATACTAAGCTATCTTACCAGCTTCAGTATCACCCGGTACAGTCTTATCTGCACTTGTATCCACTCCAGAACCACTAGCACCAGCACCAGACTCCCCCTGAATAGTAGCTTGCTCACCAGTCTTTGAAGGACCAGTCTGCTCACCACTCGGTGCATTGGGATCATCGTCCTTGTCTTGATCTCTCTTCCTCTTCAACTCATTTTCTCTGCAAGACTCCAGATATACCAATATCTCCCCCCTGAGTAGACTGTCCTGAATGCGATCTCAAGACCAGACTCTCTAAAGAAGATAACTTCAGTCTCTATACGTTGAAGTCCGCAAGCAAAGTCTCATGAGTCTTCATCAACAGATTGTACGATTCACTCTGCTTGAGAATCTGCTATGAAAGAAGAAGATTGCTCGACACCAGCTCTGGAATCTGAGAAGTAAGCTTCTCTAAATCCTTTACCCTCGACTCTAAGGATGTAATCCTTTCAGCATCAGTCGTCGGAGTAACAGGTATCGTTCTTGGTCCAGGCGGTGTAAGAGACTCAATATGCCAGTCTCTGGTAAGCGGTGTATGAGGTTGAGACAAAGCTTGCGTAAGCAAACTTGTCGCTAATCTAGTTGTTTTGTTCGTTGGAAAATTAGCTCCACGAACTAGATCAGCAACCTCATGCTGTAAAGTTAAACACAATTAAAATCAGTTATTGTTACAGATTACTCTGTCTCAAACTCTAATTAATTGCATAACACTCATAGTTATAGAACTTATATCTCATACCTGAAGCGGTAAAGATATCGATTCAGTAACTACCGGTGCATCCATCTCCACCTGTGGTGTATCCTGAGCAACTGTATACAGAATTAACTGTCTCAGTTCAACTCCTGATAAACAACAAGTTAAGATTATTTAACTTTTATAATCAATACTAACCTTCTCGAATAGTAAGCGTTCTCGGACGCTTCATCAAAGGAATCTCAACTTCCTCGGTACCTTCCTCCAGAATACTCTTACCTTTTCTCTTCCTTTCAGAAGCAGATGGAAAAGGAGAAGGTGTATTCTCAGAATCTTCATCTGAATCCGTCTCACCATCACGACCTCCAGATGATCTAACAGGATCCTAAAGTTTAAATATATTAAACATTTATGATTAGCGTAAGCTCGATCATACAAGTTCTATATATTTAAGATTAATCAGATATAATACCTCAGTCGGTACTTCAACTGATCTATCAAGCTGTATCTGCTCATCCTCAAGTAATATAACTTCGGAATTTGCAGCCTTAGCTTCAGCTTCCTGTTCGGTTAATGATATTTATATTTTAAAATCAGAAATAATATCCAATTTACTAAATATCTAATATCCATATAATAATATTATACATCTATGATTAATAAAAACAATCTATCAACTAAGCATCTATATTATTACATAAATAAAAGATTACCTCAGGTGGTGCTAAATAACTCTCAATATCTTGAAGCAAAGGATTGGTCACATCGTCATTCTGCTCCAAAACCTCTTGCACAACCTGTGCAGCAACCTCTTGGTTCACTTGCTGATCAACCTGACCAACCTGAATAAGAACATCCTCAAGGAGCCCTTGTGGATCTTCAGGTTGAGCTTCCTCAGCTGCAGGTTCTTGTAAAACATCAGCATCAGCAGGAGCAGCAGCAGCAGCAGGAGCAACGTCTAACCACCCATGATTTGGCGGTGCAACGTAGTTTGGATCAATAACATACCCAAAAAGTGGTCTAACTTCAGGTTTCACCACTCCCTCCTTCCTAACCGTCTGTGTAAGTCCCCTAGTTTTAGGATCGATAACTTCGTTATCTGTAGTATTAAGGTGCGGAATCCCTCAATACGGTGTTATCTTACTAACAACGAATATGTTCGTATTGCGTATACTAATACTTAGCTTTAAACGATAATACGTCAAAGCCTAGCCATTAGGTTTGTTTTCTCTGGGTTATTCGAATTCGCAGGTTCAGAATATGCAAAAAGTGTTAACGATTTCATAAGGAAAATCGTTTAAATAGTTCTGTCCGGCTCGGCTCGCATGGGCCGGCGAGTTCGGTCCAACTCGCAGCCCAAGCCCAGTATAAAGCTCGGCTCGCCAGTCTGATACCTCACGAGTTCAGGTCTCACCTCACAGCTCGACTCGCTGCGACCTGAGATCTCGACTCGCCTCGCATCAAACGTCTATTTCTTTATTTCGTATTTAACATTCGTTTAACTTAGCACAATAATATGTTTAACGAATATTACTAACAAAACAAATATTTATTTACAAATCTAAACCAATATACAAACATAATAATAATTACACTAGTCCTATTTCAAGCTAGATTTGTTGTCACAATCTATGTCTCAACAGACTCCCCCTTGACAATAGCTCTAGCGTCTTTATCTTCACGCTTTGTCTTTGGTCTTCATTTGTAAATCTTACTACCTGCATAAATCTTCATCTTGATACAAGTTTTAACCATCAACTGATAATCTCTTGCTAAATCAGCCCATTCAATAGTCGTCAAAATTCTGTTCTCATTCAACTTTAACAGATCCTTTCTCGACATATTCATCAGGTGTCGATGATCATAAACTCTGAAGATTTCTCTTTCACCACCTTCAACCTCATCATCAGCTTCAACCATAACAGCTTCTCCAGTTCCTGAATCCACGTGCCAACTCTTCATATTTCCCAGAATATCTTGTGGCATTGTCTTCAGTGGAATCTGCTGTATGCATCGAACAGCTGGATAAACTTTCTTCCTTCTTCTTCTTCCTGTTCTTTGACTTCTCTCTTGTAATTTCACAGTCTTTCCCTTTCTTGGCTTAATCTGAATAAAATTATTCGTACCAACCTCATGTCTAATGATTCTTTCAACACGATCAGCATAATCATCACGACTTGGGTTGTTAATCTCTAATCTAGCCAAATCACGTATTTCATAACGTGGTAGAGAACTAAAAACTGCAAGCTTTCTTTCAAAATATTGAACTCCGTCAAACCTTTTGATCGCAAAAAGCTTTAGTTCTGAGTCAAAGTACCAACCAATAATCCCTTTACGTGGTACACGCTTTTTCGTAACATCAAATTCAGAAATTCCAATCTTCTTCTTCTTCTTTGGAAGTTTCCTAAGTACAACAGTAGGATTCTTGGTTTGAACAAGAACTTCTTCTTCTTCATCAGAGGTTGAATCATCAATATCTTCATCTATATCGACAATTGTTGGACCTTGTTCATTTTCAATAACAACTTCTGTCCTAGATGGGCTCACATGGTGTTCATCAATGTTTGCATCTAGATCTACACCCATGTCTTGCACATTCTCAGGTACAGCAGTCCAATCTGTAGGTGGTTGAAATTCTCCATCCTCAAGATCATAATCAATGTCTTCATCTATCTCATCAAAAATATCATCTTCCGAATCAGATAGATCAAGCATCTCCAATCCTAGAGAAAAACATAAATACAAATATATTAATAATTCAAATTCTTCATTGATTTCCCTGAACCAATCTAAGAATTTCTTTATTAATTCTTTTGTATATTTTAACCTAACATATAAACGCAATTTACATACAACTTATAAAATCTTTTATTGATTACCCTGAATCAATCCAAAATTTCTTAAGTCTACTTAACAAATATTAATTAATTTTAAATTCTAATGCATTGTGAATAATCACCAAACATTTAAATTTACTATTAATTAACTTATATAATTTCCAAGTGTTAATTGATCTCATTCATTATCAATTTAACCTTTAAATTATATATCATTTGTCTAGTTAATACGAATACATTTTTAACTTGTTAATTACTTATATACCTTACGGTCTTAAGTCCATAATCAAATCTAAAATGCATATGTTATCATAAAATTTTGACCGCCGATATTAATCGGAACACGCCACTCGACTACTCAATGAGTCGGAAGTCTTTCGATCACTATTTTATCTTATCATAATTATATAAAATCAAATAACTTAATAATATCTAATACATTTAACTTGTAATTACAATCTCAAGCCGAATATATTACCAAAATATTAAGTTACAATTATTATGTACAAATTAATACCAATAATTACTACACTATGCTAATACTAAGCTATCTTACCAGCTTCTGTATCAACCTGTGCAGTCTTATCAGCACTTGTACCAGCACCCGAACCACTAGCACTAGCATCAGACTCCCCCTGAATAGTAGCTTGGTCACCAGTCTTTGAAGGACCAGTCTGCTCACCACTCGGTGCATTGGGATCATTGTCTTTGTCTGAATCTCTCTTCCTCCTTAGCTCATCCTCTTTGCAAGACTCCAGATATACCAATATCTCCCCCTGAGTAGACTGTCCTGAATACGATCTCAAGACCAGACTCTCTAAAGAAGATAACTTCAGTCTCTGTACGTTGAAGTCCGCAAGCAAAGTCTCATGAGTCTTCATCAACAGATTGTACGATTCACTCTGCTTGAGAATCTGTTGTGAAAGAAGAAGATTGCTCGACACCAGCTCTGGAATCTAAGAAGTAAGCTTCTCCAAATCCTTTACCCTCGACTCTAAGGATGTAATCCTTTCTGCATCAGTCGTTGGAGTAACAGGTATCTGGTCCAGGCGGTGTAAGAGACTCAATATGCCAGTCTCTGGTAAGCGGTGTATGAGGTTGAGACAAAGCTTGCGTAAGCAAACTTGTCGCAAATCTAGCTGCTTTGTTCGTCGGAAAATTAGCTCCACGAACTAGATCAGCAACCTCATGCTGTAAAGTTAAACACAATTATAATCAGTTATTGTTACAGATTACTCTGTCTCAAACTCTAATTAATTGCATAACACTCATAGTTATAGAACTTATATCTCATACCTGAAGCGGTAAAGATATCGATTCAGTAACCACCGGTGCATCCATCTCCACCTGTGGTGTATCCTGAGCAACTGTATACAGAATTAACTGTCTCAGTTCAACTCCTGATAAACAACAAGTTAAGATTATTTAACTTTTATAATCAATACTAACCTTCTCGAATAGTAAGCGTTCTCGGACGCTTCATCAAAGGAATCTCAACTTCCTCAGTACCTTCCTCCAAAATACTCTTACCTTTTCTCTTCCTTTCAGAAGCAGATGGAGGAGGAGAAGGTGTATTGTCAGAAACTTCATCTGAAGCCGTCTCACCATCACGACCTCTAGATGATCTAACAGTCTCCTAAAGTTTAAATATATTCAACATTTATGATTAGCGTAAGCTCTATCATACAAGTTCTATATATTTAAGATTAATCAGATATAATACCTCAGTCGGTACTTCAACTGATCTATCAAGCTGTATCTGCTCATCCTCTAGTAATATAACTTTGGGATTTGCAGCCTCAGCTTCAGCATCCTGTTTGTGTAATGATATTTATATTTTAAAATCATAAATAATATCCAATTTACTAAATATCAAATATCAGAATCATTATATAATAATATTATGCATCTATGATTAATAAAACAATCTATCAATTAAGCATCTATATTATTACATAAATAAAAGATTACCTCAGGTGGTACTAAATAACTCTCAATGTCTTGAAGCAAAGGATTTGTCGCATCATCATTCTGCTCCAAAACCTCTTGCACAACCTGTGCAGCAACCTCTGGATTCACTTGCTGATCCACCTGACCAGCCTGAATAAGAACATCCTCAAGGAGCCCTTGTGGATCTTCAAGTTGAGCTTCCTCAGCTACAGGTTCAGGTACAACATCAGCCTCAGCAGGAGCAACAGCAGCAGCAGGAGCTACATCTAACCACCCATGATTTGGCGGTGCAACGTAGTTTGGATCAACAACATATCCAAAAAGTGGTCTAACTTCCGGTTTCACCACTCCTTCCTTCCTGACTGTCTGCATGAACATGGCATTATACCCACGATGGTCAATCGTATTAACCACTAGATGTGGTTCAGGTATAGCCAAATCCGGTAGACGTGCACGGATAATCAGCATGCAAAATCGCGGGTAAACCAAAAATCTTGATCTAACAGACCCCGATATCTGTTTTGCAATCTCATCAAAAATATAATTGGTTTATTATAAACCAGTGACAGTGCAGCCGATAGAATAGCCGGGCTCAACTCATCAAAGCCACCTTTCTTTGCTGCGAAGACTATATTCATCACATGCCAAAGAAACCTCCACTGACCAATGACCAGAGGCTTCTGAAACTGACGTCCGCGTCTGTCTCCTGTATATCCCATACGCCCTATCGCGCCCTCAATAAAATCCATAGGATACTCAGTATCCCCATTCTCCTGTTCTACTGTACCAAACTGCAAAATCTCTCGGAGATTTCCAGCTGAAAATGTAACAGGCTGACCACTAACTGTAGCTCTAATCTCTGGCGGGTTGACAGATTCGTCATATACTATATCTGTCCAAAAATCATTAAGTATAGCCTGAGAAATAGGAGGATTGGCCGTAATGGCGTATCGAATCCGTGACCGTGCTAGAAAACGTAATATATCAGCAACCCTGTCAGCCCGCTTGGCCTCAAGGTTCAGATCAACCAAAACGTTGTGACCTTTATCAAATGCTCTAGCCATATCTGTAAAGTAAACACAAACAACAGATATAATTTAATGCACGATTAAAAATATTTAAACTATTACGTATTATGAATAGATATTCATCAAACATCTTAGTTTAAATTTGAAATTATATATAACTTGTTACAAGAGTAGTCTCAAGTCGTATATAAAAATTTAACTTATAACTAAAAGTCTTAAGTCTAATTTAAATTAATTATATAAAAGTTATTACTTAAACAGTCTTAACATTTATATCACTACTTAAAAAATAAGATTTTTCTAAGTACTGGACTCGCATAAACTGGCCTAACGAGTTGAGTTCAACTCGTTTGACCCCCTTTATACTTTTATCCGATTCGCGAGATTTAAGTGGACTCGCAAGTTGATGCCAACTCGCAGAAACAATTAAAAACGCGAATTTAATTCTAAGTATAAATGAAAACCCGATATTTTACAAGTCTAAATTATAATTAATTTTCACTTGTATTTGTCACGTTTTGTTCAACTCAAAAACATTCAATATAATTTAATTCCGAAGGGTAAACATAATTAACACAAAAATTAAAAACAGATAAAAATAAGATAAAAATACAACTATATAAACATTGGTATCAAGTACCATTTTATTAAATACTTTAAACAAAGTAAATATACATACTAAATAAGATTTTATCTGCTTAGGGATCATATTAGAAAGAATAAGCAATTAAGTATTTATTAAAAAGTCTAAGTAGATTGGTAGTATACATACCGCATGAAATTTAAATAAATTACTATAAAATTACAACTAAATTTATCATTTATGCATTTATATTTATAAAACTATATCTTAGGTACCTTTATCCACATAGCTTAATTAATAAATGCATTACTCACATAAAGTGAATATTTTAATTATAGATAATTCAAGACGATTACCGGTATTATGATCCACATAAACAAATTAGACTCAATTTTCTAAGCAAACTCTTTATTATTAGAATGAGTATTATCAAGTGCTTCCTATTATATGATATACTGAAGAATTCAAGTAAAACACATAACACTGTATCATTAAATTTTCAAGGTAGCCGTTACTAAATGATGTATCTTTTCGAAACATATAACATACACTTGAATTTTTAAGGTTAGACAAATATCAAACATACTTTAAATATGCTATGTTATCTAAGTCTGTACGTAGTACAACAGAAGATCCCTTCTAGCATAATTCAAAATATATTTGAGAATATCAATTTAATTAAAGGTTTCAGTTCTGTACTTAGTACAACAGAGTTACCAGTAATTAAGTTAATACCCATATTGCTACTATTTGTCAATTCAAATTAATATGTATGATAACAGTGTAAGGCAATACCATCATTCAACAATTAAGACTTAATGTCATACATCATAGAATAGTAACACAAAATAATAAACAAGTAGTTAATTAACTTCTTAAGGCTTAGAAAATTTCATATAATTTGCCTACCAGTACATCATATGATGAAGCCATCTAAAGATTTAATAAAAATAGACAAATTATAACTTGTGGATATAGGTGTATAATCAAATAAATATAAACACATACCTGATAGAACCGCTGTAGTTCTAAAGCAACTTTATTTGAACCTACTACCATATCATACTTAGGACTTAAGCTTATTATTGTAAAGCTTATTCTCCTAAAGTACTATCATATCCCTTAGTTTTTGCAAATAAAAACTCAAATGAAGGCGATTCCCCTTAGGTAACAAGCAAATGAATGCCATACGCCTTTTTTTTTTTTTTTTTTTTTTTAAAGAACACATGAATACTAACTATTACAAAAATACCCTTGGAAGACTAATCACTATGGATTTCTCATTCCGTTTAGTTGAACCAACGTCTCAAATCTTGCTCTGTCGAAAGCCTTTGTGTATAAGTCTGCTAAGTTATCCAATGATGGAACCTTAACTAACTTTATCAATTTCTTCTCAGCACAATCTCTAATAAAATGATGTCGAATATCAATATGCTTAGTTTTACTGTGCTTCACCGGATTATTGGTGATCGACATAGTAGATTCATTATCCATCATCATAGGAGTATTGGTTATATTTAACCCGTAATCCCGCAGTTGCTGTTGAATCCAAAGTACTTGCGAGCAACAGCTGCCAGCTGCAACATACTCAGCTTCACATGTAGAAATGGCTACCGAGGTTTGCTTCTTGCACTGCCAGGATACTAATCTACCTCCTAGGAATTGACATCCTCCGGTCGTAGATTTCCTATTTTGATTGCATCCTCCATAATCCGAATCAGTATAAGCTACGAGATCTAAGTCTCCATCAATCGGATACCAAAGACCCAGCTTAGGTTTCCCTTTGAGGTAACGAAAGATTCGTTTAACAGCTTGCATGTGTGACTCTTTCGGATTAGCCTGATATCTTGCGCATAAACAAACAGCAAACATTATGTCAGGCCTAGAGGCTGTAAGATACATTAGTGATCCGATCATGGCTCTATAAAGAGTTGGATCCACATCGCTATCACTCGATGTATCTGGACCTAGTCCATGATTGACTGGAATTGGAGTATTGTAGACCTTGCTTTCATCCATCTTAAAGCGTTCTAATAGCTCATATGTATATTTAGATTGATGAATAAAGAATCCATCCTTCTTTTGATCAACTTGTAATCCTAAGAAGAAGTTCAACTCTCCCATTGCAGACATTTCAAACCTTTTTCTCATGACTTTCTCAAATTCTTGACACATCTTTTCATCAGATGATCCAAAGATAATGTCATCAACATAAACTTGCACGAGAAGAAAATCTTTCTTTGTCCATTTCACAAACAGTGTACTATCAATCGATCCTCTTGTAAATCCATTCTCAAGTAGATACGTTGATAGTGTTCCATACCATGCCCTAGGTGCTTGATGTAATCCATATAGAGCCTTATTCAATCGATATACTCTATCTGGATACTCAGGATCAGCAAACCCTGGCGGTTGTGAAACATACACCAATTCTTCCACTTTGCCATACAAAAAGGCACTCTTAACATCCAACTGATAAACTTTTATACCAAAATAAGATGCGAATGCTAAGAACACTCTAATTGCTTCTAGCCTAGCAACTGGTGCAAACACTTCATTGTAGTCAATACCTTCTTGTTGATTAAAACCTTGAACCACTAGACGAGCTTTATTGCGAGTAACGATTCCCTTATCATCTCTCTTGCACTTAAATACCCATCTAGTACCAATTGGATATTCTCCCTTCGGTAGGTCAACCAACTCCCATACTTGTAATTTAGAGAACTGAGATAGTTCTTCTTGCATTGCTTCTACCCACGAGCTTTCTTTTAAAGCCATTTGAACATTTTTAGGCTCGACTTGTGAGATAAAGCATGAATATAGACATTGATTAGGAATCCCTGTCTCTTTCATTGCAGTATACAAGCTTTGGTATTCAGAATTCTCAAACGTACTAGTTCTGGATTGATGCCTGGTTTGAACCGGAGTATTAATATCACCGATGATGTTTTCAACGGGATGATTCTTACTCGTTCTAGTTGTAGTAACTGGTTCAACCGGTATATCATCTTCTAAATTAGTACCAATCTCTTCCAATTCAGGTACATCTTCCGTACGTGCTGAAGATATTCTTAAATGTTTCAAAGGAGTAAGTATCTCATCAAACTTTGTAGAGAGTTCATCAGGATCTACTGTTTCTTGAGACTTATCCTCTGAAGGTTGTTGTGACTCACTTGTGGAAGCTTTATCTGAGTCAACATTAGTCTTAATTCCAGACTGCTTAACACTTGATGTTGAAGCGGGACCAATATTCTCATCTTCAAACAATAAATGTTCAGCTATCTCTGAATCACTGACATAGTCACTAATAGGAACTTTAAATGATGCAAAAAGATCAGAATAATCAAATTGCCAATCTAAGCCCTTATGAACATCAGGTGAGTAGCTCGTAACCTCAATATTATAAACTACCTCCAAATGTCCTGTGACTTTATTAAAGACTCTCTTGTTTGGCGAATTGGGCATATAACCTAGGAAAAATCCTTCGTCAGCCTTCTCACCAAATTTAGCTTGATGTCCAGTCTTTAATATGGTGCATGAAACTCCAAAGGGTTCAAACCCTTTTAAGTTAGGTTTCTTATTGTTCAAAAGCTCATAACAAGTCTTGTTATGTCTCTTAACCGTAAGAACTCTATTAAGAACATAACATGCTGTATTCACTGCTTCTGCCCAAAAGATGACCGGAAGCTTTGAATCAGCAAGCATTGTTCTAGCAGCTTCAATCAACGTTCTATTTTTCCTTTCAGCAACACCATTCTGTTGAGGTTCATAAGGTGCACTGAATTGATGTAATATCCCTTTGCTTAAGCAATAGATATTCAACGTTGAATTCTTAAATTCTGTTCTATTGTCACTACGAATACGCTTAACTCTCCTTTTATAGACATTCTCTACTAGATCAAAGAACTCAATTAGAATTCCAGGAGTCTCATCCTTTGATCCCAAAAAGAATACCCAAGAAAATCTAGAATAATCATCTGTGACAACCAAACAATACCATTTGCCACCTAGACTTCTTTTGCTTATAGGGCCGAAGAGGTCCATATGTAGCAATTCAAATGGCGAGGAGATAGAGTTTTCAGTCTTAGGTCTGTGTGGTTTCTTGTGCCGCTTTCCTTTCATGCAAGGAACACACTTATCCTCAGACTCGAAACGTTTTTGTGGTACACCTAGAACCAAACCATTTTTGGTTATATAATTCATCTTTCTCCAGTTTAGATGTGCCATTCTCCTATGCCATAACAATGCGTCTGTTTCCGAAGCCTTGGATAATAAACATGTAGACACCATTGAAGAGTTAGGAACACCCATGTTGATAGCATAGATGTCCTTCTTCCTTGGCGCCCTCATCAATATCCATTTATCAGGAATTGTGAAACCTGGCTTCAGGACTAAGGCCTCCTTTTCATTAAAATAAACTGGGTGACCTTTATCACAGACTTGGGAAACACTCACTAGGTTGTGAGTAAGTTCTTCAACATAGTTCACATCCTCAAGAGTCAAAGTTCCATTTGAAACTTTTCCTTTTCCCGAAATTACTCCTCCTTTATCTCCTGCAAAATTTACCTTTTGCTTGAGACTCTCCTTGAAGTCCTTCAGTAGACTTCTTTCTCCAGTCATGTGTCTTGAGCATCCACTGTCTACATACCACCAGCTGTCCTTATTCACAGCATGCTCCTGCACATAACACAAGATACGATCAGTTATCAAGAGGGACCCAAGCCATTACGGTCTTGGTTTGTCCCTTATCATCAACAAACTTAAGCTCTTTAAAATAACCATCCTTCCCATCAGGAGCTTTGGTCACTTTCGAAGTAGCTTGAGTTTGTGGACGATCAGCCTTAAGAGGTGAAATTGAGGAGAACCTCTTAGGCACATAATTATGAGCTCTATTATAATAATTATAATTAAACTCATGTGATCGTGAAGTAGTACCACTCTCATAATGACTATGGCCTCTACTTGTAGTTCTAAACCTCGACGGTGTCACATCCCTAGACTTATGGACAGAATTATCACCTTGAGTATATGGCCGTTTAGGTTTAGGAGGGGAGACACTATGCTTACCATCTCTTTTAAGAATGTTAACAGGTTTATTACCTAACTTAGGTTTGGCATCTAACCCGTCTACAGTCATACTAGAGTCGGTCTGTGTCTTTTCATCCATCACAAGCTTATGTGGTGTTTCAGGCTTTTTGTTAGGACAACACGAAGCCACGTGTCCCTTTTGATGACACTTGAAACATGACATCTGCTTGCGCGATTTACTCACTTTTGCTTTCTCATCCGGAGTCTTAAGCACTAAAGGTTTAAGCTGTTCCTTATTAACTTTATCATCAGTCTTAGCATCGTTAATCACTCCACCCGATACAAATTGTATTTTGGTGAACTGAGAAGCCTTGCTATTATCTAATGATACGTTCTTAATAACATCTTTCTGTGCCTCTGACTGTTCAGGTTTATCAGCTACTGAAATCTCAGGACTAACTTCAGTCATCTCAGAATCTTCAGGAATAGGAGTGTAATTGGCATTAAAAGGCGGGGATACATCATTGTAACCTAACCCAGTCTTGTCCTTTACACTACGTTGAGCATCTAACATTTTATCCATTTGAGATGTTCTATAGTTCTCAAGTTTACGGTTTTGCTCAATTAACATTAAGTTAAGGTTCACTATTTCCTGATCCTTACTAGCAATCGTCTCATTTAAGTCTTTAATATTCATATAGAGACCATCTATGATAACAAATTTTTAACTTATGGTATCTCTAAGTTTTGTTCTATCCGAAGCATCAGACTTAATTTTATCTTTTAAGACATGTTTATCATCACTTAATCTGCGAATATCCATAATAGCTTGATCAAGTTCAGATCTAACAGTCTTATAGGATTCCTTATCCATATTTAATTGAGATGACAAATTGCTATTTGACACAGTTAAGACACTATTCTGAGATTGTAAATCAGTAACTAAGTAACAAACATCAGCAAGATTAAGAATATCTAAACATACCTTCTTCTTGTCAGTTTGTAATTCAGCCATACGTGCCACTAATTCATCAGGACTCATATCTGGAGCTGAATCCATATATAGCACGTCATCATCACTTGCTTTCACTTCAGACTCAGGCACCTCTACTCTCTGTTCCATATCAGTAGGCATATAGGAAACTGATCCAGCAGTTGTCTCTTCAATCTCGGCCATCAAGGTTTCCTCAGATTGAGCTTGCCAATCATAAGAGCCATCCAACTGCTTCACCACTAAGGCTTTGGAAGCAAGAGTACTTCCCGAACCTTGTTTTCCTTGTGCTTCTACTTTAGGTCTTTGGCATTCTCTAGCAAAATGACCAATACCCTGACAGTTAAAGCATCTGACCTTGGTTTTATCAAACCCTGATCTATTGCCCAACACCTTTCTACCAGTTCTCTTGAGGAAATTCTTCACCTTTCTAGAAATCAACGCAAGTTGATCTTGAAGCTCCAATTCCTCAAGATAATCAGAATCTATCTGCTCATAATCCTCATCAAACAGAATATGATCATTGATCTTTCCCTCTATATAGTTTTCATATGATGCCACAAAGGAAGCAAGAACAGACAATTGCTGTTCAGCAGATTTCACACTCATCGGCATCTTCTGATGCTCTTGAGGTGACTTCTCAGAATTCTTTCCCTTTGTCTCATCACCAGAGGAAGAAATAAAGCACAGATCTTCAGAAATCAGTTCTCCATTTTCATTAGTATCACCAACTAACAGTGCAGTGGTCGAAGTAGATGACGCAGTCGAAAGACTTGACTTTCCATGATACAACCCAGGGTTCTGAACCTGATCAGAATCACTATCTCTTGACTTCTTGGAGAAATCATAACCTTTCAGCTTGTCAATGACTTGCTCTAAGGTCATAGTAGAATACCTAGTTTCGTTATCCTTAATCATAACGCCATACATTTCCCATTTAGAAGGCAAACCCTCAAGAAACTTGTCGGTTTTGGATACTTCTTCTTCAACAATTTCATGGTATTCTAATTCACTTAGCAGATGGTAGAATCGTGTGACATATGCATCAAGATCTTCTCCTTTTAAAGCTTTAAACATAGTAAACTGCTTTTTAAGAAGACTCCTCTTGCCAGCTCTCACCTGTGGACTTCCCTCACCTCTTTTCTCTAGAGCTTCCCAGAGCGTTCTAGCAGTATGAAAAGACTTGAGTTGATGAGCAATCTCTTTAGGAAGACACATCTTTATGCATGAATGTGATTTATTCTCATTTCTGTAAGCTTCCTTCTCTTGATCACTCATGTTCGCATAGGTAAGAACTACAGTACCATTTTGAACAGTTTGAGTAGGTGGGGTGTATCCACTCTTGATACACATCTAGATAGACAGGTCATGGAATCTACAGTAAGATTCGAATCTGTCCTTCCAATTGTAGTAATCCTCGATTCTTAACAACTTAGGTGGAACATTTGACTTTCCCACCTCGTGGTCCATTTCGATCATTCTACTTAAGTCAGACATCTTAAAAATGTAAAATTAAACTGTTTCAGCGAATTCAGAAAACTCAACTCGCAAGACTCAGCTCAACTCGCAATCTCAGCTCGACTCGCAGAATTCGTCGATTCGCAAGCCTAAGTTCGGATTGCTAAAAGATGTCGATTCGCAAGTGATGTCGATTCGCGAGGGATCTCGGTTCGACTCGCTAGTTCAACTCGGTTCGCAGGCGACGCTGGAACCCTAATCTCGACTCGCGAAACGGCTGTTAAACCCGAAAAAACGAAAATTTAAGGTATTTTTACGAACGAAACAGAGAATTTCGACTGTAAACTAACCCTAAAACTTCCAGAGAATGATTTTGATCGTTAGTATTGCAAGTATGCACGTAAAAACGACCCGAATCAAAAACGCAATATCACTAAAACTTATGAACACACTCGTATTTGGCCCGAAAGCTCTGATACCAGATGTAAGTCCCCTAGTTTTAGGATCGATAACTTCGTTATCTGTAGTATTAAGGTGCGGAATCCCTCAATACGGTGTTATCTTACTAACAACGAATATGTTCGTATTGCGTATACTAATACTTAGCTTTAAACGATAATACGTCAAAGCCTAGCCGTTAGGTTTGTTTTCTCTGGGTTATTCGAATTCGCAGGTTCAGAATATGCAAAAAGTGTTAACGATTTCATAAGGAAAATCGTTTAAATAGTTCTGTCCGGCTCGGCTCGCATGGGCCGGCGAGTTCGGTCCAACTCGCAGCCCAAGTCCAGTATAAAGCTCGGCTCGCCAGTCTGATACCTCACGAGTTCAGGTCTCACCTCACAGCTCGACTCGCTGCGACCTGAGATCTCGACTCGCCTCGCATCAAACGTCTATTTCTTTATTTCGTATTTAACATTCGTTTAACTTAGCACAATAATATGTTTAACGAATATTACTAACAAAACAAATATTTATTTACAAATCTAAACCAATATACAAACATAATAATAATTACACTAGTCCTATTTCAAGCTAGATCTGTTGTCACAATCTATGTCTCAACAGTCTGCATGAACATGGCGTTATACCCACGATGGTCGATCGTATTAACCACTAGATGTGGTTCAGGTATAGCCAAATCCGGTAGACGCGCATGGATAATCAGCATGCAAAATCGCGGGTAAAGCAAAAATCTTGATCTAACAGACCCCGATATCTGTTTCGCAATCTCACCAAAAAGATAATCACAAAAACTGTATGGTTTATTATAAACCAGTGACAGTGCAGCCGATAGAATCGCAGGGCTCAACTCATCAAAGCCACCTTTCTTCGCTGCGAAAACTATATTCATCACGTGCCAAAGAAACCTCCACTGACCAATGACCAGAGGCTTCTGGAACTGACGTCCACGTCTGTCTCCTGTATATCCCATACGACCTATCGCACCCTCAATAAAATCCATAGGATACTCAATATCCCCATTTTCCTGTTCGACTGTACCAAGCTGCAAAATCTCACGGAGATTACCAGCCGAAAAGGTAACAGGTTGTCCACCAACCGTTGCTCGAATCTCAGGTGGGGTGACAGATTCGTCATATACTATATCTGTCCAAAAATCATTCAGAATAGCCTGAGAGATCGGAGGATTGGCCGTAATGGCGTATCTAATCCTTGATCGTGCTGGAAAACGTAGAATATCAGCAACCCTGTCAGCCCGCTTGGCCTCAAGGTTCAGATCAACCAAAATGTTGTGACCCTTATCAAATGCTCTAGCCATATCTGTAAAATAAACACAAACAACAGATATAATTTAATGCACGATTAAAAATATTTAAACTATTATGTATTATGAATCGAGATTCATCAAACATCTTAGTTTAAAATTGAAATTATATATAACTTGTTACAAAAATAGTCTCAAGTCGTATATAAAAATTTAACTTATAACTAAAAAGTCTTAAGTCTAATTTAAATTAATTAAATAAAAGTTATTACAAAAAAAATTAAAATGTTTGTAAATTCCGGACTCGTTCCCGTACTCTAAAATTCGAAATCAAACGAAAAGTGAAAATCGCCTCGTTTCGCCTTTTGACGGATTCGCAAAGTGTAGTGAACTCGCGAGGTTTGTGTGGGTTCGGTGGGTTGGTTTGACTCGTTTGACCCCCTTTATACTATATATCCGATTCGCGAGATTTAAGTGGACTTGCAAGTTGATGCCAACTCGCGGAAACAATTAAAAACGCGAATTTAATGCTAAGTATAAATAAAAACCCGATATTTTACAAGTCTAAATTATAATTAATTTTCACTTGTATTTGTCACATTGTTCAACTCAAAAATATACAGTATAATTGAATTCTGAAGGGTAAAACCTAATAAACACAAAAATTAAAAAAAATAAAAATAAGATAAAACAAAATTACATAACCATAGGTATCAAGTACCATTTTATTAATCACTTGATCAAAATAAAATACATAAACAAAATAAATAAGAATTTATCTGCTT
This sequence comes from Helichrysum umbraculigerum, assembly GCA_949592205.1. NCBI lineage: Eukaryota > Viridiplantae > Streptophyta > Magnoliopsida > Asterales > Asteraceae > Helichrysum > Helichrysum umbraculigerum. Next base: position 200,033,468 of record CATIUR010000001.1, on the reverse strand, counting down.
AGGGATTATATTAGAAAGAATAAGCATTTAATTATACATTTAAAAGTCTAAACAGATTGGTAGTATACATACCTCATGAAATTCAAATAAATTACTGTAAAATTACAACTAAATTTATCATTTATACATTTATATTTATAAAACTATATCTTAGGTACCTTTATCCACATAGCATAATTAATAAATGCATTACTCACATAAAGTGAATATTTTAATTATAGATAGTTCAAGACGATTACCAGTATTATGATCCACATAAACAAATTAGACTCAATTTTCTAAGCAAACTCTTTATTGTTAGTATGAGTATTATCAAGTGCTTCCTATTATATGACATACTGAAGAATTCAAGTAAAACACATAACACTGTATCATTAAATTTTCAAGGTAGCGGTTACTAAATGATGTATCTTTTCGAAACATATAACATACACTTGAATTTTTAAGGTTAGACAAATATCAAACATACTTTGAATATGCTATGTTATCTAAGTCTGTACGTAGTACAACAGAAGATCCCTTCTAGCATAATTCAAAATATATTCGAGAATATTAATTTAATTAAAGGTTTCAGTTCTGTACTTAGTACAACAAAGTTACCAGTAATTAAGTTAATACCCATATTGCTACTATTTGTCAATTCAAATTAATATGTATGATAACAGTGTATGGCAATACCATCATTCAACAATTAAGACTTAATGTCATACATCATAGAATAGTAACACAAAATAATAAACAAGTAGTTAATTAACTTCTTAAGGCTTAGAAAATTTCATATAATTTGCCTACCAGTATATCATATGATGAAGCCATCTAAAGTTTTAATAAAAATAAACAAATTATAACTTGTGGATATAGGTGTATAATCAAATAAATATAAATACATACCTGATAGAACCGCTGTAGTTATAAAGCAACTTTATTTGAACCTACTACCATATCATACTTAGGACTTAAGCTTATTATTGTGAAGCTTATTCTCCTAATGTACTATCATTTTCCTTAGTTTTTGCAAATAAAAACTTAAATGAAGGCGATTCCCCTTAGGTAACAAGCAAATGAATGCCATACGCCTCTTTTTTTTTTTCTTTTTTTTTTCTTTTTTTTAATGAACACAGAAATACTAACTATTACAAAAATACCCTTGGAAGACTAATCACTCTGGATTTCTCATTCCGTTTAGTTGAACCAACGTTTCAAATCTTGCTCTGTCGAACGCCTTTGTGTATAAGTCTGCTAAGTTATCCAATGATGGAACCTTAACTAACTTTATCAATTTCTTCTAAGCACAATCTCTAATAAAATGATGTCGAATATCAATATGCTTAGTTTTACTGTGCTTCACCGGATTATTGGTGATCGACATAGTAGATTCGTTATCAATCATCATAGGAGTATTGGTTATATTTAACCCATAATCCCGCAGTTGCTGTTGAATCCAAAGTACTTGTGAGCAACAGGTGCCAGCTGCAACATACTCAGCTTCACATGTAGAAATGGCTACCGAGGTTTGCTTCTTGCACTGCCAGGATACTAATCTACCTCCTAGGAATTGACATCCTCCGGTCGTAGATTTCCTATTCTGATTGCATCCTCCATAATCCGAATCAGTATAAGCTACGAGATCTAAGTCTCCATCAATCGGATACCAAAGACCCAGCTTAGGTTTCCCTTTGAGGTAACGAAAGATCCGTTTAACAGCTTGCATGTGTGACTCTTTCGGATTAGCCTGATATCTTGCGCATAAACAAACAGCAAACATTATGTCAGGCCTAGAGGCTGTAAGATACATTAGTGATCCGATCATGGCTCTATAAAGATTTGGATCCACATCGCTATCACTCGATGTATCTGGACCTAGTCCATGATTGACTGGAATTGGAGTATTGTAGACCTTACTTTCATCCATCTTGAAGCGTTCTAATAGCTCATATGTATATTTAGATTGATGAATAAAGAATCCATCCTTCTTTTGATCAACTTGTAATCTTAAGAAGAAATTCAACTCTCCCATTGCAGACATTTCGAACCTTTTTCTCATGACTTTCTCAAATTCTTGACACATCTTTTCATCAGAAGATCCGTGTAAGTCCCCTAGTTTTAGGATCGATAACTTCGTTATCTGTAGTATTAAGGTGCGGAATCCCTTAATACGGTGTTATCTTACTAACAACGAATATGTTCGTATTGCGTTTAATGATATTTATATTTTAAAATCAGAAATAATATCCAATTTACTAAATATCTAATATCCATATAATAATATTATACATCTATGATTAATAAAAACAATCTATCAACTAAGCATCTATATTATTACATAAATAAAAGATTACCTCAGGTGGTGCTAAATAACTCTCAATATCTTGAAGCAAAGGATTGGTCGCATCGTCATTCTGCTCCAAAACCTCTTGCACAACCTGTGCATCAACCTCTTGGTTCACTTGCTGATCAACCTGACCAACCTGAATAAGAACATCCTCAAGGAGCCCTTGTGGATCTTCAGGTTGAGCTTCCTCAGCTGCAGGTTCTGGTACAACATCAGCAATAGCAGCAACAGCAGGAACAACGTCCAACCACCCATGATTTGGCGGTGCAATGTAGTTGGGATCAACAATATATCCGAAAAGTGGTCTAACTTCAGGTTTCACCACTCCCTCCTTCCTGACCGTCTGCATGAACATGGCGTTATACCCACGATGGTCAATCGTATTAACCACTAGATGTGGTTCAGGTATAGCCAAATCCGGTAGACGCGCACGGATAATCAGCTTGCAAAATCGCGGGTAAACCAAAAATCTTGATCTAACAGACCCCGATATCTGTTTCGCAATCTCACCAAAAAGATAATCACAAAAACTGTATGGTTTATTATAAACCAGTGACAGTGCAGCCGATAGAATCGCAGGGCTCAACTAATCAAAGCCACCTTTCTTCGCTGCGAAAACTATATTCATCACGTGCCAAAGAAACCTCCACTGACCAATGACCAGAGGCTTCTGGAACTGACGTCCACGTCTGTCTCCTGTATATCCCATACGACCTATCGCACCCTCAATAAAATCCATAGGATACTCAATATCCCCATTTTCCTGTTCGACTGTACCAAGCTGCAAAATCTCACGGAGATTACCAGCCGAAAAGGTAACAGGTTGTCCACCAACCGTTGCTCGAATCTCAGGTGGGGTGACAGATTCGTCATATACTATATCTGTCCAAAAATCATTCAGAATAGCCTGAGAGATAGGAGGATTGGCCGTAATGGCGTATCTAATCCTTGATCGTGCTAGAAAACGTAGAATATCAGCAACCCTGTCAGCCCACTTGGCCTCAAGGTTCAGATCAACCAAAATGTTGTGACCCTTATCAAATGCTCTAGCCATATCTGTAAAATAAACACAAACAACAGATATAATTTAATGCACGATTAAAAATATTTAAACTATTACGTATTATGAATCGAGATTCATCAAACATCTTAGTTTAAAATTGAAATTATATATAACTTGTTACAAAAATAGTCTCAAGTCGTATATAAAAATTTAACTTATAACTAAAAAGTCTTAAGTCTAATTTAAATTAATTAAATAAAAGTTATTACAAAAAAAATTAAAATGCTTGTAAATTCCGGACTCGCATAAACTGGCCTAACGAGTTGAGGTCAACTCGTTTTGCTTATCAACTCGCTTTACTCATCAACTCGCTACATTGATCAACTCGCTAAACTTATCAACTCGCTAAACTTATCAAGCAGCTATTGAAGTGAACTCGCTAATCTCATGGATTCGCTAGTCAACTCGCTGCGAGTTGAATCAAAATGTCAACTCGTACGATGAACTGCAGTCGCGAATTTACACTTAAAATCGATTCATCTGTTGATTTTAACATGATCTATCGATTGATTTACGTTTATTAATGTTCGTTTAACATAAACCCTAAAGATCTATGTCCAATAACATCGTAATCGACTCAAATCGATTAAACTTTAAAACCGAAACCCTAAGTTTATAAAAACTTTCGATTTCGTGCAATTTAAAAGGTGAAATCCGTTGATATATACCTCAAAATGCTCGTAATTTGAAGGTGTATAAAGTCTACGGATTGAAAAACTCGTTCCCGTACTCTAAAATTCGAAATCAAACGAAAAGTGAAAATCGCCTCGTTTCACCTTTTGACGGATTCGCAAAGTGTAGTGAACTCGCGAGGTTTGTGTGGGTTCGGTGGGTTGGTTTGACTCGTTTGACCCCCTTTATACTATATATCCGATTTGCGAGATTTAAGTGGACTCGCAAGTTGATGCCAACTCGTAGAAACAATTAAAAACGCGAATGTAATGCTAAGTATAAATAAAAACCCGATATTTTACAAGTCTAAATTATAATTAATTTTCACTTGTATTTGTCACATTGTTCAACTCAAAAATATACAGTATAATTGAATTCTGAAGGGTAAAACCTAATAAATACAAAAATTTAAAAAAATAAAAATAAAAATAAGATAAAACAAAATTACATAACCATAGGTATCAAGTACCATTTTATTAATCACTTGATCAAAATAAAATACATAAACAAAATAAATAAGAATTTATCTGCTTAGGGATCATATTAGAAAGAATAAGCAATTAATTATACATTTAAAAGTCTAAACAGATTAGTAGTATACATACCTCATGAAATTCAAATATATTACTGTAAAATTACAACTAAATTTATCATTTATACATTTATATTTATAAAACTATATCTTAGGTACCTTTATCCACATAGCATAATTAATAAATGCATTACTCACATAAAGTGAATATTTTAATTATAGATAGTTCAAGACGATTACCAGTATTATGATCCACATAAACAAATTAGACTCAATTTTCTAAGCAAACTCTTTATTGTTAGTATGAGTATTATCAAGTGCTTCCTATTATATGACATACTGAAGAATTCAAATAAAACACATAACACTGCATCATTAAATTTTCAAGGTAGCGGTTACTAAATGATGTATCTTTTCGAAACATATAACATACACTTGAATTTTTTAAGGTTAGACAAATATCAAACATACTTTGAATATGCTATGTTATCTAAGTCTGTACGTAGTACAACAGAAGATCCCTTCTAGCATAATTCAAAATATATTCGAGAATATTAATTTAATTAAAGGTTTCAGTTCTGTACTTAGTACAACAAAGTTACCAGTAATTAAGTTAATACCCATATTGCTACTATTTGTCAATTCAAATTAATATGTATGATAACAGTGTATGGCAATACCATCATTCAACAATTAAGACTTAATGTCATACATCATAGAATAGTAACACAAAATAATAAACAAGTAGTTAATTAACTTCTTAAGGCTTAGAAAATTTCATATAATTTGCCTACCAGTATATCATATGATGAAGCCATCTAAAGTTTTAATAGAAATAGACAAATTATAACTTGTGGATATAGGTGTATAATCAAATAAATATAAACACATACCTGATAGAACCGTTGTAGTTCTAAAGCAACTTTATTTGAACCTACTACCATATCATACTTAGGACTTAAGCTTATTATTGTGAAGCTTATTCTCCTAATGTACTATCATTTCCCTTAGTTTTTGCAAATAAAAACTTAAATGAAGGCGATTCCCCTTAGGTAACAAGCAAATGAATGCCATACGCCTTTTTTTTTTTTAATGAACACAGAAATACTAACTATTACAAAAATACCCTTGGAAGACTAATCACTCTGGATTTCTCATTCCGTTTAGTTGAACCAACGTTTCAAATCTTGCTCTGTCGAACGCCTTTGTGTATAAGTCTGCTAAGTTATCCAATGATGGAACCTTAACTAACTTTATCAATTTCTTCTCAGCATAATCTCTAATAAAATGATGTCGAATATCAATAAATTTGGTTTTACTGTGCTTCACCGGATTATTGGTGATCGACATAGTAGATTCGTTATCAATCATCATAGGAGTATTGGTTATATTTAACCCGTAATCCCGCAGTTTCTGTTGAATCCAAAGTACTTGTGAGCAACAGCTGCCAGCTGCAACATACTCAGCTTCACATGTAGAAATGGCTACCGAGGTTTGCTTATGGAGGACTTTAAATTGATTAGCTTGAAACTCATGTAGTATTTGAAGTTTGGCACTTGCGTTCTACTTGTAAAACAAAATCGAGTAGTAATATCACACCCCTAGTTGAAAAGCAGTGAAAATGGGGCTATGAAACTCACCTGAGTCTTGGAATGTTAAGCAATTAAACTTGAAGTAATTAGCAGTGTGTTGGTGTCCAAAGACTTGAAACCTGAATGTGTCCACGACACTTGAATTGTTATTAATTGTATTGGTATCTCGAAAGACTACCATTGAAATTGTTTGTCTAACTTAATGTCCAAATTACCCCGATTTGGTTGATTGTATTGTTACAAGTTACTCCGACTTGTTTGATTTAAATTGATACAAGTTACAACGACTTGTTTGAATAAATTGATACAAGTTACAACGACTTGTTTGATTTTGAAGTATGTTTTGAAAACGCGTACGGCCCGTTGGTGATGGTTGTAACAATAGTTCAAAAGGTTATTATATTGTTGCTACAGTGAATTGCTACAGTAACTTTGACTTCGAAAATTTTGAGTTTTGAAGATTCTGTTTTGTGCGACGTAGCCTGCGACGTAGGCTGCGACGTAGGCTGCGACGTAAGAGTTTTGCGACGTAAAGGGTTACGTCGCTAAGGTCAACAGTGCTAAGTCAATAGCGACGTAGGGTGCTACGTCGCTTATGCGACGTAGGTTCGTTTTTGCGACGTTAAGGTCTGCGTCGCTATGTGCGACGTTCGCAAGTCAATGCGACGTAATAGGCTGCGTCGCTGTATGCGACGTTGGGGATATAATGCGACGTAGGTCGCTACGTCGCATCTGCTCCAGACCAAATGCGACGTACGGGGTCTGATCGGAGTTTCAACTCCAAAAACGCGTTTTCCGGCCATCGATCGGCATAATATTTTTACCCAACCCATTTTAGGACATTACAAGGTTATACAAACAACTAGCAAGTTATAAATCTTAAAAACGAGAGTTTTCGGAGTTGTGTCGGAAACTTACAAATCGCCGAAATGAAATTCCGGAAAGATAGAAGTGTAGATCGTCGCGAGGTGGTCGTTTATTGTAAAGGGGCTTGAAGATCCGAGGTCGTTTGAGGTGTTTATTTTGCGATTTTGATGATTTTTGGTTTGGGGTTTGTTTGAGAGAAATAAGAGAGGAGAGAGATAGAGAAAAAGAGAAATGAAAGTAGATGGGGTGGGAGTGGGAGGTTAAACCCCCATTTTCGCCCCGCGTTTCCGTTCCGTGCGGTGTTCGTTTGCTCCGTTGTTTAAACGTTAAATAATTATTTTAAATATTAATTGGTACATTTTTAAAATACAAATTATTACGCTATATTTTATTTAAATATTTTACTAATCACTTTATATTTGAATTATAAAAACGTAAGTTAATTTGTTTGCGCGTTTTACATTTTAAATTTGGTAACTTTCTGATTGTACGGTACGAATGAATACGAAGTATTATAATAAGAATACTTTTGACATGAAGCGTTATTAAATAAAAGTTGGTCACCAACGTCCGTATTTATTGTATCGAAATTCATTCGATTTAAAGCTCGTGCGATTTAAACAAACCGCATAATTGTAGATATATATTCAACAATATATATAATAGTTGATACATTAATTAGCCTAACACAGAACTAATTACATGTATTAAAACTTTATTAGGCACTAAAGTATAGTCCTAAATTGACGGTTGTCACATTCTCCCCCTGTTAGAAGAATTTCGTCCCGAAATTTAAGTTGGAGTTGTGTTTGACGTTGAATCAGTGAAGAGTTGAGGATAATTGAGTCGCATTTGATCTTCTCGTTCCCAGGTGAATTCCGGACCGCGCCGCGAATTCCACCTAACCTTGACAATAGGAATACGACTTTGTTTAAGTTGTTTGACCTCACGGTCCATGATTTCAGCGGGTTCCTCAACAAAGTGAAGTTTTTCGTCAACTCGAATTTCATCGAGTGGAATGATAAGTGTCTCATCAGACAGACACTTCTTCAGATTTGAAACATGAAATGTGGGATGCACGTTGCTGAGTTCAGATGGCAGCTGCAATCGATAAGCCACTGGACCAATCCTTTCGAGGATCTCGAATGGTCCAATGTATCTGGGATTTAACTTCCCTCGTTTGCCAAATCGGATTACGCCTTTCCAAGGCGATACTTTGAGTAAAACTCGATCCCCAACTTGGAACTCAAGTGGTTTGCATCTCACGTCAGCATAACTTTTCTGACGATCACGCGCGGCCTTAAGCTTGTTTTGAATTTCAACGATTCTCTCGGTCGTCTCGTGAATGATTTCTGGACCTGTGAGTTGGCTATCCCCAACTTCTGTCCAACAGATAGGTGACCGGCACTTACGACCGTACAGTGCCTCGAAGGGTGCAGCTTTGATGCTGGTATGATAACTGTTGTTGTACGAGAACTCGCACAATGGTAGATGTTTTTCCCAGTTTACACCGAAGTCTACTACGCAGGCCCGTAGCATGTCTTCAAGTGTTTGAATGGTTCGTTCACTTTGGCCGTCGGTTTGAGGGTGGTATGCGGTACTCATATCAAGTCGAGTACCCAGGGATTTTTGAAGTGATTGCCAAAATTGTGAAGTGAAACGACTATCCCTATCGGAGATAATTGAGATTGGAACACCGTGTTTGGTCACGATTTCCTTCAGATAAATGTTGGTGAGGCGTTCCATTTTGTCGGATTCCTTGATTGCCAGGAAGTGAGCAGATTTTGTGAGACGATCCACGATCACCCAAATGGAATCGCAATCGTTCGAGGATTTGGGCAGTTTGGTTATGAAGTCCATGGCAATTTGTTCCCATTTCCATTCAGGAAGACTGGGTTGTTGAAGCAAACCAGAAGGTTTTTGATATTCGATTTTGACTTTGGAGCAAGTAAGGCACTTGCTGACATAGGTGGCGATTTCAGCTTTCATGTACGGCCACCAATAGAAGTCCTTGATACCGTGGTACATTTTGTCAGATCCCGGATGGATAGAGTATTTGGACTTGTGAGCTTCATCCATCACCAAGTCTCGTAGGTTCCCAAATTTAGGCAACCAGATTCGGTTTGAGAAATACCTAATCCCGTTAGGCCTGATTTCGAATTGTTTATCCATGCCCCGCAAGGCTTCATCCTTGACGTTTTCGTGTTTTAAGGCTTCGAGTTGAGCAGTGAGAATTTGAATGTTTAAATTGTTGTGAATGGTCATACTGAGGGCTCGAACCCGAAGTGGTTTCACTCGCTCTTTTCGACTGAGGGCATCAGCAACAACATTTGCTTTGCCTGGATGATATTTGAGTTCGCAGTCGTAATCGGTAAGCAACTCGACCCATCGACGTTGCCTCATGTTGAGATCCTTCTGATCGAATATGTGTTGAAGGCTTTTATGGTCGGTAAAGATTGTGCATCTGGTACCGTAAAGGTAATGTCTCCAGATTTTGAGGGCAAAAACGACAGCTCCTAGCTCGAGGTCGTGGGTGGTGTAATTCTTTTCATGAATCTTAAGCTGTCGGGAAGCATAAGCTATGACTTTGTCTCGTTGCATAAGCACACAACCGAGACCTTGATGTGAAGCATCGCAGTATACCACGAAGTCATCGGTGCCTTCGGGTAAAGAGAGGATAGGAGCACTGCAAAGCTTTTGTTTTAAGAGTTGGAATGCCGACTCTTGTTTATCAGTCCAGTCAAACTTTTTGTCTTTCTGGGTCAGCGTTGTAAGTGGTATGGCTATCTTGGAGAAATTTTCAATGAAGCGTCGATAGTATCCGGCCAGTCCTAAAAACTGCCGTACTTCGGTCGGAGTGGTTGGCGATTGCCAGTCTTTGATAGCCTCGATTTTTGACGGGTCAACGTGAATTCCCTGATTGTCAATCACGTGACCAAGGAATTGAACTGTTTTGATCCAGAACTCACACTTAGAGAACTTGGCATAGAGCTCCTCGTGTTTAAGTAGTTCAAGGATGGTTTTGAGGTGTTGCGCGTGTTCTTCTTGGCTTCGTGAATATATGAGGATGTCATCGATGAAGACAATGACAAACTTATCAAGGTAAGGTTTACACGCCCGATTCATAAGGTCCATGAATACAGCCGGTGCATTGGTTAGGCCGAATGGCATCACTTGGAATTCGTAATGCCCGTAACGGGTTCTGAAAGCGGTTTTTGGAATATCGGCATCGCGAACACGCAATTGGTGATAACCGGATCGGAGATCAATCTTTGAATAACAACTCGACCCTTGAAGTTGGTCGAACAGGTCATCGATTCGAGGGAGTGGATACCGGTTCTTGACAGTTAACTTGTTCAACTCTCGATAGTCGATACACATTCGAAAAGAACCATCTTTCTTCTTAACAAATAGGACCGGAGCTCCCCAAGGTGAAGAACTCGGCCTGATAAACCCTCGTTCCAGGAGTTCCTGTAATTGGGTGGACAGCTCCTGAAGTTCGGATGGAGCTAAACGGTATGGTGCTCGGGCCACAGGCGCAGCACCAGGTACAAGATTGATTGAGAACTCAACCTGTCTTGGTGGTGGTAGACCAGGTAGTTCTTCAGGAAAGACTTCTGGAAAGTCTCGAACAATTGGAACATCCTCAAGTCGCTTCTCCTCCGACTTTTTCTCCATGATGTGCGCGAGGATTGATGGATAGCCCTTTCTCAGAAATTTCCGGGTTTTAAGACAAGAGATGATGTTAAGCCTCGTCCCTCCGGTCTCCCCCTGTATGACTAGGGTTCTACCGACAGTGAGAGGTATGCGAACAATTTTGTCGTAGCAGATGATTTCGGCGCGATGTTTGGATAACCAGTCCATGCCTATGATGACATCGAAACTTCCTATCTCAACAGGCATAAGATCTATGGAGAAGGTTTCGTCGGCTAGTTTTAAGGTGCAATTAGGTATCATACTATTGGTTTCTATCTGTTTGCCATTTGCTAACTCTACGGTGTACTTAACGTCTAAAGCAACAGGTGTAATGTCAAGTAGAGGGAAAAATTCATCGGAAATAAAACTCCTATCGGCACCAGTATCAAACAGAATGGAAGCAGTTAAATTGTTGAGGAGGAACATACCCGTGACCACATTCGGGTCCTGACGGGCGTCTCCTGAGTTGATCACGAAGGCGCTACTTTTGGTGTTATTGTTGTTGCGGTGGTTGTTGTTGTTGCCCTTGTTCTTCAATTTTGGACAAGAATCCCTAAAGTGTCCAGGGTTTCCACATTCGTAGCAGGACTTAGGTTGTCGGGCATTTTTGTCAGAAGGGTTGTTGTTGGATCTGGGGGCTCGGCAATCCTTAGTCAAATGCCCGTACCTCCTGCAGTTGTTGCAAAGAGTACCGCACTGACCAAAGTGGTGATAGTTACACTTGGGACAATAAGGTCTGTCCCCGGTGTAGCTGCGGTTGGATTCAGAGTTGGTGTTGTAGACTTGGATGGCGTTGTTTTTCTTGTTTGAGTTGTGGTGGTGTTCAGTGGATTTGCGTTTGTTGTTGTTGGAGGATGAGGTGTTGGAGGTCTCACGGCTGACAACTAGAGCCATGAGTTCGTGGGCCAATCGAATGGCACTCTCAGTAGTGGTTGGTTTGGATGAGGCGACGTTTCCCTGAATGTTCTCGGGGAGTCCACGAATGTATTTCTTAATGCCCTTACTTTCTGGTTCGACCAAACCCGGGCATAATAGGGCAAACTGCTGAAACTTGGTGGTATATTCAGCAACATCATTTCCCTGCACCTCCAGATGCCAGAATTCTTCTTCCAGCCTGTGCAATTCCTCTTCAGGACAGTATTTTTCTGTCAGTTTCTTTTTCAGTTCGGCCCAAGGAAGTCGGTTTGCAACCTCAAGGCCTACGGAGTTTGCGTGGGTTTTCCACCACGTGAGTGCACCTTCCTGAAAGGTGTAAGCAGCGAATTTGACCTTGTTGTTCTCAGTGCAGTCGCAGAGACTGAAAACAGATTCCATGCGCTCAATCCAACGGATTAAGCCAATGGCACCTTCCGTGCCCTTGAAGTATAACGGTTTACAGCTAAGGAAGTCCTTATAGGAGCAGGGTTTGGGTGGTGGAATATTGGTTGCGGTGTCCTCACTACCAGGTGGTGTTCGGGTAGCCAAGGCTTCAGTCACACTGCGGGCAATTATCCCCGCGATCTCAGCTTCGCTAAGGGTAATTTGACGACGTGGAGGCATGATGCTGAGTAAGAAAGAACAAGGAATGAAATAAGATACTAGTCCGAGTATGATGAACTAGTGGTGTGGTTGTCATTTCGAGACAAAGCGTTAGAGAGAAAGAGGCCTATATTCATATAATATAATATAGCCTAAAGTTGTAACGAGGTCTATTCATGTATATATGTATATCACATAACAACCTATTGAGTGTCTAGCACAGACGTGTTTTGAGTCCCGTTTCTCTCGAGGTCAGAGTCAACTAATGCATTCCTGTTCAACATAACTCTTTCAGATTTCACATCATCTTTCTTTAATTGTACATAGTTGATCAGGCTATGTTAAATTAAAGTCGTATGATGTAATCCCTGAACTAGTCATAACTAATAAGGAATACTGCCTAACGGTCATAGTCTAGGCCCACTAAATGCAACCTAGTTCACTATAACCTTAGGCTCTGATACCAATCTGTGACACCCCCAAATTTAATGATTTGCGGAAGCTCGATTTGGGTGTCACTAATCAATATACAAAGCACAAGATATAATGAACGACCACTATATGCGTCGTTTTAAACTTGTATAGATAAAGTAAATGTTTACATCAAAATATAGTTACATTAGCTCGATTCCCGAAATTTGAGAGATTACATAGCATAATTACTTTTACAAAATATAATAATGCAGTCCAATCTCTAGTTGTATGTATGCTGACTCGAGCTAATAATTCCTGCTTGTGCAGCCAAACTACTGCTGGGTACCTGTGATAAATACTAAAATGGGTCAGCGAAAACGCTGGTGAGCTCACAGGTTTGTATGTCAATGTATAGTTGTCAGAACCGCAAGATTTATATTGAATTTAAAATGCAATTAAGCAAAATAAAAGTTATACTGTCCATGAGCACATAGTCTGAGCTTAACTTGATTTGTCAGGCCCAATTAAGGAAACCTAACTTGAAATGCCTCCTACGAGTGCCTAATCAACACTCGTCTTCCCAAATGCTAATACATCCGTTTGACCGGTTAGTGCGTGCTAACCCGGATGAGGATTGTCAATCCCATATGATATCATATACTAACATTCACGCTATAAATACTAGAGACTATGCTTATGGAGGACTTTAAATTGATTAGCTTGAAACTCATGTAGTATTTGAAGTTTGGCACTTGCGTTCTACTTGTAAAACAAAATCGAGTAGTAATATCACACCCCTAGTTGAAAAGCAGTGAAAATGGGGCTATGAAACTCACCTGAGTCTTGGAATGTTAAGCAATTAAACTTGAAGTAATTAGCAGTGTGTTGGTGTCCAAAGACTTGAAACCTGAATGTGTCCACGACACTTGAATTGTTATTAATTGTATTGGTATCTCGAAAGACTACCATTGAAATTGTTTGTCTAACTTAATGTCCAAATTACCCCGATTTGGTTGATTGTATTGTTACAAGTTACTCCGACTTGTTTGATTTAAATTGATACAAGTTACAACGACTTGTTTGAATAAATTGATACAAGTTACAACGACTTGTTTGATTTTGAAGTATGTTTTGAAAACGCGTACGGCCCGTTGGTGATGGTTGTAACAATAGTTCAAAAGGTTATTATATTGTTGCTACAGTGAATTGCTACAGTAACTTTGACTTCGAAAATTTTGAGTTTTGAAGATTCTGTTTTGTGCGACGTAGGCTGCGACGTAGGCTGCGACGTAAGAGTTTTGCGACGTAAAGGGTTACGTCGCTAAGGTCAACAGTGCTAAGTCAATAGCGACGTAGGGTGCTACGTCGCTTATGCGACGTAGGTTCGTTTTTGCGACGTTAAGGTCTGCGTCGCTATGTGCGACGTTCGCAAGTCAATGCGACGTAATAGGCTGCGTCGCTGTATGCGACGTTGGGGATATAATGCGACGTAGGTCGCTACGTCGCATCTGCTCCAGACCAAATGCGACGTACGGGGTCTGATCGGAGTTTCAACTCCAAAAACGCGTTTTCCGGCCATCGATCGGCATAATATTTTTACCCAACCCATTTTAGGACATTACAAGGTTATACAAACAACTAGCAAGTTATAAATCTTAAAAACGAGAGTTTTCGGAGTTGTGTCGGAAACTTACAAATCGCCGAAATGAAATTCCGGAAAGATAGAAGTGTAGATCGTCGCGAGGTGGTCGTTTATTGTAAAGGGGCTTGAAGATCCGAGGTCGTTTGAGGTGTTTATTTTGCGATTTTGATGATTTTTGGTTTGGGGTTTGTTTGAGAGAAATAAGAGAGGAGAGAGATAGAGAAAAAGAGAAATGAAAGTAGATGGGGTGGGAGTGGGAGGTTAAACCCCCATTTTCGCCCCGCGTTTCCGTTCCGTGCGGTGTTCGTTTGCTCCGTTGTTTAAACGTTAAATAATTATTTTAAATATTAATTGGTACATTTTTAAAATACAAATTATTACGCTATATTTTATTTAAATATTTTACTAATCACTTTATATTTGAATTATAAAAACGTAAGTTAATTTGTTTGCGCGTTTTACATTTTAAATTTGGTAACTTTCTGATTGTACGGTACGAATGAATACGAAGTATTATAATAAGAATACTTTTGACATGAAGCGTTATTAAATAAAAGTTGGTCACCAACGTCCGTATTTATTGTATCGAAATTCATTCGATTTAAAGCTCGTGCGATTTAAACAAACCGCATAATTGTAGATATATATTCAACAATATATATAATAGTTGATACATTAATTAGCCTAACACAGAACTAATTACATGTATTAAAACTTTATTAGGCACTAAAGTATAGTCCTAAATTGACGGTTGTCACAAGTGTACTATCAATTGATCCTCTTGTAAATCCATTCTCAAGTAGATACGTTGATAGTGTTCCATACCACATCCTTGGTGCTTGATGTAATCCATATAGAGCCTTATTCAAACGATATACTCTATCTGGATACTCAGGATCAGCAAACCCTGGCGGTTGTGAAACATACACCAATTCTTCCACTTTGCCATACAAAAAGGCACTCTTAACATCCAACTGATAAACCTTTATACCATAATATGATGCGAATGCTAAGAATACTCTAATTGCTTCTAGCCTAGCAACTGGTGGAAACACTTCATTGTAATCTATACCTTCTTGTTGATTAAAACCTTGAACTACCAGACGAGCTTTATTGCGAGTAACGATTCCTTTATCATCTCTCTTGCACTTAAATACCCATCTAGTTCCAATTGGATATTCTCCCTTTGGTAGGTCAACCAACTCCCATACTTGTAATTTAGAGAACTGAGATAGTTCTTCTTGCATTGCTTCTACCCACGAACTTTCTTTTAAAGCCATTTGAACATTTTTAGGCTCGACTTGTGAGATAAAGCATGAATATAGACATTGATTAGGAATCCCTGTCTCTTTCATTGCAGTATACAAGCTTTGGTATTCAGAATTCTCAGACGTACTAGTTCTGGATTGATGCCTATTTTGAACCGGAGTATTAATATCACCGATGATGTTTTCAACGGGATGATTCTTACTCGTTCTAGTTGTAGTAACTGGTTCAACCGGTATATCATCTTCTAAATTAGTACCAATCTCTTCCAATTCAGGTACATCTTCCGTACGTGCTGAAGATATCCTTAAATGTTTCAAAGGAGTAAGTATATCATCAAACTTTGTAGAAAGATCATCAGGATCTTCTGTTTCTTGAGACTTATCCTCTGAAGGTTGCTGTGACTCACTTGTGGAAGCTTTATCTGAGTCAACATTAGTCTTAATTCCAGACTGCTTAACACTTGATGTTGAAGCGGGACCAATATTCTCATCTTCAAACAATAAATGTTCAGCTATCTCTGAATCACTGACATAGTCACTAATAGGAACTTTAAATGATGCAAAAAGATCAGAATAATCAAATTGCTAATCTAAGCCCTTATGAACATCAGGTGAGTAGCTCGTAACCTCAATATTATAAACTACCTCCAAACGTCCTGTGACTTTATTAAAGACTCTCTTGTTTGGCGAATTGGGCATATATCCTAAGAAAAATCCTTCGTCAGCCTTCTCACCAAATTTTGCTTGATGTCCAGTCTTTAATATGGTGCATGAAACTCCAAAGGGTTCAAACCCTTTTAAGTTAGGTTTCTTATTGTTCAAAAGCTCATAACAAGTCTTGTTATGTCTCTTAACCGTAAGAACTCTATTAAGAACATAACATGCTGTATTCACTGCTTCTGCCCAAAAGATGACCGGAAGCTTTGAATCAGCAAGCATTGTTCTAGCAGCTTCAATCAACGTCCTATTTTTCCTTTCAGCAACACCATTCTGTTGAGGTTCATAAGGTGCACTGAATTGATGTAATATCCCTTTGCTTAAGCAATAGATATTCAACGTTGAATTCTTGAATTCTGTTCCATTGTCACTACGAATATGCTTAACTCTCTTTTTATAGACATTCTCTACTAGATCAAAGAACTCAATTAGAATTCCAGGAGTCTCATCCTTTGATCCCAAAAAGAATACCCATGAGAATCTAGAATAATCATCTGTGACAACCAAACAGTACCATTTGCCACCTATACTTCTCTTGCTTATAGGGCCGAAGAGATCCATATGTAGCAATTCAAATGGCGAAGAGATAGAGTTTTCATTCTTAGGTCTGTGTGGTTTCTTGTGCTGCTTTCCTTTCATGCAAGGAACAAACTTATCCTCAGACTCGAAATGTTTTTGTGGTACACCTAGAACCAAACCATTTTTGGTTATATAATTCATCTTTCTCCAGTTCAGATGTGCCATTCTCCTATGCCATAACAATGCGTCTGTTTTCGAAGCCTTGGATAATAAACATGTAGACACCATTGAAGAGTTAAGAACACCCATGTTGATAGCATAGATGTCCTTCTTCCTTGGCGCCCTCATCAATATCCATTCATCAGGAATTTTAAAACCTGGCTTCAGGACTAAGGCCTCCTTTTCATTAAAATAAACTGGGTGACCTTTATCACAGACTTGGGAAACACTCACTAGGTTGTGAGTAAGTTCTTCAACATAGTTCACATCCTCAAGAGTCAAAGTTCCATTTGAAACTTTTCCTTTTCCCGAAATTACTCCTCCTTTATCTCCTGCAAAATTGACTTTTTGCTTGAGACTCTCCTTGAAGTCCTTCAGTAGACTTCGTTCTCCTGTCATGTGTCTTGAACATCCACTGTCTACATACCACCAGCTGTCCTTATTCACAGCATGCTCCTGCACATAACACAAAATACGATCAGTTATCAAGAGGGACCCAAGCCATTACGGTCTTGGTTTGTCCCTTATCATCAACAAACTTAAGCTCTTTAAAATAACCATCCTTCCCATCAGGAGCTTTGGTCACTTTCGAAGTAGCTTGAGTTTGTGGACGATCAGCCTTAAGAGGTGAATTTGAGGAGAACCTCTTAGGCACATAATTATGAGCTCTATTATGATAATTATAATTAAACTCATGTGATCGTGAAGTAGTACCATTCTCATAATGATTATGGCCTCTACTTGTAGTTCTAAACCTCGACGGTGTCACATCCCTAGACTTATAGACAGAATTATCACTTTGAGTATATGGCCGTTTAGGTTTAGGTGGGGAGACACTATGCTTTCCATCTCTTTTAAGAATGTTAACAGGTTTATTACCTAACTTAGGTTTGGTATCTAACCCGTCTACAGTCATACTAGAGTCGGTCTGTGTCTTTTCATCCATCACAAGCTTATGTGGTGTTTCAGGCTTTTTGTTAGGACAACACGAAGCCACGTGTCCCTTATGATGACACTTGAAACATGACATCTGCTTGCGTGATTTACTCACTTTTGCTTTCTCATCCGGAGTCTTAGGCACTAAAGGTTTAAACTGTTCCTTATCAACTTTATCATTAATCTTAGCATCGTTAATCACTCCACCCGATACAAACTGTATTTTGGTGAACTGAGAAGCCTTGCCATTATCTAATGATACGTTCTTAATAACATCTTTCTGTGCCTCTGACTGTTCAGGTTTATCAGCTACTGAAATCTCAGGATTAACTTCAGTCATCTCAGAATCTTCAGGAATAGGAGTGTAATTGGCATTAAAATGCGGGGATACATCATTGTAACCTAACCCAGTCTTGTCCTTTACACTTCTTTAAGCATCTAACATTTTATCCATTTGAGATGTTCTATAGTTCTCAAGTTTACGGTTTTGCTCAATTAACCTTAAGTTAAGGTTCACTATTTCCTGATCCTTACTAGCAATCGTCTCATTTAAGTCTTTGATATTCATATAGAGACCATCTATGACAACAGATTTTTCACTTATGGTATCTCTAAGTTTTGTTCTATCCGACGCATCAGACTTAATTTTATCTTTTAAGACCTGTTTATCATCACTTAATCTACGAATATCCATAATAGCTTGATCAAGTTCAGATCTAACAGTCTTATAGGATTCCTTATCCATATTTAATTGTGATGACAAATTACTATTTGACACAGTTAAGACACTATTCTGAGATTGTAAATCAGTAACTAAGTAACAAACATCAGCAAGATTAAGAATATCTAAACATACCTTCTTCTTGTCAGTTTGTAATTCAGCCATGCGTGCCACGAATTCCTCAGGACTCATATCTGGAGTTGAATCCATATATAGCACGTCATCATCACTTGCCCTCACTTCAGACTTAGGCACCTCTACTCTCTGTTCCATATCAGTGGGCATGTAGGAAACTGATCCAGCAGTTGTTTCTTCGATCTCTGCCATCAAGGCTTCCTCAGAATGAGCTTGCCAATCATAAAAGCCATCCAACTGCTTTACCACTAAGGCTTTGGAAGCAAGAGTACTTCCCGAACCTTATTTTCCTTGTGCTTCTACTTTAGGTCTTTGGCATTCTCTAGCAAAATGACCAATACCCTGACAGTTAAAGCATCTGACCTTGGTTTTATCAAACCCTGATCTATTGCCCAACACCTTTCTACCAGTTCTCTTGAGGAAATTCTTCACCTTTCTAGAAATCAACTCAAGTTGATCTTGAAGCTCCAATTCCTCAAGATAATCAGAATCTATCTTCTCATAATCCTCATCAAACAGAATAGGATCATTGATCTTTCCCTCTATGTAGTTCTCATATGATGCCACAAAGGAGGCAAGAACAGACAGTTGCTGTTCAGCAGATTTCACACTCATCGGCATCTTCTGATGCTCTTGAGGTGACTTCTCAGAATTCTTTCCCTTTGTCTCATCACCAGAGGAGGAAATAAAGCACAGATCTTCAAAAATCAGTTCTCCATTTTCACTAGTATCACCAACTAACAGTGCAGTGGTCGAACTAGATGACGCAGTCGAAAGACTTGACTTTCCATGATACAACCCAGGGTTCTGAACCTGATAAGAATCACTATCTCTTGACTTCTTGGAGAAATCATAACCTTTCAGCTTGTCAATGACTTGCTCTAGGGTCATAGTAGAATACCTAGTTTCGTTATCCTTAATCATAACACCATACATTTCCCATTTAGAAGGCAAACCCTCAAGAAACTTGTCGGTTTTAGATACTTCTTCTTCAACAATCTCATGGTATTCTAATTCACTTAGCAGATGGTAGAAACGCGTGACATAGGCATCAAGATCTTCTCCTTTTAAAGCTTTAAACATAGTAAACTGCTTTTTAAGAAGACTCCTCTTGCCAGCTCTCACCTGTGGACTTCCTTCACCTCTTTTCTCTAGAGCTTCCCAGAGCGTTCTAGCAGTATGAAAATATTTCAGTTGATGAGCAATCTCTTTAGGAAGACACATCTTTATGCAAGAATGTGATTTATTTTCATTTCTGTAAGCTTCCTTCTCTTGATCACTCATGTTCGCATAGGTAAGAACCACAGTAGCATTTTGAACAGTTTGAGTAGGTGGGGTGTATCCACTCTTGATACATATCCAGATTGACAGGTCATGGAATCTACAGTAAGATTCAAATCTGTCATTCCAATTGTAGTAATCCTCGATTCTTAACAACTTAGGTGGAACGTTTGACTTTCCCACCTCGTGGTCCATTTCGATCATTCTACTTAAGTCAGACATCTTAAAAACGTAAAATTAAACTGTTTCAGCGAATTCAGAAAACTCAACTCGCAAGACTCAGCTCAACTCGCAATCTCAGCTCGACTCGCAGAATTCGTCGATTCGCAAGCCTCAGTTCGGATTGCTAAAAGATGTCGATTCGCAAGTGATGTCGATTCGCGAGGGATCTTGGTTCGACTCGCAAGCCTCAGTTCGACTCGCTAGTTCAACTCGGTTCGCAGGCGACGCTGGAACCCTAATCTCGACTCGCGAAACGGCTGTTAAACCCGAAAAAACGAATTTTTAAGGTATTTTTACGACTGAAACTTAAAATTTCGACCGTAAACAAACCCTAAAATGTCCAGAGAATGATTTTGATCGTTAGTATTGCAAGAATACACGTAAAAACGACCCGAATCAAAAACGCAATAACACTAAAACTTATGAACACACTCGTATTTAGCCCGAAAGCTCTGATACCAGATGTAAGTCCCCTAGTTTTAGGATCGATAACTTCGTTATCTGTAGTATTAAGGTGCGGAATCCCTTAATACGGTGTTATCTTACTAACAACGAATATGTTCGTATTGCGTTTAATAAGACTTAGCTTTAAACGATAAATCGTCAAAGCCTAGTCGTTAGGATTAAGTTTTCTCTGAGTTTGTCGAATTCGCAGATCAGAAATATGGCAAAAGTTATGTTTTTCACGGAGTAAAAAACATTATATAATATGGTCTCGGCTCGGCTCGCATGGGCCTGCGAGTTCGGTCCAACTCGCAGCCCAAGCCCAATAAAGGACTCGGCTCGCGAGACTCAAGCTTCGCGAGTTCAGATCTCATCTCACAGCTCTACTCGCTGCGACTTGAGATCTCGACTCGCTACGCATCAAACGTCTATTATTTATTTTGTATTTAATTATTCGTCTAACTTAACAAAACAATATGTTTAACGAATATCACTAACAAAACAAATATTCTTTTACAAATCCAAACCAATATACAAACATAATAATAATTACACTAGTCCTATTTCAAGCTAGATCTGTTGTCACACTCTATGTCCCAACAATCCGAAGATAATATCATCAACATACACTTGCACTAGAAGAAAGTCTTTCTTTTTCCACTTCACAAACAGTGTACTATCAATTGATCCTCTTGTAAATCCATTCTCAAGTAGATACGTTGATAGTGTTCCATACCACATCCTTGTTGCTTGATGTAATCCATATAGAGCCTTATTCAAACGATATACTCTATCTGGATACTCAGGATCAGCAAACCCTGGCGGTTGTGAAACATACACCAATTCTTCCACTTTGCCATACAAAAAGGCACTCTTAACATCCAACTGATAAACCTTTATACCATAATATGATGCGAATGCTAAGAATACTCTAATTGCTTCTAGCCTAGCAACTGGTGCAAACACTTCATTGTAATCTATACCTTCTTGTTGATTAAAACCTTGAACTACCAGACGAGCTTTATTGCGAGTAACGATTCCTTTATCATCTCTCTTGCACTTAAATACCCATCTAGTTCCAATTGGATATTCTCCCTTTGGTAGGTCAACCAACTCCTATACTTGTAATTTAGAGAACTGAGATAGTTCTTCTTGCATTGCTTCTACCCACGAACTTTCTTTTAAAGCCATTTGAACATTTTTAGGCTCGACCTGTGAGATAAAGCATGAATATAGACATTGATTAGGAATCCCTGTCTCTTTCATTGCAGTATACAAGCTTTGGTATTCAGAATTCTCAGACGTACTAGTTCTGGATTGATGCCTAGTTTGAACCGGAGTATTAATATCATCGATGATGTTTTCAACGGGATGATTCTTACTCGTTCTAGTTGTAGTAACTGGTTCAACCGGTATATCATCTTCTAAATTAGTACCAATCTCTTCCAATTCAGGTACATCTTCCGTACGTGCTGAAGATATCCTTAAATGTTTCAAAGGAGTAAGTATATCATCAAACTTTGTAGAAAGATCATCAGGATCTTCTGTTTCTTGAGACTTATCCTCTGAAGGTTGTTGTGACTCACTTGTGAAAGCTTTATCTGAGTCAACATTAGTCTTAATTCCAGACTGCTTAACACTTGATGTTGAAGCGGGACCAATATTCTCATCTTCAAACAATAAATGTTCAGCTATCTCTGAATCACTGACATAGTCACTAATAGGAACTTTAAATGATGCAAAAAGATCAGAATAATCAAATTGCCAATCTAAGCCCTTATGAACATCAGGTGAGTAGCTCGTAACCTCAATATTATAAACTACCTCCAAACGTCATGTGACTTTATTAAAGTCTCTCTTGTTTGGCGAATTGGGCATATATCCTAGGAAAAATCCTTCGTCAGCCTTCTCACCAAATTTTGCTTGATGTCCAGTCTTTAATATGGTGCATGAAACTCCAAAGGGTTCAAACCCTTTTAAGTTAGGTTTCTTATTGTTCAAAAGCTCATAACAAGTCTTGTTATGTCTCTTAACCGTAAGAACTCTATTAAGAACATAACATGCTGTATTCACTGCTTCTGCCCAAAAGATGACCGGAAGCTTTAAATCAGCAAGCATTGTTCTAGCAGCTTCAATCAACGTCCTATTTTTCCTTTCAGCAACACCATTCTGTTGAGGTTCATAAGGTGCACTAAATTGATGTAATATCCCTTTGCTTAAGCAATAGATATTCAACGTTGAATTCTTGAATTATGTTCCATTATCACTACGAATACGCTTAACTCTCTTTTTATAGACATTCTCTACTAGATCAAAGAACTCAATTAGAATTCCAGGAGTCTCATCCTTTGATCCCAAAAAGAATACCCATGAGAATCTAGAATAATCATCTGTGACAACCAAACAGTACCATTTGCCACCTATACTTCTCTTGCTTATAGGGCCGAAGAGATCCATATGTAGCAATTCAAATGGCGAAGAGATAGAGTTTTCAGTCTTAGGTCTGTGTGGTTTCTTGTGCTGCTTTCCTTTCATGCAAGGAACACACTTATCCTCAGACTCGAAACGTTTTTGTGGTACACCTAGAACCAAACCATTTTTGGTTATATAATTCATCTATCTCCAGTTCAGATGTGCCATTCTCCTATGCCATAACAATGCGTCTGTTTCCGAAGCCTTGGATAATAAACATGTAGACACCATTGAAGAGTTAGGAACACCCATGTTGATAGCATAGATGTCCTTCTTCCTTGGCGCCCTCATCAATATCCATTCATCAGGAATTTTAAAACCTGGCTTCAGGACTAAGGCCTCCTTTTCATTAAAATAAACTGGGTGACCTTTATCACAGACTTGGGAAACACTCACTAGGTTGTGAGTAAGTTCTTCAACATAGTTCACATCCTCAAGAGTCAAAGTTCCATTTGAAACTTTTCCTTTTCCCGAAATTACTCCTCCTTTATCTCCTGCAAAATTGACTTTTTGCTTGAGACTCTCCTTGAAGTCCTTCAGTAGACTTCGTTCTCCTGTCATGTGTCTTGAACATCCACTATCTACATACCACCAGATGTCCTTGTTCACAGCATGCTCCTGCACATAACACAAAATACGATCAGTTATCAAGAGGGACCTAAGCCATTACGGTCTTGGTTTGTCCCTTATCATCAACAAACTTAAGCTCTTTAAAATAACCATCCTTCCCATCAGGAGCTTTGGTCACTTTCGAAGTAGCTTGAGTTTGTGGACGATCAGCCTTAAGAGGTGAATTTGAGGAGAACCTCTTAGGCACATAATTATGAGCTCTATTATGATAATTATAATTAAACTCATGTGATCGTGAAGTAGTACCATTCTCATAATGTTTATGGCCTCTACTTGTAGTTCTAAACCTCGACGGTGTCACATCCCTAGACTTATAGACAGAATTATCACTTTGAGTATATGGCCGTTTAGGTTTAGGTGGGGAGACACTATGCTTTCCATCTCTTTTAAGAATGTTAACAGGTTTATTACCTAACTTAGGTTTGGTATCTAACCCGTCTACAGTCATACTAGAGTCGGTCTGTGTCTTTTCATCCATCACAAGCTTATGTGGTGTTTCAGGCTTTTTGTTAGGACAACACGAAGCCACGTGTCCCTTTTGATGACACTTGAAACATGACATCTGCTTGCGTGATTTACTCACTTTTGCTTTCTCATCCGGAGTCTTAGGCACTAAAGGTTTAAACTGTTCCTTATCAACTTTATCATTAATCTTAGTATCGTTAATCACTCCACCCGATACAAACTGTATTTTGGTGAACTGAGAAGCCTTGCCATTATCTAATGATACGTTCTTAATAACATCTTTCTGTGCCTCTGACTGTTCAGGTTTATCAGCTACTGAAATCTCAGGATTAACTTCAGTCATCTCAGAATCTTCAGGAATAGGAGTGTAATTGGCATTAAAATGCGGGGATACATCATTGTAACCTAACCCAGTCTTGTCCTTTACACTTCTTTGAGCATCTAACATTTTATCCATTTGAGATGTTCTATAGTTCTCAAGTTTACGGTTTTGCTCAATTAACCTTAAGTTAAGGTTCACTATTTCCTGATCCTTACTAGCAATCGTCTCATTTAAGTCTTTGATATTCATATAGAGTCCATCTATGACAACAGATTTTTCACTTATGGTATCTCTAAGTTTTGTTCTAACCGACGCATCAGACTTAATTTTATCATTTAAGACCTGTTTATCATCACTTAATCTACGAATATCCATAATAGCTTGATCAAGTTCAGATCTAACAGTCTTATAGGATTCCTTATCCATATTTAATTGGGATGACAAATTACTATTTGACACAGTTAAGACACTATTCTGAGATTGTAAATCAGTAACTAAGTAACAAACATCAGCAAGATTAAGAATATCTAAACATACCTTCTTCTTGTCAGTTTGTAATTCAGCCATGCGTGCCACGAATTCCTCAGGACTCATATCTGGAGTTGAATCCATATATAGCACGTCATCATCACTTGCCCTCACTTCAGACTTAGGCACCTCTACTCTCTGTTCCATATCAGTGGGCATGTAGGAAACTGATCCAGCAGTTGTTTCTTCGATCTCTGCCATCAAGGCTTCCTCAGAATGAGCTTGCCAATCATAAGAGCCATCCAACTGCTTTACCACTAAGGCTTTGGAAGCAAGAGTACTTCCCGAACCTTGTTTTCCTTGTGCTTCTACTTTAGGTCTTTGGCATTCTCTAGCAAAATGACCAATACCCTGACAGTTAAAGCATCTGACCTTGGTTTTATCAAACCCTGATCTATTGCCCAACACCTTTCTACCAGTTCTCTTGAGGAAATTCTTCACCTTTCTAGAAATCAACGCAAGTTGATCTTGAAGCTCCAATTCCTCAAGATAATCAGAATCTATCTGCTCATAATCCTCATCAAACAGAATAGGATCATTGATCTTTCCCTCTATGTAGTTCTCATATGATGCCACAAAGGAGGCAAGAACAGACAGTTGCTGTTCAGCAGATTTCACACTCATCGGCATCTTCTGATGCTCTTGAGGTGACTTCTCAGAATTCTTTCCCTTTGTCTCATCACCAGAGGAGGAAATAAAGCACAGATCTTCAGAAATCAGTTCTCCATTTTCACTAGTATCACCAACTAACAGTGCAGTGGTCGAACTAGATGACGCAGTCGAAAGACTTGACTTTCCATGATACAACCCAGGGTTCTGAACCTGATAAGAATCACTATCTCTTGACTTCTTGGAGAAATCATAACCTTTCAGCTTGTCAATGACTTGCTCTAGGGTCATAGTAGAATACCTAGTTTCGTTATCCTTAATCATAACACCATACATTTCCCATTTAGAAGGCAAACCCTCAAGAAACTTGTCGGTTTTAGATACTTCTTCTTCAACAATCTCATGGTATTCTAATTCACTTAGCAGATGGTAGAAACGCGTGACATAGGCATCAAGATCTTCTCCTTTTAAAGCTTTAAACATAGTAAACTGCTTTTTAAGAAGACTCCTCTTGCCAGCTCTCACCTGTGGACTTCCTTCACCTCTTTTCTCTAGAGCTTCCCAGAGCGTTCTAGCAGTATGAAAATATTTCAGTTGATGAGCAATCTCTTTAGGAAGACACATCTTTATGCAAGAATGTGATTTATTTTCATTTCTGTAAGCTTCCTTCTCTTGATCACTCATGTTCGCATAGGTAAGAACCACAGTAGCATTTTGAACAGTTTGAGTAGGTGGGGTGTATCCACTCTTGATACATATCCAGATTGACAGGTCATGGAATCTACAGTAAGATTCAAATCTGTCCTTCCAATTGTAGTAATCCTCGATTATTAACAACTTAGGTGGAACGTTTGACTTTCCCACCTCGTGGTCCATTTCGATCATTCTACTTAAGTCAGACATCTTAAAAACGTAAAATTAAACTGTTTCAGCGAATTCAGAAAACTCAACTCGCAAGACTCAGCTCAACTCGCAATCTCAGCTCGACTCGCAGAATTCGTCGATTCGCAAGCCTCAGTTCGGATTGCTAAAAGATGTCGATTCGCAAGTGATGTCGATTCGCGAGGGATCTTGGTTCTACTCGCAAGCCTCAGTTCGACTCGCTAGTTCAACTCGGTTCGCAGGCGACGCTGGAACCCTAATCTCGACTCGCGAAACGGCTGTTAAACCCGAAAAACGAATTTTTAAGGTATTTTTACGACTGAAACTTAAAATTTCGACCGTAAACAAACCCTAAAATGTCCAGAGAATGATTTTGATCGTTAGTATTGCAAGAATGCACGTAAAAACGACCCGAATCAAAAACGCAATAACACTAAAACTTATGAACACACTCGTATTTAGCCCGAAAGCTCTGATACCAGATGTAAGTCCCCTAGTTTTACGATCGATAACTTCGTTATCTGTAGTATTAAGGTGCGGAATTCCTCAATACGGTGTTATCTTACTAACAACGAATATGTTCGTATTGCGTTTAATAAGACTTAGCTTTAAACGATAAATCGTCAAAGCCTAGTCGTTAGGATTAAGTTTTCTCTGAGTTTGTCGAATTCGCAGATCAGAAAAAATGGCAAAAGTTATGTTTTTCACGGAGTAAAAAACATTATATACTATGGTCTCGGCTCGGCTCGCATGGGCCTGCGAGTTCGGTCCAACTCGCAGCCCAAGCCCAATAAAGGACTCGGCTCGCCAGACTCAACCTACGTGAGTTCAGATCTCACCTCACAACTTGACTCGCTGCGACCTGAGATCTCGACTCGCTACGCATCAAACGTCTATTATTTATTTTGTATTTAATTATTCGTCTAACTTAACAAAACAATATGTTTAACGAATATCACTAACAAAACAAATATTCTTTTACAAATCCAAACCAATATACAAACATAATAATAATTACACTAGTCCTATTTCAAGCTAGATCTGTTGTCACACTCTATGTCCCAACACTTAACCATGAAAAAACCCTAGAAACCCATTAAGATCCACATGAATCAAATCTCAACCATGAACATCCACATGAATCACAGTCAAATCGCAATAGACAATCAGAAGATCTTGAACACAAAAAACCCTAGAAACAAAAATTAAAGATGAGAAGTAAGAACAAAGAATTGAAATCGCATGTGAGTGTTGCTTTAACGATGTATATTTTGTTGAAAAGGTGGTGGTATGTAAAAGGATGGAGGCTGGTGCGATTGTGGAGGAAGAGGCCGGAAGGGTACCGGCGGGGTCGTCGGAGGTGACCGGCGGTTAGTCGGCGTTACGAGTGAACTGAGAGAGATGATATACATATAAAAAGGTCAAAGAAGAAGATTGTACGTTTATTTAAGGATTAAAGGATTTTTTAGTAAAAATGTTAAACATTCCTTTGGATTTCAAACTTTCCATCAATATATGGATGGAATGTTGAATTCATGTGATTGAGAGAATTTGAAGGAATTTGACAAATTCCAATTCCATCATTTTAACCAACCAAACAAGATCGTGAAGGAATTCGAATTCCAATTCCGACGAATTTCGGGGAATTCCGTGAAACAAACACGCCCTAAGAGTTTTTCAATGACTAAATTAATTATTTGGGCATCAGAAGAACATACATTTACTAGGAAAGTAAATGTTTACTATTAAATGAATAGTTAAAAGTTGAAAATAATTTTTTATTGTTGAGTGGTTGGATGGTTTGATCATATATTCTTTTTTAATAAGTGTTTTCACTTTCACTCACAATTGTCCTTTTATATTGCGGAATAATAAAAGACATGACATTCTTTTATTCATCAAAAAAAAAAAATTCTATTTGGTTTATATGGAATTTTTATTTCTCATAGTAGTAACAGAATATATGAAGTTAAAGTGACGCATTAGTTATGATCTCAAGTTATACTATTACCTTAGTATAAATGCATCACTAAGACAAATATAATATTTATAATGTCACGGGTCGAATTGACAAATAGAAATTAGTAATAGTAATAATAGAAATAATAAATTTAAAAAAATATGGTATTATCGTGTTCAACTTGAAAGTGACCAACATATATGGTTATGGTATATTTTATTAAATTGTGAGATAATGGTATTGATAGTTTGATATATTCATATGTAAGTATATGTATTTTAATATGTTTTTTTTTCCTAAAATTATAATTACTGTCCACTCCGCTGCAATGCACGGGTTAAAACAGCTCGTTTATGATATTTTTAAACATTAACATGGCATAAATGATATTTTAAAATTTAGTTGGGCATCTTAAATTATATATAGGAAGCGAATGATGACATCATCAAAATCCCAATTAACCAATTAAATTCTTTAATATTGTCCAATTAGCTAAAATTTAGGATGAAGTGATGTCATAAATACATATTTTGTATTGAAATATATTTATTTATTAATTTATCAATATAATTATTATTATTTTAGGTTCCTAATTTCATTAGGAGACTTGCATAAGGAGGATTTTAACTTTAAATAATGTAAAAAATAAATATAATCTTAATCTTAATTCTTTATATTTTATTACAATTATTAATTAATATACGTAATCAATCTATTATATCACTTTCGTTTAAGGACTTTTGAACTTCATTGCATATCTTTTTCAGCTTTTACGAAATAATTCGTGTAATTATAAAAATCAAATTTACATTCAATGGCCCGTGTGTATACACGGGTTTGATGTCTAGTATATTATATACTAGCCTCGAAACCCGTGTATACATACGAGTCGTTAAATGTGTATACGATTTTGAATAAATATATTTAAAAATTAAAGTAGTTTAATCTTTAGATTTTCACTTTTTTTTTGTTTTAACCCATCAAAATTTTTTCTCATAATTTACTCATTCTAAGTTTCAATATTTTGATGGTTTAACCCTTACAGGGATATCTACAATTTATACTTTAAAAGTTTGGTGGTTTAATCTCTTTAATCTATATTTTCTTATGATTTTACCATTGTAACTTTAACCAATTTAATCATATAACTTTCAAAACTTTTCTAGTTTAGCCATTTTAAAAGTTAAACCAATAAGTCAAACATCTTTTAACCACCACCAAAAATAAAATGACTTTCGAGATCACAATAAATAAAAACTAAAAAATTTGTTAGAATCCCTACAATAATACTTGTAATTGGTAGAAAATACCAATTTCAAAAATGTAAATCATGATCACTATATCAAAAATGCATATATAATACTTACTTTTTGGTAATATACATACGATACAAACTTTAATTAAAGACATAATTAGAAGGGTTTTGTTAAACAATGCCCTAAGTTCTTATAAGAAACTCAAATGTTTGCAATCTAATCATTTCAATATTTCTTTTATAATCTAAAATAGCATTAAATATATGTTTATAAAAAGAAACTTTGAGTTTATTCAATGCAAAATTCAACTTTATTAAGTATAATTTTGAATTAAAATGGCATGTTTTACATCAATTAATGCGCATTTGAGTTTCTTAGCAAAATCCTTAATAGAAAAATACAAAAATTAAAGACATTATTAGAAAGTTAACGACAATGGAATTTTGAGAACTCTCGATATATATACAATAAATATGAGATAGGATAACTTAATCGATGAATAGAAAATTGTAATTAAAGTCCAAGATGGTAGCTTATCAAAATTGTAACTAATGTCAGACACCATCAATTGTTATTATCATTAATTATATTAGGATTAGGATTAGGATTATGATATATGATGATGTCATTATTTATTAAATTTTACTCAATTTAA
Organism: Helichrysum umbraculigerum; assembly: GCA_949592205.1. Classification (NCBI taxonomy): domain Eukaryota; kingdom Viridiplantae; phylum Streptophyta; class Magnoliopsida; order Asterales; family Asteraceae; genus Helichrysum; species Helichrysum umbraculigerum. Next base: position 200,002,899 of record CATIUR010000001.1, on the reverse strand, counting down.
TAAAATTAAGAAATTTAATTGGCTAATTGAAATTTTGATGACATCGTTATGTGTTTCCTATATATAATTTACTAGACCTCAAACTCGTGTATTCACACGGCCCGATGAATTTTTATTTATTTTTCATATATATTGATTTGAAATAATGTGTGTGATAAATTAGAACGTTTCTATGAGTCGAATGATACACAATTTTGTTTGGAATTAAAATACTTTTGGTAGTACGTATCGAAGTTGAGTGTGTAAATAATAAATTTTCAACCGTAAGTATTTAATATAAGTCAAACTACATCGAACTATAAAGATATCTAGTTATATATAAGCAAATAAACTGTTTGAAGAATTAATAGAAAGTTGCAATTATAAACGATTAAGTTGAAATACGAAGCATCGGTTAAATTCTTTGTAAGACCTCTTTGTACTCATATTTGTCGTCTTATTTGTTTGACGGTCATCCCTTGTCACCATAAATATCCTTCAGCCCCTTCTCGATTTTAACACGTGGGACTACAACATAGAGTTGTCCATGAGAGAAGATCGGTCATCGTAAAACCCGTGTATATACACGGGCCGGTATATGTGTATTTGATATTCAATAAATAGGATTCTTCAAATAGTGAGGATTCTTCAAATAGTTACTAAGATAGGATAATTTAATTGTACATAAAAAATCTAAATTTAATTAAAATGAGACTTCATTAATTTATTATTATTATTATTATTAATCTGCTAGTTTAATCTAATTTTTCCACTTGCTAATCTAAAGCAACGATTAAAGAGTTCATGTTGGCGGATGGAATATTGATACTTTTATGTTTGTAGAATTAATGAGATGATTTTTAATTAAATATTATTCGTTATATTGTTTTTCTTATGATCTGACAAGTTATTTTACACTAATATTGGACTTTGATTAGAGTTAGGATTAGAATTAAGATTAGGATTAAAATAAGTTTGATTATGATGTCATTATGTCCCTAAATTTTAGCTAATTTGACAAATCAGGCAATTTGATTGATTAATTGAATTTTGGATGACTTCATTGAGTGTTTCCTATATATAATTTTTTTTTGCATAAGATGCAATTCTTCCACCAAATTATTGAGCAAATAAATTCATTCCCAAAGTTCTCCAACACCCAAAAACTCTGTACTCTAAAATGGCTTCTTCCGCCGTAAAACAAACACTCGGAGACCTAAACAAAGATTCATTCGTGACCCTTCTCACAAAACTCATCGGAGAATCAAAATACGTTCAAAACAACCCGCCGGAACTCATCCCGGAAGAGGATAGAATCGTGAATCAAGTTGTTGATGTGCTGAAACCTTATAGCACATCAACTGGTGGTGGCCCACTGGTCATAAATCATGTAACATATAAATCAAAAAGAGGGAATTTGATAGTGGAATACCCAGGAACTGAAGATGGAAAGATTCTATCTTTTGTTGGAATGCATATGGATGTTGTCACTGCTAATCCTCAAGAATGGGTTTGTTTGTTTTTTTTTTTTTTAATTTATTTATTTGATTATAATCGTTGGATTTTGTGATGTAGATTGTGGGTGTTTTTGGGTTTCTGATTTAATGTGAATTCTGGTGTCAAGTTATACGTTTTTTGATTATTTTGAGTTATTATTACAAATTATTACATTTATTTGCATCTCAAGTAAATGGCGAGTATTAGACCTTTTAATGTAAGATTAAACAAGTTGTTTTTGGTTTGTGATCTGTTGCAAGTTTTGATTATCATTGTTGAGTTTTTGATGTACTAGGTTTGCTAAACATTGATTTCTGATTGTCTGTAATTGTGAATGTGATGATCTGATAATCACTTACAAAACACAATTCCAAACACTATTTGACATGTTATTGAACTAGTTTAAGTTTCAAGTAAAAAAGATTCCCTTTTTGTCAGTATTGGAGTATCCTATACTTTTTGTAATAAGTTGCCTTTAATTGCACCAGTAAAAGAAGTGTTTCTAGGGAATTGATTCGTGTTGATAGCTGTACGCATCAAGATGCGTACTCTTACGCGCTAGGCCGTGCGTGATCCAAGAAATAATGAAATATAAACTTGAGGACGTGTAACAATATGCAGGATGCGTACGGCTAGAAGCACAGATAACATCCCCTTGTTTTCTATTGTTATTTAAATAATAAATATTAAATATTAACATATCAGTTTTTATTGTTTGGATATACTGCTTTATATCAGTGCAATTCCGGCTACAACCAAAGTAGCTGTCAGTATCATCAACACACATTGATACTAATTTCTATGTAACACGAATTAACAGTAATTTGAGGGAACTAAGCAATTTTAAACAAATTTTTTATCTTCATCTATGAAAAGCTAACATGTTTTGCACTAATACGGGACACAGGATTTTGATCCTTTTTCAATGAGCATTGATGGAGATAAACTTCGAGGGCGTGGAACGACTGATTGTTTGGGTCATGTCGCGCTTGTTACCGAACTTATGAAACAGCTAGGACAAACAAAGCCAAAACTTAAGTCAACTGTGGTTGCTGTTTTCATAGCCAGTGAAGAGAACTCTTCTATTCCGGGAGTTGGTGTTGATGCACTTGTAAAAGATGGACTTCTTAGTAAGTTGAAGAATGGACCTCTGTAAGTCTGTTTTCTTTATGTCTTGTTTTTCCAAGTCACCTAAGGGAGTTTGGATGTGCGTTTTGAAGGTCGTTATGTGAAAATCGATTATCAGCATAAGACAATCAGCTTTAATAAAATAGGATCTGGAAAACAGTATTTGCTTCTGTTATCTGAAGCTGTAATAGTAAGCAAATCTGTTTGGCAATTTTTGATTATATAGTAGTTAAAAATTGCCAAAATTACATTCTTGTAAAAATGTTGGCAGCAGTCTATGAAAAGGAAGTGAAACTGTTATTTAAGTAATCATTTGAGATTGTTTACCTGCCTCCAAACATTAAAAACTGATTGTTGTGCCTTCAAGCTGCAGTAATTAGATCTAAAATATCCAGACACTGCCTAATGAATGAAAATGCTTATGCAAGCAGCAGTTATTCATGAAGATCTAGCAAATACACCAGTATAACTAGTTAACTACTTTATGATTTCTCTCTATTAGAAGTGATTCTTAAAGAAGTTTTATCTTTGTTTTTGAAACAGGTATTGGATTGACACAGCTGATAAACAACCTTGCATTGGTACTGGTGGTATGATACCATGGAAGCTTCATGTCACGGGAAAGCTTTTTCACAGTGGTCTAGCACACAAGGTAAATCAAATACGCCTTTTGTCTCAATCAATTTAATATAATGTGTTTTGGTGAAGATAATAATGAATGATACTTGCTTAGATGTTCAAAATAAATGCAAGAAATGTACTAATAATTGTTCTAATATATATTTGAGGGTTAGATACTAGTAGGTAAACCTACTCTTTGCACAATATATATGAACAAACATTAACGGTCAGTCAATTAGAAACCTTTTTATAGATACACCCCATTAGGGTTCATACATGGGATTCCCAGTTTGAAGTTTAGCAGTTTTAAGAGTTAAAACTTAAGGGACTAATCACAAAATCTGACTTCTGACCTAGATGATAAGCTAGACACCTTCTGTCTCTTACTTTCAGATTTTGCACCTATTTTGTAGACAACATAATGTAACTTTTCCCTTTTCATCATTTTCACTTTCATCCTGTATAATTACTTAAGCTTACATAATTCAAAACAATGAAAAACGGCTAGACTTGTCTGTTGTATATTGATGTATAGTACATCTGTTGTGTTAATAACTTACTTTTTATTAAAAGTTAGATCACAAAATATGGTACACAATATCCTTATGAATAATTTATTAATATATAGTCTCTCAGAAGGTATCTTTTATTTATTTCCGTTGCTAGTAATGTTTATCACGAATTCCTCTTCGAACACTTGGTAGGCTATTAACCCTTTTGAGCTAGCAATGGAGGCACTCAAAGAGATCCAAACGAGATTTTACAGAGATTTCCCTCCCCATTCTAAAGAAGAAGTATATGGATTCGCAACACCTTCAACTATGAAACCAACTCAGTGGACCTGTAAGTTCTTTATTAATCATCTTCTGATCCTTAGGTTGAAAAGGATGTAATTGTTAATCACTGTTCATTTCAGACCCCGGAGGTGGAATCAATCAAATTCCGTTTGATTGCACAATTTCAGGAGATGTCAGGTTGACCCCATTCTACAAGTAAGTTCATTCATCTTTGATTTTTGACACAATACAGTTAGTGTAGTGAAGCTTTTAGTGTGCCAGATGTAATTTTTTGTCTCTTTTTATCAATTAACATCCTGATAACTTTTCAGTGTGCCAGATGTAATTAAAAAGTTAAATGAATACGTGGAAGATTTAAATACAAATGTAGAGAAGCTTCCTTGCAGGGGACCTGTGTCAAAATATGTTCTACCAGATGAGAACCTTAGAGGGAGGTATGCTGTCTTTTTCTAAATTCAACTAGAGGTGGTAACGTGGGCAGGCAGACAGGCCACCTTGACCCCGGCACTTTTTGACCAAAATCCAGTTTGTTGATGACCATTTACTATTTGGGGTGTCAAATATGATAAACATAGTGTCATATTACATTTCATCTATGTAATCCGCTTTTTTATTATTATTTATTAAAATGATTTGGTAGGTTTATGCATTATTCGGTTACTTTCGACTTGTTAGACCCATTTGACCCATTACCTTTTTAGCTAACTTAATCATTTTTCCATTTGACCTGTTATAACCTGATTTGACTCATGTATAAGTACTGAGTTGAAATTACTACCTAATACCTATATTTGCAGCGTTAAACATAATATATTTCAAAACCTTGGAAACTTAACACTGATTTTTTGTAACCACAGGGCAAACTCACTAGTCTTTCATTTATTTTATGATATAACAATAAAGTTGTTTTAATGCCAGAATTGAGATCTCGTTTGATGAGGCATCATCTGGAGTTGCATGTAACCTCGATTCTCGTGGCTTCCATGTGTTGTGCCAAGCTACTAAAGATGCCGTTGGTCATGTTAAACCGTACTCCATAACCGGCACTTTGCCACTTATAAGGGAACTACAAGTGAGATACGACTTCCTTTTATCGTGTTAATTATATACAAGTTTAATTGTTTTTTTTTGCTTTCTAACTCTGTGAACGTCGGTATTGTAAACAGGATGAAGGTTTTGATGTTCAAACTGCTGGCTATGGTATATGAATTTTCCCTAAACTTTAGAAACACCTGTAGATTACAGTATTGCGAGCGCAGAATTTTCATCTAAATGTGCTAATTCTGTGACCCATTTACGAGTAAATGGGTCGATTCCAGTTATCTTTTCTTTTTAAACGGGTCGATTGGGTTGAAAGTCACACAAAGTGTTTCAAAATAAACCTTCTAGTCGTTTTGATAAATTAATATTACCCTGTATATTATTGTTGTAATACGGAGGACTAGCTAAATTAGTTTGAGACCTGGCCCAATGTGACTCGTGGCGACTCTTACTAAAAATTATCATTTTTGACCCATTACCGGACAGGCCTATTATGCCACCTCTATTTTTGTCACTAGTTCAGTTTCTCGTAAGTTATGTGGTTGGATCCTAAGACTTTAAAACTCCTGTAGCTGTTTATTCTTTTGGAAGTTCTTGGGGCTGTATTGTTCATAATATTACCAGGGGGTACTTGGGCATTTTACGAATAGTCAATCTGTTCTGTTAATGATCAATAGAATTTTCATTGTTTAATACATTGTTATGTGGATTTATTTGATCAGGCTTGATGGCTACATACCATGCGAAAAACGAGTATTGCCTTCTTTCCGATATGTGCCAAGGTTACCAGGTGTTCACGGGGATCATTGCGCAGCTAGAAGAGTGATTTGTCTTTTCGAGTTCACTTATAAATTCACATGATATCACAGTAAATGACGCGAATGCATCTAGTAATAATCGAATTCACATATTATATAATTGAGCGTCTTATTATATATGGCATATGATGGATGGTTGAGATTAGATATTGTTTATGATCGTTTTTCATGACCTTTTTCCTAGTGTAAGATTCAATTCTTGTCAAACATAAACTTGAATTGTCATAACAAAACTTCTGAAAAAAGAAAATAAGTAGAAAAGATACAAATGTTAATTTGCGAACCATTAACTACCTTGACAAATTACTACTACTATAGATAGTTAAAACATCATATTTCATAAAATTAATCTATGTAGGTAACAATTTCATAACCGACGTAGGTAATGTACTTTGTAAAAAAATGTTGGTAGGTTATATGATCTGCAAGTACATTAAAGTACATTGTTAATCGGTAACACTTTATACAGGTGCATTACATACATTTGTAATAAAATCGGTATGTTACCTACATTGAAACAAAAGTGAAAGTACGTTGCCAGTATGTGATTTTAACCCATAAAAAGAATAATCTAGTTTCTCGTTTACAAGTTCATACTCAATTAATTTGTAGATTTGGCTCAGCTAATTTAGAAACTACTCAGATCGAGCTCTGTGTTTAGTTATTACTCAAAGTTTATTTTCATGATAAGGTTTCTCGTTTATAAGTTCAAACTCAACTAATTTGTTTCTTAGCTTGATCCTGTGCTCAGATTGAATTGTTTATACTTTGAGTTGAAATCTTATAAACTACATTTATGAATTGTGTTAAATAGACTAGACTCGTTTGACTTGTTAATGCAACGTTAATCTCTCTTTAAGTCTGTAGCAGTCAACTTAATAAGTGAAAGGACCAATAGACTACTAACAAGAATCACGAAGGACTAAAAATGCAAACTTGATGATACCTTTCATCTTAACTGAAATCAGCTACAAAATTAGGGTTTATCATTCAAACCCCCTGTGTTCAGTCCCCATATCATCTAAAGAATGGAAGATCAAGAACAAAGTCAAAGTCAAAATCAATTAGGGTTTGAAAGCTACGTAGTGATACACAATATAGCAAAAAGACATAATGTTGGAACATTAGCTCGTAGCGCAACTGCATTCGGTGTTACTGAACTCATTCTTATTGGTCGCCGTGATTTTAACTCTTTTGGCAGCCATGGATCCACTTCTCATGTCCGTTTCCGGCATTTTTACTCTCTCGCCGACGCCCGTGTCTTCCTCAAGGTCTCTCACTTTTTATTTTTATTTTTTAATATTTAAAAGTTAGAAGTATATTGTTATGAATGATGAATGGCTTTTTAAATATTTAAAGGTTGAATATTATGCTATTGTAACTAGAAAATTAGCTTAAATAAGCGTTTAGTTGCAGGAAACTCCTCTGCTTTCCGGAGAATCATTATAAAAAATAATTATAAAAAAACAAACAAACAGAGAAACTAGAAAACGTGTTCAAATTATGTTTTTGGAAGAAGTTTTATAGAAGTCTTTGTTTCCCCTTGTGTAACTACGAATAGGAAACCTATTATATGGTCTTTTCCTTTTTTTTTAGTCTAAGAAAATGAAAACTAACACGTTTTCCAAATTTTCTTTTGTTTTCCAAAGACGCAAAAGACTTATCATAAAAATAGAACTGGGAAAATGAAGAATTTTTCCTACGCACTATGTCGTTTCTCGTTAGAACTTCCGAACAAGAGTATTGATACCGTTAGGTGAGACTTGTTGGTTAATTAATATTATTTGAAAGTTTTACAGGAGAAAGATTGTGATATATGTGGTGTTGAGATTACTGACAATGCAATGGCTGTAAATGGGCACCCGTTTAAGAAAAGTACGGCTTTCCTTCTTGGTAATGAGGTATTACAGTTCAAGTTTTTTATTTATCTGTAATGTTATGCTGCTTATTGTTTCAAAATCTTGGATCCTATATATACACATTAACTGTAAATAGTTATTCTACACTAATTGAAATAAGCCTTAATTTCCTGGGTAAGTTCTGTTAGGGGACCTGAATCACTTGTATAGAAACATTTATATATGCATTTTTTGGCAACTACTTGACCAGATGTGTAAGTGTCACGATTTCTTTATTGGGAATGAAAAGGAGGGAAGGATTCGGGCATTGTGACACACCCAAGTGACTTTTATTCATTCTAGCTTTAATTGCAGTGTTTTGTTGATGCCTTGATGGCATCTATTTATACTCCCACTAGAATCTAGGCACACAAATATGCATGAAAGTCCATTTCATGATGAAGTTTTGTTGTTTTTTGAGAACACGAAAGAATGTAAGGTCTCTAATTGTGTAGGCTACTGTTCTATGTTTTTTTTTTTAATTTCACAAGGTAGTTTCATTACAGATGAACACATCATCATTATTTTGTGGTATAAAGAAAGATATCAATGCTGATAGTTAAAAGTATGCAGACCAAATGATCTTGTTGATATGTTGCCTTGAAATCATGATTACTATTCTGATTTGTTTCGCAATCAGTACTATGGTCTCAGTTACTGCCATTCTGTGAAAATTCGAAGCTGACATTTTTGACCCAGATACTTATAAATCGGTTGATTTAGGGTATATATCTTTCTAACCGTCCAAACAGTCCGTAGGTTGTCCAAACTGTATGTGTCTTACCTTCATAAAGCTCCTACATCATTTAGATCAAAAATTAAATCATTAATGAAATAGTTTGATTTCTGTATTCGTACTCGACACTTAACACACTGATTATTCATAAGAAAATTTGGACATAAAGGATTACGGTCTAACCCAACCCAGCATGTACCAGACAGTTACTAATTTGACTTGCCTGAACACCTATATGCCACCTGTCTCTGAAATGTTAATGTTTTGTCTTTCATTTTTGTGTTTTTTATATATAAAATGTGCATCGCAATCCAATGTACTTGTTATCTTTTTGTAGGGTAGTGGATTATCTGCAAAGGAATGCGAAGTTTGTGATTATTTCATCTACATACCTCAATATGGGTGTGGCACCGCTTCTCTAAATGTCACTGTTGCAGCTTCTATCATTCTACATCACTTTGCAGGTAAGCCCATCTTACTTTCTACATTCCAACTGATTCATATAAAGATGGTCCATGACTTTGACCGCAATGGTTTATAGTAAATGATTTGCAAATTACACCTTAAAAGTTTGTCTCGCCGTTATTGAAGACTTTATCAGGACATCAGTATCATGAATGTAAAGATTTTAAAAATCTTTTTGGAGATAACTGAAGTACGAGTATCTAATGTGAATAAAGTGGTTTGTTTGAATAGTTTAATAAATGAAAATTGCTTGATTGAAACTGTTCTGAATGAAAAAGTTTCATATGACGAAGTTTATCTATTTATGAATTGATTAAATAAAAATATATTTGATGTAACTTCACTGCCTGTTTGTTATTTTCCAAAAAATTGTTGTTGGATAAAGTAATCTATAAGTCAGGTTTCTTTGGAATAAGTGGTTGATGGTAAGTGTTGTTTGTTTTGTATGAAGATACCAAACTGAGATGATACTAAAAGTCTAAAACATATCAAAGATATAAATATGAACTATCAAAGATTTTGATCCCAAACAGAAAAATAGTTTTCATACTTTTTCTTAGAGATTGCAAAATGAGGTGGATTGGGTAACATGTGAAAACGGGTACCTTTTGGTGCGTGTGAGGTCAGATTGACCTGATACCCTTGTTGTCTAAAATAGTTAGTACTACGTAATTTGACTGTTTACTACTTATATTATTTTAATAATCATATTTTTTTTTTCTTTGTTCATTTGGCGCCTTTTGACCAGTTTGACCATTTTTCTTTATACTTTAAACTGTACCTGAATTGACCCATTTATAAGCAAATGGGTCAAATTTGTCCTTCTACTTCTACAGAGTTCTTTGACTACTTTACCAGTGAATCTGATGCCAGTCAGTCATTAGCTTATTCTTGTGAACATATTCTGCTTACCAATAGACAGAACTTTTGGAAACCGAACATGTTTCACAAAATAGTAGTTGCTATGGTATGCATTATTTGGGCCGTGGTTCTCACAGTCACTCAAAATTACAAATCAAACTCCTCAGTGTCTGACATAATGATGTCACATGAGTAAAGATTGTGTATATGTACCAATGTACAATCATGGTATTAAGTATTAACATTACATTGTCATATAAACAAAATATCGAATCGCTCAACAGTTCAAGTAATTTGACCTATACTACAAATAATTACGACCTTAAGGATATGTCAGTCTGTCCAGTTTAACGAAGGCCCTCGTTCGTGTTCTCAGTTTGTGTGATATTGTTTATATCAATGATTTTGTGTTGCTTCAGTTTGGGCAGGATTCCCTGAGCGAACACGCGAAGGAAACAAGTTTGTGGTTGCAGAAAGACCCGTGCATAAGATGGGGCGTAATATCTGCACTGAATCAGCAGAATCTGTGACTGAAGAACGCAAGCTTAAAAGAGAAAATGATGCCATAAACGGTTTTTTTGATGAAAGTGCAGAAACTGATTCTTCTAATAATCTTCTTGGTGCAGTTTTTGGGGATTAACTTGTAGAGTATATTGCACTATTGCAGCATCCGAGTGCTCACAATAGTACATGGGTTCTATGTGGCGGCTATAAAGAAGTGAAAGAGGCCCTGTTATCCCGGTTAACTTGGGTGAAATTAAAATAGTGTGTAGCAATTTTGACTCGATTAGTGATGTTATATATGTTTGTTGTTTCTATAATGGTGCCTCACTGAACGCGGTTTTAGCCTGTTGTTGCGCCGGGATCATGTAAAATTTGAATCACACATGGGTCAAAAAGGTAATTTATGTTGTGAGGTTGAGCTGGAGGTTGAATGTTATTTGTCTCTGTTAACTTGAGGGGGTAATACCCATGGCATGCCTAGGGATCCATCCCGACTCATACGTTCGACCATTTTCTTCATCGTCTTTTTGCAACGATTTGTATTCGTGTCTTGTACAAAATGTATAAAAATAATCGCCGTGTTGAGTTAGTGTCTTAGTGAGTTGGTGATGATCTACAAAGTACTACTATACAATGTTATAGTATAGAAAAGAATAATAAAATGTCTTTCTATTTTGGTTTGTACAAAAAAAATATCCAGTTCTAAAGGTATATTAAAAAGTTTTCAATTCTAACCTTTGATATACGCAGTTTAACGGATCTGACAATTAAAAAGTAAACTAATTGCACGTGATTCTTTCTTTGTAAACACTACTCCGTTAAATAAATTTGTTTAGTCTTCACAAACGTAAAAGTTTTGTTAACCTTCTATCTCCCAATTTAATTATTACCAAATTAATTCATTATAACCTTTCATTATTTTTGACTAAACAGTTGCACAAATTCAATTACGATGTATAAAAATGTAGGAGTAATTATTTAATCAAGACATTTTGTAAAAGGTGACGTTATTTTGATCATCGTTTTTGATAAATTCACAGAAACTGTGCAATAAGAACTCGTAATGTACGCAGTAGTACAATTTTATTATTAGTTGTTACCGCGCATTACACGGTTTAACATAGAGGTGGCAATTTAAGACTCATGGGTCTAGTTGGGTTTTTCTAATTTTTATAGATGAGTCTAATTGGGTAATTAAAATAAGACCCAAGTATATCATTATTACCTATTGGGTCATAATGAGTAATAATAATATACTTGAGCATTTTTTTAATTACCCAACTAAACCCATCTATAAAAATTAAAAAAACCCAACTAGACTCATGGGTATTAAATTGCCACATCTGGCACTTTAACATATATCAAGTTTATCAACTAACAATAAGATTCAGTTGACCCTTCTTTACAAGCATGGGACAAGTTCTTCCAGCCCGTGCGTAACGTCACATGATACCTCGCCCACTTGCCCCATAATAAAAACCTTTTTTATTTTTTATTTTTAAATCAAATTAACACACATTTTATTTTATACTATATACTAGCCTCTATACTTAGGGGTGTTATTCGGACGGATTGTTCGGATTTCGGATTATTCGGATCGGATTAATCGGATTTTGGACAATCTCAAGTTCATCCTTAATCCAATCCAAATAAGAAACGGATTAATCGGATATGGATTAAATGGTTCGGATTAATTTTCGGATTAAACGGTTTCATCCGAATAAGCTCAAGTTAAACGTGTGATACCGAGTAAGACTAAATTTACGTTTAATAAAACAAATATATAAACAAATATAAGATAAGATGAAACGATACATTATATTATAACATCCAAATTCCAATTCCAACTTCTAACATACAATTTGATCCAAAACATATTCCTAGTTCCAAAATTAAATACACCTCCAATCAATCTAATCCAAAAGAGAAGTCCCAAAACAACCAAAAAGTAAAAGTATTAAATCTTTTTTCTTAAGTTCATAGCATCCAAAATGTCAGACTTCAAAAACTGAAAAATAGTAACATTAATATCTAATATATTATTTAAAAATATTATTTAATATATTTTATTCTTATTCGGATTATACGGATATATCCAAACAGTTTAATTTTGATCCTTAATCCTATCCGTGTATCCATTTAAGTAATCCATAATCCGTTTAAGCAATCCGTAATCCAAATAATCCTGTCCATTTAACCTAAATCGGATTGGATCGGATGAATTATTCGGATTCCGGATAAAAGTGACACCCCTATCTATACCCGTGTATTACACGGGATTGGACGAAAACAAATAGATTTTAAAAGTTGTTAATATGAAGGATTAAATCTCATCAACGCATCATCAAATTGTGATATGATAATAGTCCTAATGTATTACGAATACCTATTGTGATATGATAATAGTCATGATGTATTACGAATACCTATTTGGATAAAGTTATCATAATTTATTTTCTTTATATTAATAAATAATTAATGATTTATGATGTCACTAAATCCTATAATTTAGCTAATTGGACAAAATTAAATAATTCTATTGGTTGATTAGATTTTTGATGACATCATAAATTGTTTCTTATATATAATTTATTATAAGATAGTCAATTATTTTTAAATACCATACTTACTTTTTTAACAAACTATACGTATTCACGTATTTATTTAATTTCTTTTTAACAAACTATACGTATTCACGTATTTATTTATTCTTTCAGTTTCAACTATGAATCTTATCTATTAATTCCCATACCCCTTTCAATTCATCCACCTCTCTCTGGATCCATCACATGGAGAACAACGACACCTCCACGGCGGACGTCCACCTGTCACCGGAGACCTCCACCACCACAATAACCTCCCACCACCTCAAACCACCACCAGGTTTAACCCAACAACAATTTATCGACTTAAAGTCAACCATAACTGAATTCCACACATACAACATCAACACAACAACACAATGTTCATCACTTCTTGCGCAACACATCAACGCGCCAGCCGATATTGTGTGGTCCGTAATTCGAAAATTCGATAAACCGCAGACGTACAAACACTTTATCAAAAGCTGTCATGTAAAAGAAGGATCTCAAATTATTCAAGGATGTACGCGTGATGTTGTTATTATATCTGGATTGCCTGCTGATACCAGTACCGAACGCTTAGATCTGTTGGACGATGAAAAACGTGTGATGGCGTTTTCGATCATTGGTGGTGAACATAGGTTGAAAAATTACCGTGCTGTCACGACTGTTCATGAAATTAGTGATGCGAATACGATTGTTTTGGAATCGTATGTTGTTGATGTACCTGAAGGGAATACGGAAGAAGATACTCGGTTTTTTGCTGATACCGTTGTTAGGTTAAATCTTCAGAAACTCGCGTCGGTGACCGAGGAGATCGCACGTAGCGGTGGGGCCACTGTCCGCGAGTCTTCCTGATATTTTTTGTTCAAAAGGTTGAAATACCAGCAATCTCAGCCGGTGCTTGATCCTTTTTTAGTGGTTAGTTAATAAAAACGATAAGTTTCTATTTACAACCTATACGGGTTACAGAAAATATACTGATGCTTATTGGTCAAAGACCATTTGGTCAGGTGATGATGTTTTTATTTCGAATTGTTTGTCCTGAGAAAAAGAAACGAAAAATGTGGAATCATTTTATCTTTTGCTACTATCATTTATCATTTATATTTGAATTTGAATTTTTAATTTAATTCTATTTCAATATAAATTTTTGGTTGAATTATGAACGTATGATTTGGTTGGTTTAGCAGAAGTGTGACATTCTATTATTGTCAAAGTTTGTTGTGTATTCTTTTAAATTAATTATTCTGTATTTATCTTGTATTAAAAAATGTGACGATTTCTCCTAGCACATTGTGTTAAATAGATAGTATATAGGATTACGATTACTTAAAAGGATTACTTAAATGTACTATTTTTTGGAAACGGCAAATATATATAAATAAACTCCGCAACTTAGCAAGAAGCAAAGAGCGGAATCTAACCATATTAATGTACTATGGTTAGATAAACATTAATACGAATATTATAAGGAAAATGCAAATGCAAATGTTAGAAGCTAAATAATTGTTTCAATCTATATCTGTTATGTTTTTTTGGGGGGAAAAATTAGTTAAAACCTCATATATAATTATTTAAACTGTGAGTTACTTATTCAATGTGTTAATAAATTAATTTTGCTCTCCTTAATATCTGCTTTTTATTACTTCATAGTTGTGCTTTTTACTCTCTAATTGGGATACTATATCCGTCCCAAAATAATTGTTCAGATTTAACTTTTTAAAGTTTTTATTTTTCAACTTTGATCTTAAATATATTTGTTTGAGTTATATAATACTTAATGCAAAATATATGAATGAATTTGGTTTTAAATGTATTTTCATTGATATTATTTTCATCGGGTATTATATAACACATATAATAATTTTAATATCAAAGTTGAAAAGAAAACACTTTAAAAAGTTAAAACTGGACAATTATTTTGAGATGAAGAAAATATTAAAAAATGACAACATGTGCCAACTTGATCATTTTGTTTATTTACAATGTTAAAGTCAGTGTCAGGACGGTAACTTTGTTGCATGAATAGTGATGTATTAATTATTTATTATTGGTATTTGGACGCTAACATATCATTTTCTCGATTCTCTGGTATTTTACATTATTGTATATATTATCATAAAATTCATAACACAATTAAATAAAATATGCCCACACATTTTTACTATTATTATGGTGGTGGGAATTGGGAAATGTCGATAAGTGATATATAAATATATATATATATATATATATATATATATATATATATATATATATATATGTAACGGATAATGAAAATTATTAAAAGCTACCTAGATGTCATGTCAGCATCGATACATGATAGAATGTCAATCGATATATTGGAGAGAGATTGTCACGTCATTTGTCAAATTAAACATTTTACAAGTTCATCCGGTACTTAGTTAATCTGAAGGTTTAATTCGTACACAAAACCATATTTTAATTACCCGACATTTTTTATTATTTGATTACTTGACTGTACACATAATTTGGTTCATAGCTTTTGTTTCTGTATTTATTTTCATATTCTTGCACCATCATTTGTAAGTGAATAATTTATTAGGAGGAGAAATCTACAATCTAACACACATACTATGTACAACTAGTTCGAATATTCACAATTTACCGACTTAAAAGGGTGTTTGGCATGGCTTTCATTTGGAGCTTTTAGCTTTTTCACTTACGAGCTTTTGAGATAAAAAGCTAAAATTCTAATTAGGTTGGTGTGCATCTTATTCTTAATCTATCTAAAATTCTATGAGCTTTTTTGTTTGGTGTGCATCTTGATCTGTCTAAAATTCTAATAAGCTTGATAGTCATTTAATTAGAATGCTAGCTTTTTAGCTAAAATTCTAAGAGCTATTTGGCTTATGTTTAATCAGATTTTCACTTCCCTCAATTCACAATTACCTAACTAGCTTGGTGTGCATCTTAATCTCTCTATGTCTAATTATTAAGTTCAAATATTTAAAGAGTTACATAATGCATAATCTTAAATCAAAGGCATTCTTTAACTAAACTATACCAAGTATAATGCCACATTTGCAACTTAGAATTACATTTTTTAATCCGTATTTTCGCTATCTATAATAATCTTATATAATAATTTAAAGGTATGTTTACACATCATTTGTTCATTATAATATATATTGGGACCGAATGAAAATGCTATGACATCTACACCGCCATATTTTTATCAATACACTGAGATTGTGCAATGACAAGTTGTACTATATGTATAAATATTTAAAGGGAAAAAAAATCAGCGCCAATTAGAAACCAAATTAAAATTACAAATTCGAATCAAATCAAATACACGTAGTTTTCTTCAACTAATTTTTTTGATATATACGTACGGTTGTCATAAATCATAATTATTCTACCATATATTTGAACATTTCAACGCTAATACATGAGAATGGTCCCCATACATGTATTATACTACTGCTATATCAGTATATTACTATTAAATTAAATTTGAACACAAGAAGAACCCATTGGAACATACAATTGTGTGGTCCATACATGTCATGACTTTTTTCTTATTTTTTTAATAACTAGCTTAAATCTGGCAACAATGCAGGCGGCTAAATTTAAATTGTATTAGATCTGAAGTTTTTTTTTAAATTTTTTAATAAATAGATTAGTACATATGTTAGCGTGTTAAATGTAAAGTGTTATATATTTCATATATGTATAACTTTGAGACCCGCGACAGCACGAACGACTAAATCAAAACTTTTACAAATATTCAAATTAATATGAGTGTATACATTGTTATAGACTGAAATTGTCATGTATATATAAATAAAAAAATTGAATATAAAAATGCATACATCATACCTTCCAATTTTTTTGGACTTTTGGGATCTTGAACTACCGGTTGTTTTTATAGGAGGGATATCCAACTACACTTAGATTTTGGGGCGAACAATTTTTTAAAAGATGTTGAAATCTTTGTGGATCAATTGATATGGAATACGTAGAGAATGGTGGATCATATATATAGAGTTAGAAATAAAGAATTATAATTAAATAAAGATTTGAATGACATACATTTTTATTTTAGATATTATTGATTTTGCTTAAATTAATGATTTTTTTTTTGTTAATATCGAGAGTATGTCGTGAAATTTGTATAGGTTTTATTTTTGTGTTATTTTATTTAATAGTATTATTAACCGAATTTTTTAATATATTTAATATTTAATGAGGGAAAGTGTAATTATTTTAATTAAATCTATATCGTTGGATCAAAAACGTAAAACCCTATTGAAGGGCCCCGATTACTCCATGAAATTTTAATTTAATTATACGTAAGATAAGATAAGATAAGATTTTAATATAAACGTATGGACGCGAAAGCTTGTTGTTTTACACTAGATCTAGATACACATAAAAAAATAAAATTACTATATAAAGATTCCATACTAGAAACGACGGAGGAGTTAGAATTTGAAGAAAGAGTATGACGAACGAAATCATCCTTCGCAAAAATAAATTGATGAAATATGATCAAAATCAACAATCAACGAAAAATTATGCTTCTTGTGAAAGGAAGATGATAAGATCAATTATCACAAAGGCAAAATCGGCACCTTCAGGTGAACAAATCACACTTAAAAAACCAAAAGAAATTGTATGTAAATACAATTAGAGAATTTAACACACTAACTTATATATTTTTAAATATAGTCATGCACCATATATATATATATATATATATATATATATATATAGTCTCAGGTTCAAATGAGAAGGCTAATTTTCGTGAGAACGTGAGAAACACTTTAAAATCACTTTTTAACCATCCAAAACATATTTTTTTACAAAATTTTCTTCGTAGCTTATTTTTTAAATAACTTTTAGAAGTTATTTTTCAAAAAAAAAAAATTCGACGTTTTACTATTTTTTTAATTATTTTTTGTTAAATTTTTTATTCATAATAATCACATTTTATAACTTGATAATCACATAAATAATATGTGATTATCATGCCATATTTAGTGATTATCTCGAACACATGATAATCACATTATAATAGAGAATAATCACATGTGATTATCATGTTATATTTTGTGATTATCTTAAATAATCACAACAGGTTCGACTGTAAAATAAGTTCGAAAAAAAAAGTTAATATTTAATATTTATATCATTACTTCCAAAAATTATTTTAATAGTAATCGTTGAAAAAGTTTTATAGGAAAATGTGTTTCGAATAAAATAAAAGTAATTTTGAAGTGTTTCTCACGTTCTCACGAAAATTAGCCTTCTCATTTTAACCCACCTATATATATATACTAGACTTTAAACCCGTGTATACACACAGACCGTTGATTTTTAATATGAAATTTCGTATTTAGTATCGTGTTTCTAATAATAAAGTGTGTAAGTTAATATGTATATTAAGCATTTAGTTGGATTCATGATAATATTACTTTATGTAAATGGATTTATATAAGTAGAGATTAAAAAATTAAAAAATTAAAAAAATTTGAAACCAAATTAGTGAAAAAAATTAATTATTTTAATTATATATCAACATTTTTAAGTAATTTTATTCCTCCTCGGTGAATTAATAATAGATGTAACAGTTCGTCCCACGAAGTTTGAGGCCCTTATATGTAAGACCCCACTTTAAATACAAACATATTATATAATTTATACGTCAGAAGCGCGTCCCAAAACATATACATATATCCGATATTTACAAAACATACCAAAAGACACTTTTATCAACTTCTATTGTTACTAACCATACTACTAAGAATAACTTTTACTAAGTTATACTTACAAACCATATTAACGAAAGTAAAACTGGTGATATAAACTTTTCAAAACATCATATTAACGAAAGTCAGAGTTTGCGCCATTTTAGTCAAACATCCAGTCAGCTTCTAACACCCGTTCATCAACTAACCAAATTCTGCAAAACATTTAACAACGAGGGGATTAGCTCACGCTAAGTGAATGGAACCGTAACCGACGGTTCAATCCATTTATAACAAATCTCACAACTGATAACTACAACTGTTTAAACACATAAGCACATAACTACATGAGGATCGGTGGCTCCTGTATGCGATTCTCAGTATGCCACGACCACTGGGCGCCATGCCATTCCCAGTGATCTACCGATAGTCTGATTACTACCTTCACTGAATAGATTAATTTTCAACTATGTGTATCCAAGAAACCTAGACAGTTACACAGTAGTAATCAAACCCAACCCGCACGCTGACCTCACTCCGAATCATCACAACAACTTGTCACATAAAGGCATATCATATGCAGTTATGTAAGATCAACTGAACAACTTTTTACAACTGGATCAATCCAACTCAATCAATATATTCAACAACTAAATAACTGAAATTAACATGGCAATAACTACAACTGAAACTATCCTGGTTTACCCATTGTAACCAAACTCGTTACAACTGAGTTGAACCGAGGACTACGGTAACCACTCACCAATTATCGTATGGTCACTAAACTCAGTGGTCTAATGTTACTGAGTGGCCGCCCGCTTATCTGAGAACACAACAATAACAAGTTAGTATCTTATTCCATATTATGAACCATAACACTAACCAATACAAAATCATCATTCATGATTAACATCCTATATACAGTTCAACCATAAGCTCAATTAAATCCTTAAATGTCATAATAGATAGAAGCTAAACACAAAAATTCACTGAAACCTGGGAATACGATCGTATTCCTATGAATACGATCATATTCATCTGAATACGATCGTACTCATCTGAGTACGTCGTACTCCCAAGCCAGAAATCACATCAGACCAATTTTTAACGAATACGTTTGGGAATACACTGGGGAATACGCCGGATTCACGGGAATACGATCGTACTCCAGGGAATACGATCGTACTCCCAGTGCAAAACAGACCTGCACTTTTCTGCTTCAAACACAGCTCGAACCAAACTCCTAAAAATCACCAAACTAAGTTTCTATATGCGAATTTACTCAGTAATTGACCACAACTTCGACCACAAACATACTACAACAATAATATGACAACAAATAACATCCAACAACTATCTAAATTCAATCTCAAGCATATATCATCATCAATTTCATATATACATAAACCCTAACTAAAAATTGCTCTTACATGAAGAACCATCTCAATTTCATATATATTATCAACATATAATCATCAATTATCTCCCTACAATCATGTTATAACTAAATTCTAGCTTCAATTTCACATAAACCCTAATTTCTATGAAATAAGTTCAAGAACACTTAAAACACTTACAATCAAGAGATACACAAGATGGTGATGATGATGGTGAATCTGATTCTAAGATTTAATCTCACAACTTGTTAATCTTTCTTTGATTTCTTTGATTTAGTGATAAAGAGTATTTGAGAGAACTTTCAAGAATGAAACAAAGATGAAGTTGGTGAATGAGTCGGTTTATTCCCACCGCCCCTATTTTAATTAGTGTAATGTTATACCCCTTCTAAACCTATTGTGTGGAACCTGAAAATACCCGTAAGTCAAAATATTTTATTTTACCGTCAACTTCAACTTTTTGAAACAAATACAATTTTATTGATCACAATAAAATCTGAGACTCTTATACTTGTTTATTTCCAAATAAACCATTCAAACTTAATAAAATATAATTTATTTTCAGGCCCAGAAACAGGATGTTACATTATAAGTCTAAAGCTGTGGCTAATTGATAACTTCGACCATAGTTTTTAGTTGAAACCTGAAGGTATCCGGTTAGTCGCTGCTTTCAGCTTTGCGGGGGCGTTATATATGGTATCAGAGTCATAGTCTCTCGGGGTGTGACGGGCACGCTGATCGTGCATCTCCTGGGGTATGGATTCTGGTTATTGGTTATGTTACGCCCTGACGAGGACGTCAGGATTTCAAGTGGGGGAGTTTGTAACAACATGTCCCACATCGGTTTGAGATAAGTTTGAGTCCCTTATAAGTCTAAAGTTGTGGCTAATTGATACCTTCCACCATGGATTTTAGTTCAAATGTGAAGGTATCCGGTTAAATGTCTAATTTGGTCGTTTTTGTGAGTTTTGAAAAAGTATTAAAAGTAGAAGTTAGATATTGTATTAGTGAACATGTGTATCAAATTTCATGTCATAACGATGTTTGAGTTAAAAGTTATACGTGTTTAAAGTTCGTATTTATTTGGTTAAAGTGCAGGATATAGTTCAGGGTTTAGATTTACTGGAAATCAGTAGTACCCGACGGGTAACGGCTTACCCGGTGGGTAATCCGGTGGGTAATCCGGTGGGTAAACCAAGCGGGTAACCTAGATTTGGTTATGGCCCGAAGTTGGTGTTGAAGAGGCGTGGTTACCCGGAGGGTACCCGGCCAGTTTTGGTGATATTGTTTTGTGTTTTAAGTTTAAGTCTAGAGTGTTATAAACTAATTTGATATGTATAACCATTATAAGTGGGACCTATTCAATTATGTATAATTCAGTATTATATATAAAAAAAAAAAAAAGAATTTCCTCAGATTTTCGGGCGTTTCATAAAACAACATAATCTTTAATTTCTTATGATAAATATTTAGGATTATAGTTTTATACACTAATTTTTAATAATCTCTTTAATTTTTTATGATATATATTTAACAATCTTACATTTGTGCACCAATTTTCAATAATCTTCCATTTCTAAATCCTTACATGTTCATATTCTTGTTCAAATTAACCGTTTTTATTTACCAAACATTTAAATATACATTTTAACACAAAAATACACACTCATTGATGAATATTTGTTATAAATTTTATACGTTAATCATTTTAACAAGAAACATAAAGCCTTTTAATTTGGTAGACAACATAAATACATGAACGCCGAACCAAGTTAGTCACAAAACTAAAAAACTTAACTACTAAAAATGCAAAAATATGAACATTCGTACTAACATAAATACAAAAATATAATAATCGTATTCAAACTTAGAAGATATTTAGTAATATTATCTATATATCTATATATATACACATAAATAAAATAGTAATTTAAAATTTTCGGTTTTTTGGTTAACTGGTTGTGACAATATCGTGAACCGAAACCGAAAAACTAAAAAAATACCAGTTCGGTTAACCGAAAC
Source organism: Helichrysum umbraculigerum (assembly GCA_949592205.1). Classification (NCBI taxonomy): domain Eukaryota; kingdom Viridiplantae; phylum Streptophyta; class Magnoliopsida; order Asterales; family Asteraceae; genus Helichrysum; species Helichrysum umbraculigerum. Next base: position 199,980,833 of record CATIUR010000001.1, on the reverse strand, counting down.
CGAAAAATAAAAAAGTTCGATTCGGTTAACCTAAAATCCGGTACGGTTCAACGATATTCGGTTTGGTTTTCCGGTTTCGGATTATTATGAACACCTCTAGCTATTGCCACCTAAAATTATGATTTTTCATTCTTTTAACTAATCAAGGATCGTAGAGTTTAGATAAATATATCAATTATGCCATACCTTTTATAATTTATCTTACATTTAATTTAAGATGATTTTGTCACTTTATTTTAAATTTTTATACATAATATCGACGTCGATTTCTCTTTGACGTTTCAAGACATCACCATTTGTAACTTAAGTGTTGATCTTTTCGGTAGCATTTTATCTTCTTTTTTTTTGTAGCTTTATTACTTTTTAGTTTAGGTTGCTACTACGTTTAGGATATTAAGCAGTATCTGCGAACATGTATAATTAAAGTGAGATTGATCGTATGATAATCAAACGATTTTCTAATAAAAATACCCGAGTTTGGATATTTTGATACCGATATATCTCAAATACTTTAGATTATCTTAATTAGTGTGATATTCTCTTGCTAAGAACATGACATTAAAAAGTTTATAGTATGCTTGAGAAATGAAGATGTGGGCTACGATAGTTGTATTATTAAACGGTTACTACTTATAACACCCCTCATTTCTTTTAACAATTATAATAACAATTGTGATTCGGAAGCGTATATTTCAAACATGTAATCATGCTTTACATTACCCTATAATGTAGATAAGCTTTTTCAAATACATGACATTTCAACAACTAGGTGTTATATAATTTAAAACATGTCTTCGGTTATTAGACCAACATCAGAGTAATCCGACTGTCAAACATTCCATCATTTCCAAGAACTTCCTGCCCAACCCAATGTGTCCCATCTAATATATCCTGCAGGAAGGACTGTAGTGGAATTAGCATAACGCTAAGTGAATGAAACTATAAGCAACAGTCTAACTTAGCACAACAATCTGTTTACATCAGCTAATGAAACGCCCCAATTTATTTCTTTACTTTAAAACGTATTTTATTCAATTTCATTCTAGTCCCATTGTAATATTATAATATTTACCACATTTTGACGATTTTAAAAGTCAACCACATACAATTTACTACAACTTACAACTTCTTTTCTATCAAAACATTTGACTGAATAACATAAAATGGGCGACTTATACAAGTGTCATCGTTACAATAGTTTAAAAGAAGGGAAGCTTGTCTAACCATACAGCAAGCTCCAATCCACGTTAACTTCTGACATTCACAATCATATCTTCAATCATATTGGTTCAACCGAACCAAACCTACAAAATAAACAACTGAAAGGAATAAGCTAACGCTTAGTGAGCATATGAGCAGCTAAATGAATAATTTATCACACAATATTATAATTTAATATTATTTCATTCTTTTTCTTATATACCATGGATCCTTAACTTTATTATGTGCTAATATTATCATATTAGCTATGACACGAGCCTATGGCCGCAACCATTACCCGCACCAAATTATTACCATCCAGCTCATGACCGCAGCCAATCCTGGACACCATAATTATATATTCCCACATTATAAATATCAATTACACATAATTATTGAGAAATCGTAGAAACTCTTTCTGGACTCTGCCCCATACCATGCTAATTACTACCAATTAGTCTTACAGTTTGTTCACCAATTAATGACCGCGTATCATATATCATTAATTAGGAACTATCCAATCACCGCGCGGAAGTGATGGAAACAAATCCCGACACAAGTCCATTAGAAGTGTCTACAATTCCCAATCCACACAATTCACGTATTCACATAATTATTTTCATTTACTGTTAAGGATCCTTATTATTATATCATGCTAACTTTTATGTAATTAGCAATTAACACAAGCCAATGGCCGCAACCATTGCTTACAAACCCACCATCACAACACAATTTATATCTCAACAGTTTTATCAATTATCCACCTGCTATATCATAGCACAACACATCATATCCATCTATTTATAACACATAAATAATGGAACCAACAATTATAATGTCCTTTCACTTATAAGTAATGGAAATTCATATTATGACTTACCAATTATTTGTATGCTATTTCATAATAATCAATATATATAAGCATACGTCCTTCTGCAACCCAATTAAACACAATTATTCATTCATCAGATTATGTAAGCCTCTTGCTCGTAAGCAATATGGATTACATAACCATTACCCATTTAACTCCCATAATACTCACCTTTGCTTTTTAGACGAAAGCAAATAAACATAAAGTCTGAATGTGCCACTTCTTGAATCTCGGATCACCTATGATATAATACATAATCATAATAACACATTTAGTTACTAATACCCATTATAGTCAATTAATTATAATTATCAATTAGTGATCCGTTTGGTGGCTAAATTTAGCTTTCTAGTTAAACTATACTTTTCTTAATCGTCTTAATTCAATTAAGTCTTAAACCCAATTAAACATACATATTCTATTTCTTGAAATCATATTACGTCTTCAAACCTTTTATTGAATCAATCATTACTTTAAGCATAACCTTAACAACATGATCATAACAACTATATCACTTCCTCTTAATAGCTTAAGCGTTAACTAACCGGTGAATTCATATTTTCTTAATCTTATTAGCTTTGAACTTTCCATTATTTTAACTAACATTTGATCATAAGTCTTATTTATATATGTAATACCAATCTTTTGATTACAACAAGTTTCTTAACTCCACTACATCTTACTTCTTAAATCATTAGTTACATGATCCTACATACCCCTAATAATTATAATAACCCAATGCACAATTACTTTAATTCTTGTTCATTTTAGCATTTCGGTAACTCATTACAATCGGTTACTAAGTCTGCTTCAGTGTATCCTAGTAGTATAAGCAAATTAATCAAAAATAGGGCCTGGAAACTCAGAATCGTGTCGTGGTTATGGTCGGATCGCGTCGCGATCTAGTATGAATCGCGTAGCGATCTAGTATGGATCGCGTCGCGATGCTTAGTCTGCCTACCCCTGTATCTTTCGTTCCTGTCACAGCCCGAATTCCTTTACAATCCATCATCGAACAGATTCAAATACTGGATTTCAAATGTATAAATTTCATCTAATAATTACTATAACTCACTTCTATCAATTTCCACTAGTCTAATTAAATTTCTTATCAATTCAAAATCAAATCAAACAAAATAAGGAAATAACACTTACAACTAGTTAGGAAGAAGATGATGGAAGTGATGATGATTGATGAAGATGGAGCTTAGGGATTTAAATCAAAGATAGGAATTGAAGTTATTTGTTCTTCTTTTCAATTTCGTGCGACCCAATTCTTTGATATTTTTGAGTTAGGAATGTTTGAGAAAGAAGGAGAATTAATAGAACGTACATATATATATATTTTGATATTAATTTAGACCCCTTTTATACATATTGTCTGGAACCGGAAAACCATTTGCGATTTTTATTATTTTATCGTTCTTACATATTTAATAATTTAAAACAGTTATAAATTTATTTGTCACAATAATACTTTTAGATTTTGGGGTGTTACAGCTAACAATAAACAATTAATCATTGATGATCCCAGCTAGAGATCTTAGTATGTATTACTTTGATTGATTATTAATAAGCTTGCGGAATAGTTTATTAATAACTTGAAGAACAAACTTGTATATAATAGAATATCTAACCAAAAGCTTCAATATTATTATTAATAATACGAACACACAATTGTGTTAGGGTTTACAACCTTGAAGCTAATAACTAGAATGAATCGTATCTATCTAAGTTTTTACAGGATCTCTATTTATAACATATAGAGTCCTTTACAGAATCAAACTATTATGGAATCATATCTATTCCATAATTCTCTCTAACCGACTATATCTAACCAACAGTGGTTATCTATATATCTAACAGAGGTAGTACTCGTATATTACTAACAGTGGTTGAGTACTTGATACAAAATACAAACTACATGTTCAACAGTGGCACTGTTAGACTAAAACTATTTGACAGTGGCACTGTCAATACAAATATTCTAACAATGGTGAACTTCTTCTAACAGCGGCAGTATACTTGTACTCTGAGCAGATTCGACAATGGCTCAGGTCTCAACAATCTCCCCCTAAACTTGATCATTCCCAGCAATGAATCAAGTTTCTTCATCTTTCTTTTCATCTTTCTGAGTTTGATTCTGTTTTCTCCTTTTCTCTTCCTCCTTCATTCTTTCCAACTCCATTCTTTTATGGAACTGATTGAGCACCATATATAAAGCATTAAATGCTCCTTCTGAAATCACTGTAGTTTTCAATTGAGATGCAAGCACATTTCTTAGAATCTGAGTTCCCAGAACATATCTTCTTTCATCAAGCATGAAAATTGACATTCCACTTCTGAACAGAATCATATGAACTCCAGCTCTAACAAAATGTCTCCAAGTATTCACAGCATCAATACAATGTAGGAACAAATTGATGAATGGCTCAGGCTCAAACAGCATATTCAGACATCTTCCCAATTCTCTTTCCATAATCACCAATGAAGCCTGTCTATCTCCTTGCCTGTTTAGCTCAACCAGATCTAGAATGTCTAATCTATTCACATTCTTAAGCACATCAGCAACAGATGCCAAGTATTGCTTATCCCCATTCTCTCTAACAATCTTGATCTGTTCTTTATCACCATCAGCAACTTTTGATTTAATTCCTTCCCATTCAATTATCCTTGATGATCTATCATGATTGATGTGAATATTTTCTTTATAATCCTTCACTTCTTTGATATATTTCTTCAGCTCTTCTGCATCTCTTTCCAAATCAGGAACTACATTATCAGAAGCAAGAACTCCATTCCATCTGTTCTGCATATTTTGATCAGAAAGCCTTTTGATTTCTCTTTCCTTGGCTTCTATTTCCTCTTGCTCTTTCTTTTCAATCCTCTCTTGCTCTTCTATTCTCACTTGCTCTGCAATCTTCTTTCTATCCTCAGCCAACTTTTTCTTAATGAATTTATCTTTCTGAATCCTTTTCTAAAAATCTTCTTTTTCCTCATTCTGATATTTCTCATGAGCTCTTTCCAGTTTCTCCACATTCCATCCTTCCAGCACACTTTTTGGTGCATACCTATCACCAAGAATTTTGAGTAAATCCTTTTTCCTCTGAGCTGCAGTTGGTGGTTTGTTCCTTTTCTTTTCAAGCTCAGCTTGTCTTTTCAATCTTGCCTTTTCTTCATTAACTTGTTTAAGCTTTGCAAACCCTGGATCCAGACCATCCTTATCATCCTTTTTGTTGATCATGTTATGAATCTGTTGAGCAGACAACCCTTGACCTTTTGCAGCCATATCATTCAACATTTGTGCAGCCTGTTGTGACAGAGTTACTACACTAGAGTCTTCCAGTATAACATCAACATCAATACCTTCCTTTCTCTTAGACTCAGCTGCCATTCTTAACATTCTTTCATCATGCTCCTCCTGAATTCTCCTTGCCTCATTCAAATCAATTGGAGGCTCTACAACCTTCTTAATCTTTCTCTCTTCTTTCAATTTTCCCTTACCTTTGTCCTTTGAATCAATCTTTGGCAAATCAGACTTAGGTTTGGTTGGTTGTGTAAGCTCTCTGATTGTAACAGGCACTTCTAGAGTCCTGGCAGTGGTCATTGCTGTAGCAGTGGTGTAAACTGGAGTAACAGTAGGTGTACCAACAGTTGTAGAAATATTTGAAGTACTAACAGAGGTTAATACAACAGTGGTTGAAATTGTACTAACAAGGGTTGTGATAACAGAGGTAGAAATTGTAGTAGCAGGGGTTGCTGTTGAAGTACCAACAGTGGTAGATACCTCAACAGGGGTAGATACCAAACTACTAGCAGAGGTAGAAACACTACTAGCAGTGGTCAAAAATTGAGTTTCAACAGGGGTTTGTACCTTAGTAGAGGTAGACTTTCTCTTTGAAATTGATTTCTTTCTATTATAAATCTTCACTCTTTCTTCCTCTTTAGCTTCAGGTTTTGACTCTATCAACTCCCCCTTACCCTCTACATCATCAGTTTCCATCTTCTCTGGTTCAACAGTCTTATCATCACTCTTTTCTTCATACACCAACCTATCACTAAAACTTACTCTTTTGCACCTATCAAGATTTGCTCCCATAATATCCCAGATATACAGATTAGCCACAGCCTTAAAAGGTAATCCTTTGTTTAATGGAAAAACATTTAAAGCTGGACCACTTAATGTATCATTATCTGCAACATTTTCACCAACATACACCACCATTCTCCTATCATTCTCAGCATCTACCATCTGTTCATCCATGTCTTCATTAACCACATAATCTGAGACATTTAATTCATCTTCAGCAACTCTATCACTCATCTCTACATCAGCAGGTATATCCATGAAACTGAAATCATCTGCACCTCCAGTATTACCATCATTGTTATCATCATGACCATCATCATCATTCTTATCTTCAGGCATATCATTCTGCTCATGATCATCATCTTTATTCTCCCCCTTGCCTGAAGACTCCTTAGCAGGCAACAAAACTTTATCAACTGCATCTTCAACAATTGACAACATTGTTTGTAAATCAATTATTTCCTCCCTCTGCTTCTTTATCAACTCACCCTGGGCAGCCAACATAACCTGTTACTCCCTTCTCAAAGCTCTTTCCCTCTCAAACTTAGTCCAAATCAGATTGACATCTTGTACCAAATCATTAAAAGTCAATTCCCTAGTTTCATTACTAGCCTCATCAACATTGGAGTGTGACCTCCTAGATGAATCATCGACTACATCTGCCACTGCAGATGTCCCTCTGTTATTGGTACTGGGACCTACATTTGAATCATCACCCATAGGTTCATCAAATATAGTTGCCTCTGGTTGGGTCTTACTGATATTACCACTATCCTGCCCTGCCAGTGGGCTAGAAACAGTAGTGGCAGCCCTTCCAGAATGAACATTTTCATCAAGTATGTTCACCTGTTGTGATGGATCAGTTGACTGAGACTGTGAAGAAACAGGAATCTCCATAGCCTGTTTAGCCTTCTTGGATTTCTTGGCTTTACTTTGGGTAGGCTTTTGGTTCCCTTGTTTTCTTTTGGTGCCACCTCTTGATGTGTGTTCAGAACCAACTTGTGTTGTTGGCCTGTCATCATTTGGTCCAGATGGTGTTGGTAATACACCACCAGTGGCAGAAGGAGCAACTGACATTGTAGAAAATAATGCAGTTTCCTTCTTTGAAAAAGCATTTTGATACTGATTCATGGCTTTAATAGTTCTCAAAGATAAAGTAGAGCTAACTATTACACTATCCTCTGCTGGCAAATTTGACAATTGATTATTCAATAAAAGCTGAACAAATCTAGGGTACATGATCAATGTATCACCCTTTACATTCCTAATCATATTATCCAAGATAAACTTAGACATATTAAATTTAATACCCTGTGCCAAGCAGATAATAGGATATGCAATACTAGAACTAAATTCATTAAAACTAGTTCTCTTTTGAGACAAACATACCAGAAAAGTATGAATGTAGAACTTCCATTGAGGACAGAACCATGACTTCAAGAAAGTATATTCTGATCTTGCTTTTCCAGTACCTTCATACCCCATATCCATTATGCCTTTAAACAAATCATCTCTTGACAATTCCAGAATTCCTCCTTCATCATCAAACTGCAGAAGTTCTCTAAGAACAATCTCAGTCACCATTACCTTCTTATCTTTAACAGTGGAATGAATGTGAGTAATTCCATTAACATTCCCTTCCTTTGCATTCTGCCAGAATTCTTGAATATGTGATCGAATCAATCGTGGAGCGACAGTAAGGGCATAAGTAACTGGACAATTACTCAAGAAATCGATAATAGGGTGAAAATACTCATCGGCTAGTTCTTTATTCAAGAAAGCCCTCATGTTGTGTTTAGAATGAACACTTAGCGTAGAAGTACCAGAATCAGAAGAAGATGACGATGCCATTGATGTAATTGATGAAAGAACGAAGAGTGATTTACAATAAACGAGAGTGATTATCGAAGGGTTTTGAAAATTTTGAAAGCGTAATTGAAAAAGTGAAGTTATTTGAGTATTTATATGATGACAGTGCCAAGCCCTAAAAATAGAACTAACAGTGGCACTGCTAGTTATACCCAGCAGGGGCACAACTTACAAATAAGCCCAACAGGGGTACCTCACTTGGTCAATTATAGTCAACCATTTTTAACCATCTAACAAAGCTAACAGCGACTGATAGTCTAGCAGGGGTATCCGACCAAGGAAACTCCAGCTTAGAACTAACAGGGGCATAAACTTAGCTTTATTAGAAAACGAAATTTTTTTTTTTTTAATCAAAAGAAGAAGCAACAAATAAAACATTAGACTTCAGCTCAAGTGATGTCTCTTGACAGTGGCTGAGTCCTGCAATAGTAAACTAAGAAAAACAACCAGCAGGGGTTAATGTACATAAATATACAGCAGAGGTTGAAAATATATTGACAGTGGTAGAAATAAACTAACAGTGGCACCAACTGTTATCATGATGAAGCTAACAGTGGCAACACTTGACCCTGTCACACACAATATACTACACCCCTGTTAGTATCAAATCCAGACCAAAACACTACGTGAGATTGATCATACCAATATTAGTTATCAAAAATGTAAATCTTCCTACATCAAACGCTTTTGTAAAAAGATCTGCAAGTTGATTATCAGTATGAATTTTAAAAATATGAATCAATCTTTTATCATAACAATCTCGTATAAAATGATATCTGATTTCAATGTGTTTGGTTTTTGAATGCTTAACTGGATTTTGAATGATACTAATAGCAGAGGTATTATCAATATAAATAGGAGTGTTCATGAAGGTCAAACCATAATCCATCATTTCATTCTGAATCCAAAGAACCTGTGCACAGCAACTTGATGCTGCAACATATTCTGCTTCTGCTGTAGAAGTGGAAACTGTGGTCTGCTTCTTGCATTGCCATGACACTAGCCTATTTCCAAGAAATTGACATCCTCCACTTGTTGACTTTCTATCCATATTCTCACCACCATAGTCACTGTCTGTGAAAGCCTTAAGCTCAAAATCTGATCCTTTAGCATACCAAAGTCCCAAATCTGGTTGACCTTTCAAGTATCTAAAGATCCTTTTCACAGCATACATGTGTGACTGCTTTGGATTGGTTTGGTACCTAGCACAAAGACACACTGCAAACATAATATCAGGTCTAGATGAAGTTAAATACATCAAAGAACCAATCATTGACCTGTACAAGTGCACATCTACTTCCTCTCCATCAGGGTCAGAATTAAGATGTTTGTGTGCCTCCATAGGAGTGCTAGCTATCTTTACATCTTTATAACCAAATTTATTCAAAATATCCTGCACATACTTCCCTTGGTTAATAAAGATTCCATCTGTCTTCTGTTTAACCTGCAATCCTAAAAAGAAAGTGAGTTCACCCATTGAACTCATCTTGAATTTTTTATGCATTAATCCCTCAAACTCTTTGCACAAGGAATCCCTAGTTGACCCAAAAATAATATCATCAACATAAACCTGTACCAACAATATATCTCTCTGAACCCTCTTGGTAAACAAAGTCTTGTCAATAGTACCTCTCTTGAATCCATTCTTGAGAAGATACTCAGATAGAGTATCATACCAAGCTCTTGGTGCTTGATGTAACCCATACAAAGCTTTCTTCAATCTACACACTCTATCTGGATATGTTGGATCTTCAAACCCTGGTGGTTGGCATACATACACCTCATCATCAATTAGACCATGAAGAAAGGCACTCTTCACATCCATTTGATAAACTTTGAAATCCTGATAAGATGCATACGCTAAAAATAACCTAATAGCTTCTATTCTAGCAACAGGAGCAAATACATCATCATAATCAATTCCTTCTTCCTGTGTGTACCCCTGTGATACCAACCTTGCTTTATTCTTTATCACTATTCCTCTTTCATCTCTTTTGTTCTTGAAGATCCACCTTGTGCCTATAGCTTTCTTTCCTTTTGGTAGATCAACCAAATCCCATACATCTTGCAGTTTAAACTGCAACAATTCTTCTTGCATTGACTCTATCCAACTTGGATCTTTGAGAGCTTCCACTGCCTTCTTTGGTTCCATCTGAGAAAGAAAACAAACATATAGTGAAGTATGTAAATCTTCTTCTCTTACCTTTGACTGCTGTCTGGTTAGAACAGATGAATCAATATCACCAATGACCAAATCCAAGGAGTGATCCTTGTGAACCAGATACTTAGACATGGATGTATCAAGTAATTCTCTTTCCAAATTAGGACCCAAAAGATTATCCATCTCTGATTCTGAATAAGAATCTCTTTCCTCTCTTTCTTTTGAAGGCTTTGGAGTTGCTTCAGAATCTGACAAAGAAGTCCTTTCCAAAACTTGAAATGGAGGACTTTGTTCAAAATGCTTTGGAGATTCATACTCTCCTTCTGAATCATGCTCTGAAACTGTATGAGAACCCTTTGAAGTAAATGGTTGAGGATCTGATGAAGTTGAACCATCTTTATCCTTGTTTGAACCATTTTTGCCAGTTGACCTACTTGTATCATCTGAAGGTTCATCTTCCTCTTGTTGCTCTGATTGAAATGCTTCTGGAGGATCTGGAGACCAAATAGGAAACAATACTTACTTCAAGTCATCCTTTTTAGTCTGACTTGAGCCTGAAAGCACATCTTCACATGCATCATTACCTGTATCTGTACCTGCACTAGTAGACAAATCTGGATATCTAAAAGCATGGGTTAGTGCATCAATATCAAACAATACTTATGGACCTTTTCCTTTTACATTTGATGTATTTTCATTAAAGGTCACATCCATGGTCTCATCTATGATCCTAGTCCTTTTATTAAATACTCTATAAGCCTTGCTTTGAATAGAGTATCCAACAAATACAGCCTCATCTACCTTACTCTGAAACTTACCAAGGTGATCCCTGGTATTTAAGACATTACAAAGACATCCAAATGGTTTTAAAAAGCTAACCAAAGGTTTTCTCTTAAAGAATAACTCATAGGGTGTCTTGTTATGAGGTTTAATGATCAAAATTCTATTCAAAACATAACAGGCAGTGCTGACTGCCTCTGCCCAAAAGGACATTGGAAGTTTAGCATCTGCTAGCATGCTTCTAGCAGCCTCAATTAGTGTCCTATTCCTCCTTTCAGCTACTCCATTTTGTTGTGGAGTCCTAGGTGCACTAAACTGTCTTTCTATACCTTTATCCTCACAGAACTTATTCATCTCATGATTCTTAAATTCTGTCTCATTATCACACCTGATGATCTTAACCTTTTGATTAGTTGAGTTCTCAATCCTAGTTATGAATGATCTAAGTATTTCACCTGTCTCATCCTTGGTCCTAAGAAAGAATACCCAACTCATTCTAGAATAATCATCAGTTATCACCAAACAGTAAGATTTCTTCCCTTGACTAGTTACATTGGTAGGGCCAAACAAGTCCATTGTAACAGGTGTAAGGGAGTGGTATTGGAATTCACAAGCTTGGTCTTATAAGAGGTCTTGTGTTGCTTGCCTTTGAGACATGCTACACAGTGGTCACTACATTCAAATAACTTTTCAGGTAAGCCTCTCACTAGCTTATTCCTAACAAGTTTATTCATGGTCTTGTAATTCAAGTGACACATCCTCCTATGCCATAGTTCAGATTCAGAAATAGTAGCTTTAGAAATAAGACAGTTAACATTTTGAGATTCCATCTTGTTTAAATCACTACAGTATACATTATCCTTTCTTGGAACTCTCACTAAAATTTTATTTTCAGGTATTTTGAGTTTTTCAGAAAGTATAAGGCATTCTGTGTCAGTGAAATAAACAGGATTTTGCTTATCTGTGATTTGACTCACACTAAGCAAATTATATCTCAATTGCTCAACATAATATACATCATTGAACGTGAGCTTACTGCTTTTTACCTTACCTTTTCCAGTGATCTTACCTCCTTTAGGATTGCTGCCAAATGCTACATCTCCTCCATTAAATGCTTTGAAATCCTGCAGCTTTTCCCTATCTCCAGTCATGTGCCTTGAGCAGCCAGAATCAATGTGCCATAAGCTCTTTGGCTTGCCCTGCACATATAAACAGAGAACATATTAGTTTCTCTTGGGAACCCAAACCAATTTGGCTTTGGGTTTCCCATGAGCATTTTTGATATCAACCCTCTTAAAGGTGATTGATCTCAATGCTCCATTGATTTTGGATACATTTGATGTAGATGCATTCTTATGTTTCCAAAAACAATCTGTTTTAGACCTGACAGGGGTTAATGGTCTAACAGTGGTCACCTTCAAATTTGTATTTATTACCCTAGCAGTAGTAGCTTTACTTGGTATAAACATTTTTTTGAAATGTTTAATACCAGCAGAGGTACCATGCCTGACAGTGGTCAAACCCTCCCCTGTTCTTGTCTTGCCTCTGTTAGCCTTTGACAATGGCACTCCTGCAGCATTGACAGGGGCTGCAGCTTTGCCTCTGTTTGGCTTAATTTTCAACATATGTCCTGTACCACTGTTCCTATTATTTTTAGGATTGTAGTAACAGTCCTGTTGAAGATGATTATACCTACCACAAATATAACATGATTTTCTTTTCACACATTCAAACCCATTACCCAGCCTTTGTGAAACCAATTGGTTCCAATTTCTCTGATTACCCCTGGGAATGGATTTATTTACATTATTTGCAGTATTTAAATCAGACCTGTTTGATTTACATGCACATTTTTCACACTCAGATTTATCTTTCGACTTATCTTTTGATTCAATATTGACTCTTTTGTGCACATAACCTAGACCAGAATCGTGTTATCTTTTGATTCAATATCTCATAATCGTGTCGTGGTTATGGTCGGATCGCGTCGCGATCTAGTATGAATCGCGTAGCGATCTAGTATGGATCGCGTCGCGATGCTTAGTCTGCCTACCCCTGTATCTTTCGTTCCTGTCACAGCCCGAATTCCTTTACAATCCATCATCGAACAGATTCAAATACTGGATTTCAAATGTATAAATTTCATCTAATAATTACTATAACTCACTTCTATCAATTTCCACTAGTCTAATTAAATTTCTTATCAATTCAAAATCAAATCAAACAAAATAAGGAAATAACACTTACAACTAGTTAGGAAGAAGATGATGGAAGTGATGATGATTGATGAAGATGGAGCTTAGGGATTTAAATCAAAGATAGGAATTGAAGTTGTTTGTTCTTCTTTTCAATTTCGTGCGACCCAATTCTTTGATATTTTTGAGTTAGGAATGTTTGAGAAAGAAGGAGAATTAATAGAACGTACATATATATATATTTTGATATTAATTTAGACCCCTTTTATACATATTGTCTGGAACCGGAAAACCATTTGCGATTTTTATTATTTTATCGTTCTTACATATTTAATAATTTAAAACAGTTATAAATTTATTTGTCACAATAATACTTTTAGATTTTGGGGTGTTACAGCTAACAATAAACAATTAATCATTGATGATCCCAGCTAGAGATCTTAGTATGTATTACTTTGATTGATTATTAATAAGCTTGCGGAATAGTTTATTAATAACTTGAAGAACAAACTTGTATATAATAGAATATCTAACCAAAAGCTTCAATATTATTATTAATAATACGAACACACAATTGTGTTAGGGTTTACAACCTTGAAGCTAATAACTAGAATGAATCGTATCTATCTAAGTTTTTACAGGATCTCTATTTATAACATATAGAGTCCTTTACAGAATCAAACTATTATGGAATCATATCTATTCCATAATTCTCTCTAACCGACTATATCTAACCAACAGTGGTTATCTATATATCTAACAGAGGTAGTACTCGTATATTACTAACAGTGGTTGAGTACTTGATACAAAATACAAACTACATGTTCAACAGTGGCACTGTTAGACTAAAACTATTTGACAGTGGCACTGTCAATACAAATATTCTAACAGTGGTGAACTTCTTCTAACAGTGGCAGTATACTTGTACTCTGAGCAGATTCGACAGTGGCTCAGGTCTCAACAATCATCATAAGGATCGGTGGTTCTTGAGATACCCTTATACCGGTATGGGACTCAAGGAACACTTATCAATCATCTGTATTGGCCTATACAGAATTACCGATGACTTGTTGTTAACCACATACGACTTAGATTTTTAAACCAACATTTCAAGTTTCTCGATCTCCTGTCGTCTATAACAACAACCAAGTCCAACCATCCATTCAAGTTGACCTCAGAATCTTACATACTAGCTCAAACAGCCCAATAAGCAAACAATCAAACTAACATGGCAAGTTATCTCAAATCAAAACAGTCTATCAAAGTAATGCTACCATTACTTGTTGTAATCAAATCATTACAACTAAATCACACTGAGGTTACAGATCCACTCACCGAATACCTCAGTCGTCCACTCAGTAGTCTAATATTACTGAGTCTTTCTCCACATCTGAGAATACAATGGAATAACACAAGTTAGTTACTTGTCTCAAATCTATATAACATCACTCCAATAGATTTACATCCACAATTCCAAACTACTCAATTCATATGAATTAACACAATCATATTTAGTAACTACAACATGATATTTGACTCAATTATCCAATTCTTTAAATATTATTTAATCATGATTACTTATCATAATGATCACCTTTCAACTTCAAATCAAGTGAGTTATTACTTACTTAAATTCATTTAACACTATTTTCTTCCAAGGTTATGATCATTATTATCACCACATTACTTTAACCAACTTTGATTATCACTAAGTAACATAGTTAGACCATTACCAAAATTATTAATCTTTAACATCAGTAATTCACCAAACACCTCATACTTATCATAATCAACTTGAACATCTAATCAATTCACACATTTTATCTTGAATGATATTAATCATCATCATTAATCAATTCTAATATGATCATTAACAACAATTATCAATTATATACTAATAACATCAACTTAAAACATTGATTCTTCCAAAATCAATTAAACCCACCAATTTTATTAATGATCATACATGAATTTCATATTTCTAAGCTAGGGTTTTGATTATAATCATCAACTAACAATTATACAAACATTACAACCTTCAATTTCAAGTTAATCATACTAATTCAATCAAATACCCAAAAACCCATTTCTAGGTTTATATGAAATCACAAAATCAATACTTACATAGTGTTTATGATTATGATGGAATGATCAAATCACGTTTTTGAAGCTTAAATCATAGTTCTAAAGCTTCAATTTAATCTCACAGCTCGTTTTAGTAATTACAAATCGTCCCTGTGCGTGGTTATATTCGACCAGACCAAGAACAGGGAAGTAGAAGATGATTTCAAGAGAATTTGATGATTAGGGTTTGTGTTTAGGGTTCCTGAGTTTTAATCTCGCAAGAAATCGAAGTCTGTAGAATATTTATGAAGTTCCATACGTATTACACATATATATCATAAATATGTGTACTAGTTTTGTCCCCCGTACTTATCATTGTCTGGAACTTAAAAACCATTCGCTAGGAAAAACTATTTTATTTTACCGTCAACTGAATTAATTTAAAACAATCAATAATTTATTAGTCACAATAAATTATTCGACTCTTTACCTCATTTATTTTCAAATAACACAACACACTTAATTTCCGACAAATTCAATAATAGTTCACTATCAGAAAATATTAAAATACTACTAGACCCGAAGACGGGTTGTTACACTACTCAACATACATTTCTACCTAAAGAAAAAATTATTTTTGTTTCGTTTAAGCACACACTTTAAAAATAACATATATGTAGTATTGAAAAAGTTAAAATTAACGATTGTGTGCGTAGGTCACTGGGTTGTGCATCGCACAACCCGAAGATTTACTAGTATGATATATATATATATATATATATATATATATATATATATATATATATATATATATATATATATATATATATATCTCATTTACAACATCTAGCATATACATAGTAGTATAACTATATCACCTTGCATATACATATTATATATAGGGGGTGCGGGGGGCAGCTGCCACCTCTAAGATTATCAAATCATGTTAAAAAGGAATTTTTTTAAGGATATTTATGATTCTTTTTTTAAGTTTTGCCTCATAATTGAATAAAATAAAAAAAAAAAAATTTCCACTCCCCCCCCCCCCCCCCCCCCCCCCCCCCCTTAATAAATTCTAGATACACTCTGGTTATATACCTTATTTGTATTGCACTTTCACACATATATTTTATGTCTATTCATATTAAACGAAGGTCTTCCCGGAAGCAATTTCTATAGGTAGAAATATGATTGTCTACATCACACCTCCCACATACGTCACCTATCATCTAGTGGTGGTGTTGTATATTTACCAAAAATGGTTCCTCCGATACTCACTTGATCAAAAATAATTTAATAACAACTCGTTTGTTGCAACTAAGTATTATCTAATTCTAATAGTTTAACGTTCAATGTTCAGTTTTAACTATTTCCCGTTGCATATAATATAATCAATATAATAACATAAAATCAATCACCTATTTTGTATGTTAACTCCAGATGTTGATAGCACGCCCGGTCGTCTTTTTGATAAGCTGTATAGAGATCATCTAAATTCTAAACCGAAAAGAACGTTTTAGTTTGCCAAAAAAGTGTATAAAAGTAATGATAAACCATGAACCTCATTTTAGTTTTTATTCCATAAATAGGCATATATTTGAAGGAATGTGGACACTATAAACATCATATCATAGGGGCCACTTAATTTGACAACTTTCACACTTATGATATAATATAACGTTGTTTATAAGTGGGAATAAGAGTGGACCAATGAGAGTGGACTATATGTTAGTATATTTTTAGGAATATAAAAAACTTTTAAAACTTGCATCAATCTTTACGATTATACAAAAGATGCAACAATCATCTGAAATGATTGGACATAAATCGGTTGGCCATGGCCCTTTGGGTGTGGGCCTATTTGAATTTAATTTTGAAAGTAAAATCTGGGTTAGACCACTCCCATCAGTGACTAAAACTGACTGAAACTGACTGAGTCACGTCAGCTTTTTTAAAAACTGACTGATACTGACGGACCACTACCATCAGTAACCCGTCACTTTAATTTTTGGGTCCCACATTTACCCATTTATCTTTAGTTACACACACACAAAAAAAGCTTCAAACCTTCGTCGGATATCCGACCTTCACAAAGTGACGAACTAACCGACGATGCGCTAACATCCGTGTCACTTGAGTGACGGTCGTTGGTTGCAAGTGACGAGCAAACCGACGACACCGATGTTAGTGGCCTTAAATGCCCCTATGTTCATCATTTTTGGTGGAGGATCGGAGGTCTTTATGTAAGCAAACTCTTTACTATATTGTGAAGGTACGATTCTTTACATTTAATTTCCGCATAGTTAGTTTTGATAGAATTTAGTATTTTTATTATAGTATTTAATACACCTTAGCATTTAATTGACATGGTTATAAAATGAAAATGATTGATAGGACTATATTTACAAGTCTAAATCTAGACCTAAAATTGTGATTGGTTAATGAGAAAAATTGATTGGATGAGATTAAGAGTAAGAAATAAATCAACCAACGAGATAATTATGTCTACATATAAGTCTATGTAATTAGGTCTTTATAACATTACTCGTTACAAAAATCAAAAGTTAGATGTAATAATAAGTTGTCGTACTAGATAAACATCTTATGGAACAAATCCCACATGACACTTTACAAATACAACAATGTGACGGGATTTCTGAAGGGAATTGGTTAGTTGAGAATTTAGACAGAGTTGCGAATTTGCAATGGGTTTGTGACCGCATTAGAGGCAAAAAAAAAAGTGGACAACTTGACTAGTGTTGGGACAGATTACCAAGGATAAAAAAAAAATATGTTATAAAAACGGCCCCATTTGTTTAAACGGTAAAAATAAGTAGATGTGGCAAATCCTTCGCAAATAACAGCTGTAATTGAAATCGACATGAATCAAGTCAGCATCGATACACTGTAGAAACTCAATCGATAAATTAGAGAGACGTTGTCAGTTGTCACGTCATTTGCCAAATTAAACATTTTACAAGTTCATCAAGTTCTTAAACGGCTCCCAACGCGGGTATTCGGTTGTCGTCGGCTTCAAACCGACGAACCGATAGGGATGGCACGCCCTCGTCGGTTTCGTCGGTCGGTTGGCTCCTTCGGTTTTCCGAAGTGTATCATCGGTTACATGTGGGGCCATTAGTTTTTTTTTTTTTGTTTTTTTTCGTTGGTAGCCGTTGAAACCAAAAAAAAAAAAAAAAAATTAAAAAATTTTCCCCAACGGTCATAGAGCCGTTTGGGGTTTTTAATATATTTTTTTTTTTAATATCACTTTTTCAACTATAAATACATACTTCCTTTCCAAACAATTCACACAATCTTTCCAACTATGTAACACCCGCCAAATTAGGACTAGTAATTACTGCCTAATCATATGTTAATACATGTAATTAGTTCTGTATTAGGCTAATTAATGTATCGAATTATATATATTGTGGAATATATACGAAAATGCGATTTGATTAAATCGTACGCAATTTAAATCGAATGTATCTCGATTCAATTTAATACGGACGTTGGTGACCAATGTTATTAAATAACGCTTTTATGTCAAAAATATTATTATGATAATATTTCGTATTCATTCGTATCGTACAAACCGAACTTACACAATTTAAAATATTAAAACGCGCAAACTAAATAAACAAACTTACATTTTATAACTCCAATATAAATTGATGTGTAAAATATTTAAACAAAACATTTCGTAATAAATTGTATTTTAAAACTTATAATTAAAATGTAAATAATTGTTTCAAACGTTAAATGACGGAGAAAACGAACACCGCGCGGAACGCGGGGAGAAAACTGAAAAGTGGGGATAAACCCCCACCTCCCACTTTTCTTCTTCATTTCATCTTTTTCTTCTATCTCTCTCTTATCTTTTCTCTCTAAAAAGAAAAACACCCCAAAACCATTAAAATCGCAAAATACTACTACCAAACGCACTCGTATCATCAATACTTTTAGAGATTCACGACCACCTCGCTACGATCTACAACGCTATCTTTCCGGATTTTCATTTCGGCAAATTGTAAGTTTCCGACAAAATCCCGAAATCTCTCGAATCTTAGTATTTTTCACTTGTGGTTGTTTATACAACATATATATGTCCCTTACTAAGTATATAACACGATTTCATAGCTTAAAAACGAGTTTAAAACGGAATTTTGGCCGGAAAAACATTAACAGCCGGACTTTCTGGGCTGGTGTTCATCCATGCGACACAAGCCTTGTGTCGCATGTTGTGTCGTATTTTGCCACTTGTGTCGTATAAAACCTCCTGTGTCGTACCTTGTGTCGTACCAGATAATTAGTGTCGCAAGTCTTGCGACACAATCACTATGTCGCATACACCATACGACACAATCACTATGTCGCTGTTGAATCAGCATCTCGCATCTATGCGACACAACCCTTGTGTCGTATAGACATTGTGTCGCATTCCTATGCGACACAACCCTTGTGTCGCATGACAAACTTTTGTGTCGCATATTGTGTCGCAAAACACAGAAAACTCAGATTTTTACTAAGTGTCGAGACCTAAAATTTTAACACCTGATTTTACCCAAATTCGGATCCAGATGCGTTTTTCGTCAAAGCAATATAGTAGAAATAAAAATTTTCCAAGCTGACCTGGCAGCTCGACCCCAGCCAGGGGCTCTGCCCCTGGGACCCCGTCAGGGGCTGCCGCCCCTTGGACCCCGCTACCAGGGGCGCTGCCCCCGGACCCCCGTACTTAGATTCCGTAACGGCTTCTAAAACACAATCAAAACACATTTTTCAAAGTAAAACGCCACGAAATCACAATAATAATAGTTGAGATTATTATTACAAATCCGTCACCAACGGGCCGTACATATTTTCAAACATTCGAATCAATCAACCAAATGTAATTTGGACATATATATACATAGTTGTGTAACAACTACAAGGGTGGTCTTTTGAGATACCCAATCATGTTTATAACCATCGCGTGTCGTGGACACCCTCAGGTTACAAGTCTTTGGACTTCATACTCGGCTAATCAACTCAAGTTTATTAAGTTAAACTCGCAAGACTCAGGTGAGTCTTATAGCCCCTCTTTTACTGTTTTACTCAGGGGTGTGATATATTGCTCAACTTTTAACATGTGAACGCAAGTACAAACATTTCATATACTACATGAGTTTTTCGAAACTAATCATTTTAAAGTCCTCCGTCAGCATAGTTGTTAATACGTTGTAGCGTGAATATTAGTATATGGTACCATATAGGATTGACCCACCTCATCCGGGTTAGCAAGCACTAACCGGGTAAACGGATGTACTAATATTTGGGAAGACGAATGTGGATTAGGCATTCGTGGAGGCACCTCGCCCGGAATTCTCTATAGGGGACCCGGCCCTCGAGTTAAGCTCAACTATGTGCTCATGGCTGTATACACGATGACTATCATTTAATTGCTGGATGCAATTCATTATTTAATTGCTGGATGCAATTCAATTATTTAAATCTTGCGGTTCACACTATATTAACTGATTTCAAACCTGTGAGCTCACCAGCTTTATAGCTGACCTTTTAGCATATATCGCAGGTACCCAGCAGTAGGATGTTTCTGCTTCAGGACCTTAGCTCGAGTCAGCATACAGACGATTGAGATTTTCTTGCATTAGTATATTTTGTACAAGTACTTATGTACTGAAATCTCATTTTATATAAACTCGAGCTTTGTAAAGCTTTAAATGTTGTAAACATTTCAGTTATCAATATATTTTGTTAAAACGACGCATATAGAGTCGTTTGCTATTTATCTTTGTGCCTTGTTATTGATTAGTAACACCCAAATCAAGCTTCCGCAAATCATCAAATTTGGGGGTGTTACAGATTGGTATCAGAGCCTAAGGTTATAGTGAACTAGGTTGCATTTAGTGGGCCTAGACTATGACCATTAGGCAGTATTCCTTATTAGGTATAACTGGTTCAGTGATTACATCATACGAGTTTAATTTAACATAGCCTGATCAACTATGTACAATTAAGCAAAGATGATGTAAGATCTGAAAGTAGTTATGACTGAACGGGGTACGATAGAAGACTCTGACCTCGAGAGAACTGAGACTTAAACATGTTTATGCTAGACACTCAATAGGCTATATTATATAGGAACTATATGAATATAGGCCTCAATCTTACTAACGCTTTATCTCAGAAATGGCAAACATCCCACCCAATTCATCTCGCTCTCAATCCGGGTCGCAGAACCCAAGGGTAGCAAGGAGGAACAACAGGTTGCCTCGAGCTGGCCCGTACCCCACTCACCTCACCTTGCCGGCCTTAGCTGCTAGGGTGAACCAACACGAGCAGCGACTTCGCACCATGGATGTCGTGCTGCAGGAAACGAACGAAAACTGGAGACTTACATCCCTTGAACGCATCGAACAAGTCTCCGACGACCTGGAAACCACAAACAACAACATGGATGTCCTTCGCAACCAAGTAATAGAGATAAGTGTGGAAAATGCCCTCCTGTGTCAAAGGATGGAAGAATGTGAGCAGCGTTCACATGAAGCAGAAGAGTATGCCCGTGGACTAACGCAACGACTAGCACTAGCAGAAGATAACGCCCGACAAGCTAGCAGACTTGCAAACACTGTGGACCGTCTTGTCACGATGATGGAACAAATTAATCTACGTTAAGACTAGTGTAGTCTTTGTCTTGTAATCTATTCTGTAATCTAGTAACTATCTAAGCGCTACTCTATAATTCGGTCGGATGTAACAATTCCCGACGCCTTTTGTAAGTCATCCATAGGATGTAACCTTTGAACTCATATTAGCTATCAAATATTCCTTGTTGTTTCAACTCATATTAATTGTCATTTTTCCATGTTGATGTCATGTATTACTGCTTTTATACATGTACATCTATAACAAATACAACTTTCCTACAAAATCTCATGTATCTTCATTTCTTTTATTGAAGAATCATGCCGCCAAAGACAAGACCATACACCGATGCTCAGCTTACATCCCTTATAACCCAGGCTGTTACTGAAGCCTTGGCCCGGAATACCCCTCAAAACTCCACGAGAAACAGCGATGCCGCTGAAACCCCTGCTGCTAAACCTTGTTCTTACAAGGACTTTCAAAGTTGCAAACCCTCAAGTTTCAAGGGTTCTGAAGGAGCCATCGGACTGATCAGATGGTTCGAAAAGATGGAAACTGTTTTCTGTGTCAGTAAATGCGCGGAGAACGACAAAGTAAACTTCGCCACCTGCTCTCTCGAAGATGATGCCCACTCTTGGTGGAACTCTTATACCCAATCAGTGGGTGCTGACATTGCCTACCAACTAACTTGGGAGGAATTGAAAGCAAAACTCACTGCCAAATACTGCTCTGTCGCCAAGCTACAAAAGCTAGACGAGGAGTTCTGGAACCTAAAGGTTCAAGGTGGTGATATCGATGGTTATACCACCAGGTTTCAACAACTCGCGGCCCTCCGCCCAGCCATGGTAAGCACTGAACCTGATAAGATCAGGAAGTACATCCTTGGCCTTCCTGAGCCTGTTCGGGGGCATGTCGCCTCTTCAAACCAAGCCACCATCGACGGTGCAATCCTATTGGCCCAAGACCTGATGTCCATGAGCCAAGATTCTGAACAACCCACTTCATCCTCCCACAACAACAAACGAAAGTGGTCCGACTACCACAATAACCACTCCAGCCAACAAAACAAGAAACCCGACACCATCAAAGCCTACAACACCATCACCGACATCACACGGGGTTACACTGGGAGCAAACCATATTGTCCCAAGTGCAGCCGTCACCATGAAGGTTCCTGTGGTCCCTTTTGCAACAACTGCAAGAGGTACGGCCACCTCACCAAAGACTGCCGCTCTCCCGCCAACAGCAATTCCAACAACAACACCAGGCCACCCAAAGTCTGCTTTGAATGTGGAAAACCCGGGCATTTCAGGGACACATGCCCAAAGCTGAAGAACAACAACAACAACAGCAACAACAACAACAACACCCGAAGCAGAGCCTTCGTCATCAAATCCGGGGACGCCCGCCAAGACCCGAATGTGGTCTCGGGTATGTTCCTCCTCAACAACTTACATGCTTATGTTCTATTTGATACTGGTGCTGATAGAAGCTTTATCTCTGATGACTTTTGCCCACTACTTGACATCAATCCTGTTGCCTTAGATGTTAAGTACACTGTAGAGCTAGCAAATGGAGAACTTATAGAAACCGATAGTGTGATACCTAATTGCACTTTAAACCTAGCTGATGAAACCTTTTCAATCGATCTTGTACCCGTTGAAATCGGAAGTTTCGATGTCATCATTGGAATGGACTGGTTGTCCAAACACCGAGCCGAAATCATTTGCTACGATAAGATCGTCCGCTTTCCACTCGCTGCCGGTGGAACCTTGATCATACAGGGGGAGACTGGTGGGACGAGACTCAATATCATCTCCTGCTTAAAAACCCGAAAATTTCTGAGAAAGGGTTACCCTGCAATACTCGCACACATCACAGAGAAGAAGTCGGAGGAGAAGCGACTTGAGGATGTGCCAATTGTCAGAGACTTTCCTGAAGTCTTTCCGGAAGAACTACTAGGTCTACCTCCATCTAGACAGGTTGAGTTCTCAATTGACCTCGTGCCGGGTGCCGCACCGGTGGCTCGCGCACCGTACCGTTTAGCCCCATCCGAACTTCAGGAGTTATCTGCCCAGTTACAGGAACTTCTGGATAGAGGATTCATTAGACCGAGTTCTTCACCTTGGGGAGCTCCGGTCTTATTTGTTAAAAAGAAGGACGGTTCATTCAGAATGTGCATCGACTATCGAGAGTTGAACAAATTGACCGTCAAGAACCGTTATCCACTTCCTCGCATTGATGATCTGTTCGACCAACTTCAGGGTTCAAGTTTCTACTCAAAAATCGACCTGCGATCAGGTTATCATCAGTTACGGGTTCGCGACACCGATATTCCAAAAACTGCTTTCAGAACTCGTTACGGGCACTACGAATTTCAAGTGATGCCCTTCGGTCTAACCAACGCACCGGCTGTATTTATGGACCTCATGAACCGGGTGTGCAAACCTTACCTCGACAAGTTTGTCATTGTCTTTATCGATGACATACTCATTTACTCGCGCAACGAGCAAGAACATGCGCAACACCTTAAAACCATCCTTGAACTACTTAGACACGAGGAGCTGTATGCAAAATTCTCTAAGTGTGAGTTCTGGATTCAAACCGTTCAATTCCTTGGTCACGTGATCGACAGTCAGGGAATTCACGTTGACCCATCAAAAATCGAGGCTATCAAAGACTGGCAAGCACCCACCTCTGCAACTGAAGTACGACAATTCTTGGGTCTTGCTGGGTACTATCGGCGATTTATCGAAAATTTCTCCAAAATAGCTCAACCACTCACGGTACTGACTCAGAAGGACAAAAGGTTCGATTGGACCGATAAACAAGAGTCAGCGTTCCAACTTCTGAAACAAAAGCTTTGCAGTGCTCCAATTCTATCCTTACCCGAAGGCACCGATGACTTCGTGGTATACTGCGATGCTTCTCACCAAGGTCTCGGTTGCGTGCTGATGCAACGAGACAAGGTCATTGCCTATGCTTCACGACAGCTGAAAATTCACGAAAAGAACTACACCACTCATGATCTCGAACTTGGAGCTGTCGTTTTTGCTCTCAAAATCTGGAGACATTATCTCTACGGCACTAAGTGCACCATCTTTACCGACCACAAAAGTTTCCAACATATATTCGATCAGAAGGATCTCAATATGAGGCAACGTCGATGGGTCGAGTTGCTTACCGATTACGATTGCGAGATCAATTACCATCCAGGGAAGGCTAATGTTGTAGCCGATGCCCTCAGTCGAAAGGAACGACCAAAACCACTTCGAGTCCGAGCCCTCAGTATGACCATTCACAACAATCTTACCGTTCAGATTCATACCGCTCAGATCGAAGCCCTGAAACCTGAAAACATCAAAAATGAAGCCTTACGGGGTATTGATAAACAATTCAAAATCAAATCTAACGGAATTAGGTATTTCTCAAACCGAATCTGGTTGCCTAATTTCGGGATTTTACGAGACTTGGTGATGGATGAAGCTCACAAGTCCAAATATTCTATCCATCCGGGATCCGATAAGATGTACCACGGCATCAAGGAATTTTATTGGTGGCCAAACATGAAAGCCGAAATCGCCACGTATGTCAGCAAATGTCTTACTTGCTCGAAAGTCAAAACCGAACATCAGAAACCGGCTGGTTTACTCCAACAACCGGAAATTCCTGAATGGAAATGGGAACAAATTGCCATGGATTTCATAACCAAATTACCCAAGTCGTCGAGCGGTTGCGATACCATTTGGGTGATCGTCGACCGTCTCACCAAATCTGCTCACTTTCTGGCAATCAAGGAAAACGATAAAATGGAACGCCTTGCACAAATCTACATCAAGGAAATCGTTTCTCATCACGGCGTTCCAATCTCGATCATCTCTGACAGAGATGCCCGTTTCACTTCTCGTTTTTGGCAATCACTTCAAAAAGCTTTGGGTACTCGTCTTGATATGAGTACCGCATACCATCCTCAAACCGACGGCCAAAGTGAACGAACCATTCAGACCCGGGAAGATATGCTACGCGCCTGCGTAGTTGATTTCGGTACAAACTGGGAAAAACATCTACCGTTGTGCGAATTCTCGTACAATAACAGTTATCACGCCAGCATTAAGGCTGCACCATTCGAGGCACTGTACGGTCGTAAGTGCCGATCACCGATCTGTTGGACTGAAGTGGGAGATAGTCAACTCACTGGTCCTGAACTCATTCACGCCACCACTGAGAAAATAGTGGAAATCCAAAACCGACTCAAAGCCGCACGTGATCGTCAGAAAAGTTATGCTGACATGAGACGCAAACCACTCGAGTTCCAAGTTGAGGATCGAGTACTCTTAAAAGTATCGCCTTGGAAAGGCGTCATCCGTTTTGGCAAACGCGGGAAGTTAAATCCCAGGTACATCGGGCCTTTTGAGATCCTCGAACGGATTGGCCCCGTAGCTTATCGATTGCAGCTGCCATCCGAACTCAGCAGCGTGCACCCCACTTTTCATATTTCAAATTTGAAGAAGTGTCTGTCTGATGAGACACTTATTATCCCACTAGATGAAATTCGTGTTGACGATAAACTTCACTTCGTTGAGGAACCCGCTGAAATTATGGACCGTGAGGTCAAACAACTGAAACAAAGTCGTATTCCCATCGTCAAGGTCAGATGGAATTCGCGGTGTGGTCCGGAATTCACCTGGGAACGGGAAGACCAAATGCGACTCAAATATCCTCAACTATTCACTGATACTACATCAAACACGACTTCGAGCTAAATTTCGGGACGAAATTCTCTTAACAGGGGGAGAATGTAACACCCGCCAAATTAGGACTAGTAATTAGTGCCTAATCATATGTTAATACATGTAATTAGTTCTGTATTAGGCTAATTAATGTATCGAATTATATATATTGTGGAATATATACGAAAATGCGATTTGATTAAATCGTACGCAATTTAAATCGAATGTATCTCGATTCAATTTAATACGGACGTTGGTGACCAATGTTATTAAATAACGCTTTTATGTCAAAAATATTATTATGATAATATTTCGTATTCATTCGTATCGTACAAACCGAACTTACACAATTTAAAATATTAAAACGCGCAAACTAAATAAACAAACTTACATTTTATAACTCCAATATAAATTGATGTGTAAAATATTTAAACAAAACATTTCGTAATAAATTGTATTTTAAAACTTATAATTAAAATGTAAATAATTGTTTCAAACGTTAAATGACGGAGAAAACGAACACCGCGCGGAACGCGGGGAGAAAACTGAAAAGTGGGGATAAACCCCCACCTCCCACTTTTCTTCTTCATTTCATCTTTTTCTTCTATCTCTCTCTTATCTTTTCTCTCTAAAAAGAAAAACACCCCAAAACCATTAAAATCGCAAAATACTACTACCAAACGCACTCGTATCATCAATACTTTTAGAGATTCACGACCACCTCGCTACGATCTACAACGCTATCTTTCCGGATTTTCATTTCGGCAAATTGTAAGTTTCCGACAAAATCCCGAAATCTCTCGAATCTTAGTATTTTTCACTTGTGGTTGTTTATACAACATATATATGTCCCTTACTAAGTATATAACACGATTTCATAGCTTAAAAACGAGTTTAAAACGGAATTTTGGCCGGAAAAACATTAACAGCCGGACTTTCTGGGCTGGTGTTCATCCATGCGACACAAGCCTTGTGTCGCATGTTGTGTCGTATTTTGCCACTTGTGTCGTATAAAACCTCCTGTGTCGTACCTTGTGTCGTACCAGATAATTAGTGTCGCAAGTCTTGCGACACAATCACTATGTCGCATACACCATACGACACAATCACTATGTCGCTGTTGAATCAGCATCTCGCATCTATGCGACACAACCCTTGTGTCGTATAGACATTGTGTCGCATTCCTATGCGACACAACCCTTGTGTCGCATGACAAACTTTTGTGTCGCATATTGTGTCGCAAAACACAGAAAACTCAGATTTTTACTAAGTGTCGAGACCTAAAATTTTAACACCTGATTTTACCCAAATTCGGATCCAGATGCGTTTTTCGTCAAAGCAATATAGTAGAAATAAAAATTTTCCAAGCTGACCTGGCAGCTCGACCCCAGCCAGGGGCTCTGCCCCTGGGACCCCGTCAGGGGCTGCCGCCCCTTGGACCCCGCTACCAGGGGCGCTGCCCCCGGACCCCCGTACTTAGATTCCGTAACGGCTTCTAAAACACAATCAAAACACATTTTTCAAAGTAAAACGCCACGAAATCACAATAATAATAGTTGAGATTATTATTACAAATCCGTCACCACCGGGCCGTACATATTTTCAAACATTCGAATCAATCAACCAAATGTAATTTGGACATATATATACATAGTTGTGTAACAACTACAAGGGTGGTCTTTTGAGATACCCAATCATGTTTATAACCATCGCGTGTCGTGGACACCCTCAGGTTACAAGTCTTTGGACTTCATACTCGGCTAATCAACTCAAGTTTATTAAGTTAAACTCGCAAGACTCAGGTGAGTCTCATAGCCCCTCTTTTACTGTTTTACTCAGGGGTGTGATATATTGCTCAACTTTTAACATGTGAACGCAAGTACAAACATTTCATATACTACATGAGTTTTTCGAAACTAATCATTTTAAAGTCCTCCGTCAGCATAGTTGTTAATACGTTGTAGCGTGAATATTAGTATATGGTACCATATAGGATTGACCCACCTCATCCGGGTTAGCAAGCACTAACCGGGTAAACGGATGTACTAATATTTGGGAAGACGAATGTGGATTAGGCATTCGTGGAGGCACCTCGCCCGGAATTCTCTATAGGGGACCCGGCCCTCGAGTTAAGCTCAACTATGTGCTCATGGCTGTATACACGATGACTATCATTTAATTGCTGGATGCAATTCATTATTTAATTGCTGGATG
Source organism: Helichrysum umbraculigerum (assembly GCA_949592205.1). NCBI lineage: Eukaryota > Viridiplantae > Streptophyta > Magnoliopsida > Asterales > Asteraceae > Helichrysum > Helichrysum umbraculigerum. Next base: position 199,952,014 of record CATIUR010000001.1, on the reverse strand, counting down.
CAATTCAATTATTTAAATCTTGCGGTTCACACTATATTAACTGATTTCAAACCTGTGAGCTCACCAGCTTTATAGCTGACCTTTTAGCATATATCGCAGGTACCCAGCAGTAGGATGTTTCTGCTTCAGGACCTTAGCTCGAGTCAGCATACAGACGATTGAGATTTTCTTGCATTAGTATATTTTGTACAAGTACTTATGTACTGAAATCTCATTTTATATAAACTCGAGCTTTGTAAAGCTTTAAATGTTGTAAACATTTCAGTTATCAATATATTTTGTTAAAACGACGCATATAGAGTCGTTTGCTATTTATCTTTGTGCCTTGTTATTGATTAGTAACACCCAAATCAAGCTTCCGCAAATCATCAAATTTGGGGGTGTTACAAACTATTTCATACAATTCACACAATCTTTCCAACTATTTCATACAATTCACACAATCTTTTCAACATTTTTATACACTTTCAAAATTTAAAATGTCTTCCGATTCCGATCTTGAAGATTTGCAGGCGCTCAACGACATTTTCGATCCGGAATGGGCGCTTAATGTTATCAACGCCATATCCTTCAAATCGGAAGACGAAGAAGTAATTCCGATCCCGAGAGCTCCCCGTCGATACTTTCCAAGAGATCGCGAAGCAACGAGCCAACGTTTGTTTCAAGATTACTTTGCCGACACCCCAACATTTCCGGCAGATGTATTTCGACGTCGTTTTCGGATGAGTAAGCCATTATTTATCCGTATATGTCAAAATATTATATCTTATTCTCAAAATCCGTTACCGGAATACTTTGCATATTTTCATCAACGTGATGACGCACTCGGCAGACCCGATTTTAATGTTTTTCAAAAATGCACTTCCGTCGTACGCCAACTAGCGTATGGTTGTGCCGCGGATGCGTTTGATGAATACTTGCATATGGGTGAACAAACATCATTCGAGTGTTTGGATAATTTTTGTAAATGTGTATTTCATTTGTACTCTACGGTGTATTTAAGAAAACTAACACTACAAGATGTGCAACGTTTGCATCAACGTCATTCCGAGTTGCATGGTTTTTTTGGTATGCTCGGAAGCATAGATTGTATGCATTGGCCGTGTAGAAATTGTCCAGTAGCATGGCAAGGTCAATACACTAGAGGTGATCAAGTTCATCCAACAATCATGCTCGAAGCGGTTGCGTCTTATGATTTGTGGATTTGGCACGCTTTCTTTGGTCCAGCGGGCTCGAGCAACGACATCAACGTTCTTAATCAATCGGATTTGTTCTCCGATTTGCTACAAGATAGAGCTCCACAAGTTAACTTTACGATTGCCGGACAACATTTCACAAAGGGGTATTATCTGGGGATGGAATTTATTCGGAATGGGCGAATATTATAAAGTCGTTCAGGCATCCACTAACTGAAGCCGATGCTCGCTTCAAGAGAAATCAAGAATCTGCAAGGAAAGATGTGGAGCGAGCATTTGGTGTGCTTCAAGGCAGTTGACAAATCATCAAGAACCCTGCTAGACCATATAGCACTAACAAAATAAAAAGAATCATGTATGCTTGTGTGATTCTACACAACATGATAACGGAGGACAACATGCGAAATAAGTGTGAACTGGAAGAAGATTATCCCTCTGAGCCGTCAAATAGACCAAATCGCTCATGGGAAGAAAGAGTTGCAACTTCATTGCGTATGGACAAGGAATTATGGGATCGGGAAGTTCATCATCGACTTCGCAATGCTCTAATCCGACACATTTCGCAACTTCCACCAAATTACCGTGTTCGTTAGGAATTGTTGAATTTTTTTAGTAATTGTTTGAATTTTTATTTTTAGGAATTGTTGTAATTTTTATTTTTAGGAATTGTGATAATTTTTATTTTTTGGAATTTTTGTAATTTTTATTTTTAGAAATTGTGGTAATTTTTATTTTTAATGGAATGTGTTTAATTTAAATTATTGTGTTTAATTTAAATTATTTTGTTTTAATTGATTAAAGAATTGGTCAGTGGGTCCCAGAAATATGAAGTGATGGATCAGGGATGGGAGGGGTCTGTCAGTTTCAGTAAGTTTTCTAAAAAAGCTGACGTGGCTATGTTAGTTTCAGTCAGTTGGATTTTGGGTTGGAAATGGTCTTAGTAAAATCTGAAGGTTTAATTAATTCGTACACAAAATCATATTTCAGTTACCTGATATTTTTTTATTATTCGATTACTTGATTGTACACATAATTTGTAGTTAACTATATAATTGAAGAATAAATTGTACACTATTGACTTTATATTAAAACCGAAGAAAGTTTGTTAGTACACTTGACATGGAAAAAAGAAAACAAAAACTTTATACTTCATGTTTTCTTGTTTTGGTTCATAGCTTTTGTTTTGGTTCATAGCTTTTGTTTTGGTTTTTAATTTCATTTTTCTTGCACCATCAATTTGTAAAAGAAAACGTACAATCTAACACACATACTATGTACAATCAAACTAATCATCAACGCCAATCTTATTATATGAGATTTTTAGCTTGGTGTACATCTTAATCTGTTTAAAATTCTAATTAGCTTGGTAGTCATTTAATTAGAAATTTAGCTTTTTAGCTACAAATCTATGAGCTGTTTTTTTTTTTTTTTTTTTTTTTTTTTTTTTTTTTTTTTTAATCAGATTTTTACTTCCCTCAATTTATCAATTACCTAATTGGCTTGGTGTGCATCTTAATTTTTTTTTATGTCAAAACATTAAGTTCAATTATTTAAAGAGTTACATAATGCATAATCTTAAATCAAAGACATTCTTTTACTAAACTATACCAAGTATAATGCCACATTAGCAACTTAGAATTACTTTTTTTAATCCGTATTTTCACTATCTATAAAATATTATATACTAATTTAAAGGTATGCTTACCCACCATTTGTGCATTATAATATATATTGCGACCGAATGAAAATGCTATGATATTTACACCACTATATTTTTATCAATACACTGAGATTATGCAATGACAGATTGTCCGATATGTATAAATAAATAAAGGGCCAATCAGAAACCAAATATGTAAATTCGAATCAAATCAACTACGAGTAGTTTTCTTCAACAAAATTTAAAATATACGGTTGTCATAAATCATAAATAAATTATTCTACCATATAATTGAACATTTCAACGCTAATACATGAGAATGGTCCCCATACATATATTATACTATAATGCTATATCACTATTAAATTAAATTAAATTAAATTAAATTAAATTAAATTAAATTTGAACACAAGAAGGACCTATTGGAACATACAATTATGTGGTCCATACATGTCATGGCCTTTTTCTTTTTTGTTTTGTGTTTAATACTAATAATTTTAATACAAACGTATGGACACGAGAGCTTATTGTTTTACACTAGATCTAGATGCACATAAAAATAAAATTACTATATAAAGATTCCATGCTAGCTAGAAACGACGGAGGAGTTAGAATTCGAAGAGTTGAGTATGACGAACGAAATCATTCTTTGAAAAAAATAAATTAATGAAATATGATCAAAATCAACACAATCAACGAAAAAATATGCTTCTTGTGAAAGGAAGATGATAAAATCAATCACAAAGGCGAAATTTGCACTTTCAATTTTTCAAGTGAACAGATCATACTAATAAAATGAAGGCTAAAACGAAAAGAAATTGTATATACATACGATTAGAGATTTTAAGGAGTCTAGACGAATTCGATTAACATGCTCACCAAAAATGGTTCCTCCCAAAATCACTTGATCAAAAATAATTTTCTCACAACTCATTTGTTGCAACTGAACGTTAAATTAATTGATTCTAACCGTTTAACGTTCAATATTCAATTTTAACTTCAGCGTTGCATATTCAATATAAAAAAAATGACATTCAATCTCCTAATTTGTGTGTTAACGAACTCAATATGTTCCTACCACGCCCATTCATCTTTTTGATAACTTGTATAGAAATCAATCTAAACCCAAAAGAACGTTTTACTTTGCCAAAAAAGGGTATAAAAGTAATGATAAACCATGAACCTCTTTTTAGTTTTTATTCCATAAATAGGCATATATTTTGAAGGCATGTGGACACTATAAACATCATATCATAGGGGCCACTTAATTTGACAACTTTCATCACACTCACGGCCGTCTTCGAGGGTGGGCGAGGTGGTCGATCGTCCAGGGCCTTCGAATTATAAGGGACTCAAATTTGAATGTGTTTGTGCATATGTATGTGTGTATATACATATACATATAATTTGATTGTTGATTGCAAGAAAAAAAATGTTCTAGTTGTTTCAAAATTGTTTGAGGCACAACAAAAAAATAAAAAAATTAGTTTATATCTCGATATAGGGCCTCATTTCGATGATCATTCATGATTTTGCCCAGGACCTCCGAAAACTCAGCGACGGCCCTGATCACACTCATACGGAGTTTAAATTAACTATTACTATTCATGAGTGTTTATATAAGTGGGAATAAGAAGAACGATGGTGGGTGGGTGGGTGGGATAATGAGTATTAACCAATGAGAGTTAGTATATTTTTAGGAATATAAACAACTTTTAATACTTGCATCAATCTTTACGATTATACAAAAGATGCAACAATTATCTGAAATGATTGGACATAAATCGGTTGGCCATGGCCCTTGGTTGTGGGCCTAGTTGAATATAATTTTAAAAGTAAAATCTGGGTTATATGCGATGTTCATATCTTTGAAGTTGGAGGTCTTTCTGTAAGCGCGGAGTCTTTTACTATATGGTGAAGGTAGGAGTGACTACATTTTATCTCTGTATAGTCAGTTTTGACAGTATTGAGTATTTTTTATTCTAGTATTTAATACACATTAACATGGAATTGACATTGTTACAAATATCAAAAGTTAGATGCAATAATAAGGTGTCGTACTAGATAAACATCTTATGGAACAAATCCCACATGACACTTTACAAATATAACAATGAGACGGGATTTCTCGAGGGAATTGGTTCGTTGAGAATTTAGACAGAATTGCAAATTTGCGTCCGGTTTGTGACCGCATAAGAGGCAAAAAAAAAGTCGACAACTTGACTAGTGTTGGCCGTTGGGACAGATTACCAAGGACAAAAATAAAATAAAATCTGTTGCAAATCCATCGCATTATTTAAAACGGCAAAAGTAAGTAGCTGTGGCAAATTTGTCACAAATAACATGTAATTGAAAGGCATGAATCATGAATAAAACCAGATTTTTCGCAATCACGTGGTGATTGGCTACCGAACCATGTCTAACTTCACTGCTAATTAACTCCATTGCATATATGTCTCAAAGTAAGTCACTAACATTTCATCACATGTCTAACACACGTCTAGTAACCATTTTTTTTTTAAACTGGAAATATTCTTTCGACTAACTTGTGGGATTATATCTTTCGTGAAAGTAAGTATCCGCTGCAATGTGTTGGCCATAGTTTGTTACTCCACATTTTTGTCGAAATTAATTCTCACACCCTGATTTGCAACGGTTTCATGCGTCGCGATTGGTCCTTTCGATTGTAGTATATTAGGCATGAATCTCGCTTAACAAACTTTTGATATATTAGTTATATATTTTGAACCACATCCCTTCAAATGTGAAAATTTGGAGCATAAAAAATAAGAAATGTTATTACAGTCATTGCTTCAAATTTGAAGAAATTTTTTCTAGGAGACTCGTTTTCTTCCATTTTTGGAGTAAACATACTCATTTCTACATATTTGGAGCAAAACGTGTTAATTATTTGGAGTTGAGTATTTTGGAGTGAATGGTTGGTGATGAGGATTTTTGGAGGAAGAATATTTCAAGAATATGCTATATATTTCCGAATTTAAGGTGGATAAATGTATATGATTGGAGAAGGTCTGAGTTAAAAGAGACTTGCTCTCAGAATAACTTGAACATTGAAAACCTTATACGTTATTAAATTGTCATATTTGTACTAAATAATTAGAGTAAACTACATTGGATGTCCTTGTAGTTGTCCATATATTACATTCCCAATTCTCAGGTCGGGTATTAATCGAATACAGTTCCTTGACTTAGGTTTTCGTTTTATCGTATTAATCGAATACAGTTCCTTGAGTGTTAATTTTCTTCGTTATCTCATGTCACGTGCGACCCACACGTAGGGTATTTTGTTTCACCATCATTGGCTGAGATAACAAACAAATTAACTCTTAGAGCCAATGACCGACAATGAAACAAAAATCCGGATCAAGAGACTACATCCGCATAATACTCAACTCAAGGACGTAAAATATGGACAACCTGACTTGCAAAAGTAATTTACTCAGACATTAAGAGATCGAAACCAATCAATTTTTCTGAAAATTAAAAACATACAATCGATTTTAGCAATACGAATAAAGTCCAAATAGCATGTCACATTGTCACTACTCACTTGTGAAGCCTATAACAATTGTTAAAGCCCAATAAGTAGAAAGCCCATAAATAGAGCCCATTTATACTTTGCAGCCATTTTAACAGGCGAAGAGTTGCATGATACTCCGTAATAAGGTCACCACAATTTACAAATCGCGATTCACTCACTTGACGATTATTTGGCTCGCGGTTCGTAGCTTAAATTCGTTGTTCTAGGTAACATCTCTCTCCAATTCTCGTATTTCAATTGCTAATGTCGATTGTTATTTGATGATTTAGGTCATAAACGATTATTGAAACCTAGGGTTTTTGCTGTGCGTTCTCTAAAACTAGGGTTTTTAGATTTTTGCGGGATTTATTGAATTAATATACTTGGTTGTGTATGTTATATGCTCCTTTTATGCTACGATTTAGAGTAGTATGTGACCTGATTTTTATGCTTTTGATGTTGTGTTATTCTTCTTGTTTTTTGATATGAACACCAACTGTTTGATGAAATTCCCCAACTAATAGTTAAATGTTTGGACCTGCTCTATGTTGTTTTGTGTTTGATAAACAAGTGTGTATAACATGTGTGTGTAGAAATGTATAAATATTCCTTTGATGTTCATTTTGAAATGGAATGGATATTAGAAGCTTGATTTGTATTTGCCAACTCTTAACGTGAACAAATTGATAATATATCTACAAACAGTAGTCTCAAACATAAGGTCAGTCTGATTTGATGTGTTTTGTGTGTAGTTATTTGTTATCACTTATTATCATAAATCAATGACGAAAACTTGTTCCTTTCTGAACTTACATGTAGTAGGAGTACAATATGTCAATATATGTTGAAACTTTTCTTGCTAGTAGTCTTTTGTGCTGTTATTATCTAAGATATATTGATATATACTATGTGTGATAACTATCATTATAGTTGATGACTTGATGGAAAATAAACTGTTCTCTTGCATATTGCTATGTTGATTATATTTTCGATGTTTACCAAGCATTACTAATGCACTGCAATGATGATACTCATTTTCATTTTGTGATAATCCCATTGCCTCTTCTATTCTTATAACAAAGTGCCATCTTAGTCAAATTTTTAAAAACATGAGCAGGAGTTAAGACTATTATTTCAGTTCTCTGGTGTTTGCATGATCTGCAATATATTATGCTATCTCTGTGTCAAATCTTTGATTTCCTTTGAATCCCATTCCATTTTAATCTGTGCTGCCAAACTCATAGTTTGACCAGATTCAATTTCGTTCAATCATCATCTAGATGTTTTGTTATGTTATGTGTTTTTATGAATATTTTCATTAACTTTTTTCTGAAAGTGAAGTCTCTTCTGACTGTAGTTGTTTCTTTGTAGCGTAACTTCTAGAATATGGTAAACTGCTATTGGGATTAGATCGTGTGGAAAAGACTATTTTACAATTTGAAGCATATTTATTGACAAAATGTTGGGCTCATTGCCAATATTGCCCCTCCCAGCACCACCATCTGATGGTGATCTTGGTCCTCTGCCTCCTTCTCAAGTACAAAATGACTCCAACGATGAGCATATGCAAGAGGCTGATGATGACCAAAACAAGTCTGATTCTGCTCCTGCATCAATTGCCACACACACCCGAACCATAGGAATCATCCATCCTCCCCCAGATATCAGAACCATTGTAGACAAAACCGCAAGCTTTGTGGCAAAAAACGGGCCTGAGTTTGAAAAAAGAATTATTGTTAGCAATGCTGGGAATCCCAAATTCAACTTTTTGAATGGTTCTGACCCCTATCATGCCTATTACCAGCATCGACTTTCTGAATTCCGGACTCAGAATTCAACCCCGGGCCAGCAGGCAACCGAGCAATCCGAGACACCTGCTACGGAATCAGCCCCGTCGGCTGCTCCCACTGATGGCAATGATGCAACTGAGCAAAGTGACCCGTCAGCAAAGTTTAGACCTGTTCGGAAAGTTCTAGACCCCCCTGAGGCCGAGCAGTACACGATTCGGCTACCCGAGGGGATAACAGGTGAGGAGTTGGATATAATAAAATTAACAGCACAGTTTGTGGCACGAAATGGCAAATCATTTTTGACTGGATTGACTAGTAGAGAGAATAACAATCCACAATTTCACTTTTTAAAGCCGACACACAGTATGTTTATGTTTTTCACATCACTCGCGGATGCCTACTCGAAAGTATTAATGCCGCCTAAAGGGCTGACAGATAAATTGAAAAAAAGTGTTGTCGACATGACCACGGTTCTTGAGCGTTGCTTGCACCGGCTTGAGTGGGAACGGTCCCAGGAACAGGCGAGACAAAAAGCTGAAGATGAGATAGAACAAGAAAGATTGTTAATGTCTATGATTGATTGGCATGATTTTGTTGTTGTTGAAAATATTGATTTTGCAGACGATGAAGATGATGATTTACCACCTCCAATGACTTTAGAAGAAGTTATAAGACGAAGCAAGATGTCGTCAACGATGGAGGAAGAAGAGATTGTGGAGCCTGGAAAGGAAGTTGAAATGGAAATGGATGAAGAGGAAGTACAGCTTGTTCAAGAAGGTATGCAGGCTGCAAGTCTTGAAGAGAATAATGATGATATAAAGAAAGAGGGAAGGGTAATTTCGGAGGAGAATGAACCGCCAATGAGGATCGTGAAGAATTGGAAGAGGCCTGAGGATAGGGTCCCGGCAGAGAGAAACCCCACGAAATATGTGGTTTCACCAATCACTAATGAATTAATTCTGGTCAACGAGATGTCCGAACATATGCGAATTTCTTTGATTGACCCGAAGTACAAAGAACAGAAGGAAAGAATGTTTGCGAAGATTAGGGAAACTACACTTGCTCAGGATGATGAAATTTCCAAAAATATTGTTGGTCTTGCTCGAACCCGGCCCGATATATTTGGGACGACAGAGGAAGAGGTTTCTAATGCAGTGAAGGCCGAGATTGAAAAGAAGAATGATGAGCAGCCGAAGCAGGTTATATGGGATGGACACACAGGGAGTATTGGGCGGACTGCAACTCAAGCTATGTCCCAGAATGCAGAGGATCAAGTTGATGGGGTGAATGATGGGCGCAATCTTCCTGGACCTGCAGCTCCTCCGCCTAGACCTGGCATGCCAGCACTTCGGCCCCTACCAGCACCACCTGGGCTTGCGTTGAATCTCCCTCGTGTGCCAGGTAATGCTCAATACTCGACTGTAACTAGTGGTGGTCTTGTGCCGCCACCGCCTAGGCCGGGAATGAACACAATGGTTACGACTCTACGTCCACCGCCACCACCAATGCAAATGAATTACGGTCAGCAGCAGCAGCCTTACATGATGAATCGACCGCCACCTTTAATGGGTCAGTCGATGTCAATGAATCCGCCTAGTATTCCAGTGCCACCACCACCAGGATCTCAGTTCACTCCTCTTGCACCCCGTCCTTATATGCCCCAACATGGTATGCCCATGGCTCCTCCACCACCTATGCCTTTAGGAATGCCGCCGCCACCACCACCTGAGGAAGCTCCTCCTCCACTTCCTGAAGAACCAGAGCCAAAGAAGCAAAGACTCGATGATTCTTTGCTTGTCCCTGAGGATCAGTTCTTGGCTCAACATCCGGTACACTTCCCTTTAGAACTCTATTCTGTTTCTAATTTAGTTTAAGATTTGTTAAAGGTGGCAATTTTGACCCATTTACTTATGGGTTTAAATTGGGTTATGTTTGATCTCTTATGGGTTAAATAGGTAACAAATTAGCTTAGGGAAATGGGCTGACTGGGTTGTACATGACCCGTCAAAAATTTAATGAAACCTCGTAAATCATTTCGATCAAAAAGTTTGTTCATTATCATACTAAAATAACTTTTTGTAAATGTTTAAATATAAAGATTTATACAAAAAAAAGGGGACAAAAGGTGGATCAAGTTTTGCCCATTTTGACCCATTACATAATCAGTGTGGTTGCTACCCCAAAGTTCTTTTAATGTTGAAAATCTTGTATATAATTATATTTCACAAATGAATATTGTTATTGAAATAATGTTTGACACTTATTATATATAACAAATAGATTTTTTGCACAAAAGTGTTTGGGTCAACCTGGCCAACCAGACCTGCTCCGAATAATTATTCGTTTGGCCTGTTATTCGATGTAAGTACTTAATTTGACGATTCAAGTTATCTTATGTGGTGTATCGCAGGGACCTGTTCGTATTACTGTGTCGGTGCCAAATGTGGATGAAGGAAACCTGAAAGGGCAATTACTGGAAATTACTGTTCAGTCTCTGTCTGAGTCAGTAGGTAGTTTGAAAGAGAAGATTGCTGGAGAGATTCAGTTACCCGCTAACAAACAGAAACTGAGCGGGAAGGCTGGTTTTTTGAAGGACAACTTATCTCTTGCGTATTACAACGTTGGTGGTGGTGAAATGCTTTCTCTGTCTTTAAGAGAACGTGGTGGTAGGAAGAGGTAAGTGCGGCAACATTCATCTATTACCGAAGATTGAATTGCGCGTTGAAATTCAGTTAATATCAAGTTAAGTGGCAATGAAATACATTGTTGACATTGTAGCCTGGATTTTGCAGACAATAAGTCTGTTGTTACTGGTACCATTTTCCCACAGTAGAAATTATGTACAACTTTAAATGCATTAGCTACTAGTCAATGGTTCTGGATTTTTTGGATGTCTTGATTTCACTGAGTTGTTGAATTTGGAAATTAGGTTATAAACATAAGCTTATGATATATGATTATTACATATGCATTTATCATCTACTAATCTTCGTTTCTTTGCGTCAAGTCCAATTTTGAATTTCTGTCAAAGTCAACATTTTGTTCCGAAAGTAAATAGTATCCTTGAGAAAGTATATCTTCTCTTCCCTTACGTGAACGACTTCTCTTCAATTGCACATAAGGATTGTCGACTTCTCTTCAATTGCACATAAGGATTGTCGTGTGTGTAACGTTTGTTGAAATGCCTTTTTTTCCTTTTGGCAAAAGGGGACAGTACCTCAAAGTTATATTAATAAATCGATATCACAAAAACCGTAAATCGCAAAAACTTGAGGCATATCTCAAGAAAACATCAGGACCAACATAAGAACTAAACTGGATTAAAAAAATCAATGTTAAAGACCAAAAGACATGCATGATTACAGGTTGCATCTTTTTTTTTTTACTCAAGCTGAATCCTAGGTGCTTGAGATGAACAACATTAAAAATGCTTTTAGCCAAACAAACAACCCCTCTGCACTTCTTGGTGTGGATGCAAACATTTTTTTTCTGGCCATATAGCATAAAGCCATAAACCGCGGGCACACGGTAATAGTCCAATTTTTGTAAATATGTGATTGGCAACAATAGTTGTCTAATATGTAGATTGCCAACAATAGTCCAATTTTCTATCTGATTATGTTGGTGGATTAAAGAGTATATTAAATTAATCCAGCAATAGTTGTCTAATATGTGATTGCCAACAACACATCTTGAATTAAAGTCCTTTTTGGGATATGTTTCAGTTCTTGCCATTGTATTTCTAAGATGGTCAAATTAATTGTTTAAATATAAAAATGACAACATATATTCAGAATGGTTGATGGATGATAACTATAAATTTCAAAGACAATTGTGTGCAACAACAGAAATTGTTGTTAGACTCGGTACAAAAACTAAATTCTTCACAAAAAAGAATAAACACAAAGCCAACTCAAAGCTGGATCTTCAATAAGAGAGAACATGTTCAGAATTATGATTGATTACTAAACATGAAGTCTAACAACAAGCATTGAAGTTTATAAACAAAAAGAACTGTGAACTAATATAACTTCCTGGAGACTATGATACAGTACGTACAACCAATCTACCTTACAATTTTAGCTTGTGAAACTCTATTGGTTCGATTCCTGTTCCTATTCTGATCCTGATCTTGATTACGCCACATTTATGCTAGTTCCTCCATCTTGGACTTGATAAATTGAAAAACCCTGGAGACGGAAAACCCATTCCAGGAGAAGGTGGAAATTGAGGCCCGGGACCCCAGATGCCCGGTTGACCCATGGGCGAGAACGAAAAATTCGGTGTCAGGGGTGGAAACTGCTGAAACCCGGGTGAAAGTAACGGGTTTTGAGATATAGGTGATAATAAGTTCATGTAGCCCGAGGGCGAAGGCAAAACAAATTGAGAAGTAGGTGATTGTGGAATAAACGGGCGGTTTGTTGGCGGCATAATCATTCTTGGTGATGGAAAAGAAGGATGGGCTTGTGGTTGATTTTGGGTCGGGTCAACTATGGAATGCTGTAGGTAACGCATGTAAGCCGAAATAGGCGAGTCGGTTTGTGGCGCCCGTGGTTGACCATATTGGGTTGGTCTAGCACCATGAGTAGGAACACCGGGCCTAGGTGGTTGACTATATTGACTGGGGTGAACGGGAGCCAACTGGGGTCGGTTGATACTTATAGGTGCTAAACTTGGTGGGCGGATTTTCTGTAATCGGTTGCTAGGATTATTATTAGGCGCGTTCACTGGTGCTGGTGGTCTAGGAAGTGGTTGTTGAGAATGGTGTGAGGGAGAACCGGTTAACTGTTGAACGATATTTCTAAAATCGTTCTTGTTGATGTTGTAGACTTGAGGCTGTGGTGGTTGCGGTGGTTGTCTAGCTTGATTAGCGAAATTCGGTTGGGGTGGTGGACTTTTTCGGATATTCTTTCCGATTTTGTTTACGCCTAAACGATCATCATGTCTATTACCAAAATAATCATGGTTGTTCATATCTGCTAAAGCATACAATCCCCAAAAAACCAAATTCTAACAAAATGAATGAAAATTTGAAAGAAAAAAAAAAGTAACTTTTTTATTAGCAACCTTTATTGACAACCAGAAATTAAGGAGAATTAAGAGTTGACTTACAAGAATAAAGGCTGAAAGTGGTGTTGGAAAATAAGAATTTTGAATCAAAGAGAGAAAGTGTGTTTATGATGAAAAGATGGATTTTTTAAGATGTGGAAAGACTGATAGAAACGAATTAGTTAGGTGAAAGCTGAGAGAGAGAGAGAGGGAGAATAAAGTCAAAGTCAAATATGAGGGTGTTTGACAAAAACAAGGTGTATATATGTGTGTGTGACATGGCAATTTACGTATGGTCGGATGCTACATAATCATAAGTCCTGTTTGATATGTGGAAAGAAATTAAAAAAAAAAAAGGATTTTTTGAGTATGATACTAGTAAAAATAAAAAATCTAACACGTTTCATATTTGACCTTAAAATTGATTTTTTTTTTTTTTTTTTTTTTTGCTAAATGTAGTTTTAAGAATTTTGTTTAAGAATCAATTTAGTACATGGTTTGTAAATTAAGTTGGTTGGGAGATTTTAAATTCATAGGATAAATGATTAGCCCTAAGTCCTAACGGCTATATTTAACATTTTCCTTTTATTTATATACACATTAAAAACTTTGATACATGCATCATACATATTTAGAAACTACAAAACACGAAACAAAATTTTAATGATTAACGAATACTACATATACAATTGTAATGTATTTTGAATGACTGAAATCATATAATACGTAGTTTATTATTAGTAGAGTAAGGTTCAAATGAGTACACCAATTTTGAGTGAGAATGAGGGAACCAACAGATTTCTGCCATGTGTCACTTTATTCTCTCTTCTCCACATTTTATTCTCTCTCCTTCACATTTTTAAAAATTAAATATCTCACAAATGGTAAGTCGAAAAATCATGAAAATTGCACCATAAAATTCAACGTTTTCTCCTCTTTGATTTGCCGTCCTTTAAGGCATACTTTTGACAACTTTTTTTTTCCTCATTTTTTGGTGGGTTTCACAAATTAGTAACATATGTGTTAGTGATTAGTTGTACATTTAATTTGTGGTTAAGATTAGGGTTTAGGGTTAGGTTTAGGGTTTAGTAGGGTTTATGGTTTAGGGTTTATAAGGGTTTAGGGTTTAGAAGGGGTTCAAGGTTTAGGGTTTAGAAAGATTTAGGGTTTAGCGTTTTGTAAAGCGTTTAGGGTTTAGGGTTTGTGGTTTAGGGGTTAGGGTTTAGGGTTTGTGGTTTAGGGGCTAGGGTTTAGGGTTTGAGGTTTGGTGTTTCGGGGAGAAACCCCAAACCTCAAACCCTAAACCCTAACCCCTAAACCCCAAACCCTAAACCCTAAACGCAACACTTTAACACATGTGTTAGTAAATGTGAAACCCACCAAAAAAATGAAAAAAAAAAAACTTTTCGAAAGTATATCTTGAGGGACGGCAAATCGAAGAGGAGAAAACGACGAATTTAATGGTGCAATTTTCATAATTTTTCGATTTGTCGTTTGTGAGATAATTGATGTTGGGGGTAAATGGGTTTTGTACATGTGAAACATTCTCTTTGTACACATGGCTTGATATCATTGGTTCCCTCATTCTCACACAAATTCCTATTCTCATTAGAACCCTACCCATTATTAGTATGTAACAAATTACTCCTCATCAAATTTGCACGCCTTTATTTAATAATAAATTCGTTTGATAAAATTAAATAGCATTTTCATTTAATCCTATATATATTCAAATTCAAATTACTAACAAGTGCAATTAATCACATTCACTTCTGTACATATACCTTTATAATTTTCTTCACTTGGCCAAATCATCAAAGACTTGTTTAGTCACTCATAAACTAGAGCCATGACCATGAAGAACGTGTTCATTATTTTTATACTATTTTTGTAGTAATTGAATTTTTAGATAAAGGATATGACATGTGGTTTTTGCATATTACAGAAATTGAGATACCGATCGAAGCGGAAATTTGCAAAAAAGTTGTTCCGATGCTTTGCAAGAAAAAGAAATGTAATGACTGGTGTACACAAAAATGGGATCCCGCTTCTTGGGGACGACGTAGTACTATAATAAATTTTGTATGTACTAAAGTATGTTAACATTCAATTATACATTGTCACAATGTTATATTCCCTCCGTCCCGATTCAATAGTCCATTATTTCCATTTTGGGTTGTCCCAGATTAATTGTCCATTACCAAATATAGAAAGGTACTATGATTTTTTTTACTATATTGTCCCTACTTCATAAATTAAATTACAAAAGTCAAAGAAAGTTCAAATTAATTGATTAGGGGTAAGAATGTCATTGTGCAAAAAGTAAATATAATTATTGTGTTTATCTTAAACTGCGTGTAGTTTTATCGGGGGACAATTAAATTGGGACGGAGGGAGTAGTTCCTAATTTTATATCCAATCACATACTTCCTATTTCGGGTGCTACTACATGTACTCCATCTTTTTTTAAGGTTGACTACAAATATCGGGAATGACAAACCATTAATAACTATGACTTCATATTGTTGTTTACTTTTTTATGTTGATTGAAGACTTTAAATGATGGTAATTATAATAGTAGCTATTTAACCATTGTGAACGAATAAAATGAGATGTACACATATTATGTTATGTTAAATGATACAAAAGAAAAACAAGATTGTTTTGTAGATGTTACCCAACCGTATCTCCTGCTAGGCTGCTAATAACTCGGGTTTCACACTTAATTGTAATAATTTGGATTTTTGGAGTTCACTTAAAATGATTATTAATCCGTCTCAAATTTAGTGTTCGTAAATAAAAACATGCATATATTAAGAAAAGTACAATTATTACCCTATGCTACCAATAATATACAACATGTTTCTTATAAAAGCTTATTGAAATCTAAGAAAAAAATTAAAAGATGAATAATAATATTGGGACGGATGGATAATAATAGTAGTTTGTTATGATGAATCCAGGTTAAGTCGATTAGAGAGCATATAGGTCGGTTGCTATTCAAAAAGTAAAATAATAAAAAAATTATGAATATAACACCATTCAATATTGAATATTAAAAAGAAATATACCAAGATTTCATTTGACTATGTACCAAAATATATTTCATTGTTCATGTGTGTTTAATAAATGTAAGAGGTTTTCAAAAGGTGATATATAAATATGTTTTAAATGAGAAAGACTCAAATACAATAGTGAAAAAATACTACAAAATATATATACTTTGTCCTATTTGATAGTATAAGATATTATTTGCAACTTAAAATATTATATGATGCCTATTAAGCTTTCCTGTTCCTGGGGTCATACATGTCTTGAGAAGTTAAGATGTTGATGTATGTGTCATTTATATTTATATTATGTTGTTAAAAAAGAACCAGATAACTACAATAATGATAATTAGATATTTGATGTAAGCTAATCTTTAAGTTTATGTCATTACAAATTTATTTCTACTAGTGACGATATAATCAACTATTTATTCCTCTTCGAACTTGACGAAAATTTGATTCGAGTGTCGGATACTCGGATTGCGTCGAAACTCTTATGATCACTCAAAAAAACGGTCAAACGATCAAATCTCTTCGTTTTGCTATGAGCTCCGACAGTTTTCGATTTTTAGGTATCGTTTAGGGCCCGAAAATGTCATTATATTATTACACGTTTGTTTATCCGTTTTAGAAGTGCTTTACTATAGCCTCCTTACCAAAGCATTTTAACAATTTTGGGATTAGGGTTACACAATTTTTTTAATTATTGAATAATACACAATTACGTGAATTCGTTGGATTCCAAATTTATTAGCTCTTAATACATGTATCATATGTACAGTCGTTCAATCATATCGCTTGAGCAATAATATTTCAATAAATATATTAAATATATTATATTAACTAAATATTTAACCATTTGATTTGATGGCCGTAAAAATTAAACTGATATACAAATACCTTAAAAATCTAATATATATATATATATATATATATATATATATATATATATATATATATATATATATATATATATATATATATAACAAGTATTACATATATAATTTTAAATTCCTGATTAATTAAAATTTTTATGGTGCGGCGAAATATTTTTGCTAGAATTGAAATTAATATAAAGATTTGAAATTTCAAAGAATGTGAATTGCTTTGAGTGAACGAATTTTGTTACTTGCAATATTCATGCTTGAACCACACAACCTTATGGAATGGAATTGAGATTCCAATTCCATCAAATTTTATTAAATATTACAAACCAAACGCATCATAAGTTTTTCCAAAATAAAGAATAATATATCCTTATGACATCACTGTCTTTTCGTAAAAAGATTGATTTATGGTTTTCATTTAAAAGTTTTATAAACGACTCATTCATCTTGGAAAGTAATGCGTACACCATCAAAATTATCCGTACAACACTAATTGTGTTTTACAGTATTGTACAGTGTAACACTATAAAACACAATTAGTGGTGTACGTATGGTTTTTGATGGGGTACGCATTATCACCCACTCATATTAAAGGTGATCAATATTTGAATATCGTTCAGAAATAACATCATTCAAAATGATTTAAGTTCAAATGAATGTTATGAAATGAGGTTTAATACAAATCGAATTCACTAAATCGATCTTTGATCGAGTTGTTGATTTTAAGACAAACCTGACACTAAACTCGAAATCATTAATAGTTATATCTTAAAATTAGTATAAACATCATTAATAATATATTATGCAATAATTTGTAAAATATGATTTACTTTTTTTTTGAAAGGCTAATTATATTATATAAATGTCTAAATAGCAAAAATGCTAAATAGTCCCCCAATTGTACAGACACCAAATGACACACCCTAGGCCAAAATCCCGAATGAGAGGAATACTAAAAAGGATGAAAAAACCCTGAAGATTTCAGGAAAAAATCCCCGATAATAGGGGCCGAGCCACCGGTTTTCACCCTATATCGATTTTGATAGTATCCCAATAGGATTTAGCCCAAAGTAGTATCAATAATACTCCAATATGAAACTATACATCACAAGCTACTATTCATATTATTAGCCAATATCAGCCAACAATAATATATATATATATACAATCTAGACTACTTGAAAATGAAATCCATCCAGTGACACTCCTCAAAACTCCGATTCTTGCATCTGCTTTTGATCCACAAATACCCCATTGATTTGACTTCTTTCAACAATCTACCTGCATCACTCTTCACGCCATTGAATACCGCGTCATTGCGAGCTTTCCAGATGATCCAGCAGGCCACCAAAATTGTAACACCCCAAAAACGTAAAAATATTATTGTGATAAATGAATAATTAATTGTTTTAAGTTGAAAGGGATGTAAGAAAAATAAAGTGATAGAAATTTTGCAAATGGTTTTAAGTTCCAGACAATGGGTATCAAAAGGGGACCAATTAATATATATATGGGCTTGTACGTATGTGGAATAAATTAATTCCCTTTTTCCCCCCTTTCTAAACCTTTCTAGAAAAGAAAGTAAGAGACAGAAATCGTCCCTGTGGCTAGCGAAGAACAAAGAACCAGAAAAACAATCACTTTCAATCCAACTTTAAATTAAAGTCAAGGGCTTTTATAATCCTCATCTCATTCCTAAATCAGTGGTAAGTTTGATTATTTCAGTTTTTCTAAATTAAAGTTTAATTATGATAGAAAGTAGGTAAAGTGATGAATACGAGTTAAAAACATGTTTAATAGATGTTGTATGACTAATATTACGATTAGAAACTGAGCTAGATGGTTGATTGTGGGTAAAAGTCGAGTTATATGTTCAAACAGCATGTGCAGGTTCTGGGGACGAAGCAAGTACCCGGCGGGTACTTGGGTTACCCAGCGGGTAACCCTGTCTGGGCCAGAACAGTAGGTTTAAATGTATGTTTAAATGGTCAGAAGTTGATATAAGTTAATATGAGAACTAGAATGTAAATTATTAAGCTAGTAATGATTATTAAAGATATGTTAATGATCGAGTAGTCAATGACTAAATTAAAGTAGAAGGATGTCGAAGTTAGTAAAAGCATTATCATTTGATCATTAGCATGTATAAGAAAGAAAAGAGTTGTTAAGTCAAAGAATTGGCATTAGTAGAATATATGAAATGATTATGACCAAAGGGCTACGATTGCGTTAAAATGTGTATGATCAAGATGTTAATGACCGAAAAGTATGATTGATTAGTAATTAACATTGGAACCAAAATATGGTTAAATAAGATTTCGACAATGGTAATGATAAGATAAAGAAGGAATTATATTAATAATGATATGAGAAGTTTAGTTATATGATCATGATGATTACTAGCAACCTAAATGTTATTAAGATTTTATGTTATGTGATAGGTGATTTCAGAATAAAGGCATGGTGCTTACACAAGTATTATGATTTACTCGCTTATTCGGCTAAAAGGCTAAGGTGAGTAATATGGGGAATTAAATAAGTAACAATTGTGTATACCGGGTAAGGTTACACAATTTGGGTGCAGTATGTTAAGTAATTTTTATATGTCTGTATATTCTGATAAAGTGTTATGTTTGAGATTACTTGAATGGTTCTGTGTGCTTAACTGTTATATGTGCTCAGTTGTTAAAAGTTGTGATGATATAGTATACAAGTAAAGAATAATGAACATGTATGAAAGAAAGAAAGAAAGAAACAGTAATATGTGAATTATGTGTAATAGGTATTGTAGAGATCAATTATGTAACAGAAATTGCTAACTATGTTAGCTGTGGCAGATGTAAAAGATCAGACAAATACGTGCACATGATTATGTTATGGTTTCCATTACTCAGGAAATTGAGTAGATGGATATGGTATAAATGAGTTGTGATCATGACACTAACTCGATGATGTTCAGATAGTTAAGGATCCTTAACAGTACAGATTATGTTATAGTATGCCTACCACTCAGAGGTAGGGTACTAGTCAGAAAGAAAGGTTCAGATGATCTCTATAATTACCTAAAAATTATATGAATGAACAGAAATAGAATAAGCATAGATTATATGTTTATGTGAAAGTACATTATTTATTTAATTGTTCATATTATTCACTAAGCTTTGGCTTACTCCGTTCAGTTGATTACGTTGCAGGTATGTGGTTCGTTTGAACCAATGAAGTAAAGGTTTGACTATGACTGCTAGAGGCTACGTGGAGTGGAGCTTGATGTAATGGTTAGACAAGCTCCTATTCTTTTAAATTATCGTTATGACTATACTTGTATAAGTCGCCCAGTCAATGATATTATAGTCAAAGTCGAAAAGAAAGTAAAGTTAGACGATTTTAAATAATCGTGTATGAAATTGATTGGAGGGTCAAATTAATTGGGACCAAAAGTAGTCAAATGTTTGTATGTATGTTTGACTGCAAAGTATAAAAAGATTATTCAACGAAATGATATTATAAAATTTAAAAGTACACAGGTTGAATATAACATGTTATTAAAAAAAAAATATCAGGGCGTTTCAAGTTGGTATCAGAGCGATGGTTTGAGAGAATTAGGTAATCCACGATAGGATTGCCTAAACTTAAACCGATATGAAATGCATAATTCTTTATGCTGAGTATGTATAGTAGTAAAGTACAGTAGATTGAAATGATATGCTTCCCTGTAGCGAACTATTCGATGACTGTTATGTGTTGGTCAAGTGTCAGAATGTTATGTGAAATGCTAATACTTCGAATAGTTCTAGTTGAATGATATTATGCCTAAAATGTTAAAGAAAATGTAAATATGGTTAGATGAAACAGAGAAAGGTTTTATATGACTAATTGATACAGGCATGCTTACAGAACATGAATGAATGATTACACAGATATGTGTGAAAGAGTATGCTTCTGTGTTTAGATTATATGTAAAGGCCCAGTTATGGTAAGTATCCAGATAGGCTAACTTATGTTGGCCGTATGTTCAGATGTACATGTAATTGCTAATATGTATATTGGCAATATGTTAAAAATTCAGATGATAGATTAGTTAACTTGTGTTAGTTATAGTTAATGTGATAGTAAATGTTACATGTGATCGGAATTTCAGAAAATCAGAAATACTGACTTATATCAGTTGTTATGTTAAGAATAGTAAATGAAAAGACATAAAGTAAAGATAAAGTTATCAGAGACAGAAATGAATGCTTAGTAAAAGATATTGATTGAGTATGTGAAAAGATTTGTTTATGTGAAATTAATTATGTGAACATCATGTTGCTGTTGAATGGTTGTGTTATGTGTTATGTGTTTAAGTGAAGAATAGTCATATTAAGAATTGATGATATGAAGTAGCCTGAGAATGAAAGTGTGAAAAACATAATCTAGCTACGCCTGATCACCGTAGTTATATTATGCTATGTCACATGAAGTTGTGAGGCAACCAAATATCAGAAAGGCTTAATGTGAATATGTGGTGAGCATGTGTAAGATGTGTATCAACTACTTATTGAGTAAAGTATAAATAAAGTTAAATGCAATTATGTGTATGTTAGTTATTAGAAAGATTGACACTCGAAGTGATGTTAAAAGTTCAGGTTTTATGAAAAGTGATGGGTAAAGTCTAGTTTATGAAAGTAAAGTGTCAATTGTAAATATAATGGTTAAATATTAATGTAAATAACTTAGTTTAGCTCTAATGAGTCAAATGGGTGAAAGGTGGTAGAAAAAATAGGGCCCAAATGGTCAAAGACCCAATCGGGTCATTTTGGTGCCCAAACGAGTCACCAATGAGATTACAAATCAAAATGAATTAGAACTATAGAAAGTCAATTGTTTATGCACTAATAGATTGCATATGTGATGTTAAATATGAAGTCAAAAGGTTAGAGTCAGACTTGTATTGGTACAGAAATTGATGTGTCAAGATTTCTGAGTCAAAATGATCTAAAACTCGTTAACGGCTTACAGGTTGATGAAACACGAAAAAAAAAAGTACAAAAAGGAAAATGTTCATTTGGCCAAGTCACACGTGTTTGCAAAATTTTATGTGCCCGAGTATTGTCGTTTAAAAATTATGTGAGTTTAAAGTTTGAAATTTGGTAAATAGGTGCTGCAGATAAAAAAAAAATGTTGCTGTCAGGTAAGAGTACCCGGCGGGTTGTATGGGTACCCGACGGGTAAAGAGAGAAGCCGGCTGCTTCCCAGCCAATCCGGCTGCTCCTGCAGTCTTTAAATAAAAGAAACCTTCTGTTAATGATTTGGTTAAATCACCCGGCTGTTAAGCTCGGGACCCGGCTGGTGACCCTGGTTACCCGGCGGGTAGTAAAGGAAACCGGCGGGTAGTGTGGAGATTTAGTAACTTTTAGTTTAAATCCAAATTTGTTGTGCACAGAGTATGTATAATAAATGATACGGTTAACTAATAATTGCCACTTGATTCTAAGTTGTTAGAAAGTGAAATTAGTTTCACTTGATATATTGAAAGTTTATTTTAAGTACGAATGTTGAAATACGAATAGGTTTGTAAAGAAGATAGTAATACGAGTCTAAATGGGGGAGAAAGTCTAAATATAAAAAGTAATTATGATATGATAAGTTATTCAGAGTTATTAGACTCGAAATTGCTTCCACTATCTAATGATAAAGGTACGTTTCCGTTAGTTTATGATGATAAAGGCTTAGTGAAGGCTTTAAAAAGCCCGAATAGCATATTCTAACAGAAAGGATGACAGTAATTGAAAGTGTAAACCCCATAATTACATCACCAGTAGAAAATGATTATGAATGGCTAATTATATGTTAAGAAGAAATGATAAGATAAAAGTGATGATAAGATATTTCACTACGTAAGTGAAACCAAATAATTGAAAATGATATGATTCTGAATCATGTCTGTACACGAGATTTCACATGTTTTAGATATATTTATATTTATGATTGCAAATTAGTTGCAAAAAAAAAAAAAGGAAGAAGAAATTATTGATATTGCACCTTGTGCTGGTTATAGCATTTGGTGCCAGTGGAAATGTGAATAGAAATATATGCATATATTATATGTCCTTATTTGAGAAAGTTAAAGGCACATGGAATGTGTGCAAGAAAATGGGACAGAATGTACATTATGTGCATACAATAATCAAGTTATGTGTATACTTGTTATATGTACAAGTTATAAGTGATTATGTGTTAATGTGTACGAACGAAGAAAAAAAAAAAAAAAAAAAAAAAAAAAAAAGACCCGTGTAAGGGGTCAATTGACTTAAGAAGACATAATTAAGTACATTTATATATGTACTCTTAGAAAAGATTCAGAAAATGTCCTAAATGCACAAGTTATTATGTGTTAAAGGTAAGAAAAGTTGTAGAAGTATGACACATATGTAAGTTGATAAAGAAATATGTACGTTGGTGCATAAGATTTTGTGTAAAATAGGTACAGTTGTACATAAGTCGTGTGAAACAGTATGTGTAAAGTTATGTATTAAAGCAGAATAAATATAAATATGTACTACTTAAATTGATATTTAGGTAGTAAAAGCTGATACGTAATATATGTGCTATGTGAATAATGTATATGTTTAGCTGAAAAACTGTTACATGTTAAGCTTATCGTAATGTATGTATTGAATTACAGAATTTACAGACTCATGGCGAGTACTGTTAATAGTATATGAAAACTCTACCAGATGAGTTGACATGTGACTAGTATATGTTTGTGTCCATCCAGACTAAGTAAAGTAAAGTAAGAACATAATTGGGACAGGTGTAACGTATGTATAAATATATGCTACCGCTGAAATAGAAACTATTAAGATTAACCAGATATGAACGACATTCGTGAGGACACGAATGGGACAAGTGGGGGAGAGTTGTAACACCCCAAAAACGTAAAAATATTATTGTGATAAATGAATAATTAATTGTTTTAAGTTGAAAGGGATGTAAGAAAAATAAAGTGATAGAAATTTTGCAAATGGTTTTAAGTTCCAGACAATGGGTATCAAAAGGGGACCAATTAATATATATATGGGCTTGTACGTATGTGGAATAAATTAATTCCCTTTTTCCCCCCTTTCTAAACCTTTCTAGAAAAGAAAGTAAGAGACAGAAATCGTCCCTGTGGCTAGCGAAGAACAAAGAACCAGAAAAACAATCACTTTCAATCCAACTTTAAATTAAAGTCAAGGGCTTTTATAATCCTCATCTCATTCCTAAATCAGTGGTAAGTTTGATTATTTCAGTTTTTCTAAATTAAAGTATAATTATGATAGAAAGTAGGTAAAGTGATGAATACGAGTTAAAAACATGTTTAATAGATGTTGTATGACTAATATTACGATTAGAAACTGAGCTAGATGGTTGATTGTGGGTAAAAGTCGAGTTATATGTTCAAACAGCATGTGCAGGTTCTGGGGACGAAGCAAGTACCCGGCGGGTACTTGGGTTACCCAGCGGGTAACCCTGTCTGGGCCAGAACAGTAGGTTTAAATGTATGTTTAAATGGTCAGAAGTTGATATAAGTTAATATGAGAACTAGAATGTAAATTATTAAGCTAGTAATGATTATTAAAGATATGTTAATGATCGAGTAGTCAATGACTAAATTAAAGTAGAAGGATGTCGAAGTTAGTAAAAGCATTATCATTTGATCATTAGCATGTATAAGAAAGAAAAGAGTTGTTAAGTCAAAGAATTGGCATTAGTAGAATATATGAAATGATTATAACCAAAGGGCTACGATTGCGTTAAAATGTGTATGATCAAGATGTTAATGACCGAAAAGTATGATTGATTAGTAATTAACATTGGAACCAAAATATGGTTAAATAAGATTTCGACAATGGTAATGATAAGATAAAGAAGGAATTATATTAATAATGATATGAGAAGTTTAGTTATATGATCATGATGATTACTAGCAACCTAAATGTTATTAAGATTTTATGTTATGTGATAGGTGATTTCAGAATAAAGGCATGGTGCTTACACAAGTATTATGATTTACTCGCTTATTCGGCTAAAAGGCTAAGGTGAGTAATATGGGGAATTAAATAAGTAACAATTGTGTATACCGGGTAAGGTTACACAATTTGGGTGCAGTATGTTAAGTAATTTTTATATGTCTGTATATTCTGATAAAGTGTTATGTTTGAGATTACTTGAATGGTTCTGTGTGCTTAACTGTTATATGTGCTCAGTTGTTAAAAGTTGTGATGATATAGTATACAAGTAAAGAATAATGAACATGTATGAAAGAAAGAAAGAAAGAAACAGTAATATGTGAATTATGTGTAATAGGTATTGTAGAGATCAATTATGTAACAGAAATTGCTAACTATGTTAGCTGTGGCAGATGTAAAAGATCAGACAAATACGTGCACATGATTATGTTATGGTTTCCATTACTCAGGAAATTGAGTAGATGGATATGGTATAAATGAGTTGTGATCATGACACTAACTCGATGATGTTCAGATAGTTAAGGATCCTTAACAGTACAGATTATGTTATAGTATGCCTACCACTCAGAGGTAGGGTACTAGTCAGAAAGAAAGGTTCAGATGATCTCTATAATTACCTAAAAATTATATGAATGAACAGAAATAGAATAAGCATAGATTATATGTTTATGTGAAAGTACATTATTTATTTAATTGTTCATATTATTCACTAAGCTTTGGCTTACTCCGTTCAGTTGATTACGTTGCAGGTATGTGGTTCGTTTGAACCAATGAAGTAAAGGTTTGACTATGACTGCTAGAGGCTACGTGGAGTGGAGCTTGATGTAATGGTTAGACAAGCTCCTATTCTTTTAAATTATCGTTATGACTATACTTGTATAAGTCGCCCAGTCAATGATATTATAGTCAAAGTCGAAAAGAAAGTAAAGTTAGACGATTTTAAATAATCGTGTATGAAATTGATTGGAGGGTCAAATTAATTGGGACCAAAAGTAGTCAAATGTTTGTATGTATGTTTGACTGCAAAGTATAAAAAGATTATTCAACGAAATGATATTATAAAATTTAAAAGTACACAGGTTGAATATAACATGTTATTAAAAAAAAAATATCAGGGCGTTTCAAGTTGGTATCAGAGCGATGGTTTGAGAGAATTAGGTAATCCACGATAGGATTGCCTAAACTTAAACCGATATGAAATGCATAATTCTTTATGCTGAGTATGTATAGTAGTAAAGTACAGTAGATTGAAATGATATGCTTCCCTGTAGCGAACTATTCGATGACTGTTATGTGTTGGTCAAGTGTCAGAATGTTATGTGAAATGCTAATACTTCGAATAGTTCTAGTTGAATGATATTATGCCTAAAATGTTAAAGAAAATGTAAATATGGTTAGATGAAACAGAGAAAGGTTTTATATGACTAATTGATACAGGCATGCTTACAGAACATGAATGAATGATTACACAGATATGTGTGAAAGAGTATGCTTCTGTGTTTAGATTATATGTAAAGGCCCAGTTATGGTAAGTATCCAGATAGGCTAACTTATGTTGGCCGTATGTTCAGATGTACATGTAATTGCTAATATGTATATTGGCAATATGTTAAAAATTCAGATGATAGATTAGTTAACTTGTGTTAGTTATAGTTAATGTGATAGTAAATGTTACATGTGATCGGAATTTCAGAAAATCAGAAATACTGACTTATATCAGTTGTTATGTTAAGAATAGTAAATGAAAAGACATAAAGTAAAGATAAAGTTATCAGAGACAGAAATGAATGCTTAGTAAAAGATATTGATTGAGTATGTGAAAAGATTTGTTTATGTGAAATTAATTATGTGAACATCATGTTGCTGTTGAATGGTTGTGTTATGTGTTATGTGTTTAAGTGAAGAATAGTCATATTAAGAATTGATGATATGAAGTAGCCTGAGAATGAAAGTGTGAAAAACATAATCTAGCTACGCCTGATCACCGTAGTTATATTATGCTATGTCACATGAAGTTGTGAGGCAACCAAATATCAGAAAGGCTTAATGTGAATATGTGGTGAGCATGTGTAAGATGTGTATCAACTACTTATTGAGTAAAGTATAAATAAAGTTAAATGCAATTATGTGTATGTTAGTTATTAGAAAGATTGACACTCGAAGTGATGTTAAAAGTTCAGGTTTTATGAAAAGTGATGGGTAAAGTCTAGTTTATGAAAGTAAAGTGTCAATTGTAAATATAATGGTTAAATATTAATGTAAATAACTTAGTTTAGCTCTAATGAGTCAAATGGGTGAAAGGTGGTAGAAAAAATAGGGCCCAAATGGTCAAAGACCCAATCGGGTCATTTTGGTGCCCAAACGAGTCACCAATGAGATTACAAATCAAAATGAATTAGAACTATAGAAAGTCAATTGTTTATGCACTAATAGATTGCATATGTGATGTTAAATATGAAGTCAAAAGGTTAGAGTCAGACTTGTATTGGTACAGAAATTGATGTGTCAAGATTTCTGAGTCAAAATGATCTAAAACTCGTTAACGGCTTACAGGTTGATGAAACACGAAAAAAAAAAGTACAAAAAGGAAAATGTTCATTTGGCCAAGTCACACGTGTTTGCAAAATTTTATGTGCCCGAGTATTGTCGTTTAAAAGTTATGTGAGTTTAAAGTTTGAAATTTGGTAAATAGGTGCTGCAGATAAAAAAAAAATGTTGCTGTCAGGTAAGAGTACCCGGCGGGTTGTATGGGTACCCGACGGGTAAAGAGAGAAGCCGGCTGCTTCCCAGCCAATCCGGCTGCTCCTGCAGTCTTTAAATAAAAGAAACCTTCTGTTAATGATTTGGTTAAATCACCCGGCTGTTAAGCTCGGGACCCGGCTGGTGACCCTGGTTACCCGGCGGGTAGTAAAGGAAACCGGCGGGTAGTGTGGAGATTTAGTAACTTTTAGTTTAAATCCAAATTTGTTGTGCACAGAGTATGTATAATAAATGATACGGTTAACTAATAATTGCCACTTGATTCTAAGTTGTTAGAAAGTGAAATTAGTTTCACTTGATATATTGAAAGTTTATTTTAAGTACGAATGTTGAAATACGAATAGGTTTGTAAAGAAGATAGTAATACGAGTCTAAATGGGGGAGAAAGTCTAAATATAAAAAGTAATTATGATATGATAAGTTATTCAGAGTTATTAGACTCGAAATTGCTTCCACTATCTAATGATAAAGGTACGTTTCCGTTAGTTTATGATGATAAAGGCTTAGTGAAGGCTTTAAAAAGCCCGAATAGCATATTCTAACAGAAAGGATGACAGTAATTGAAAGTGTAAACCCCATAATTACATCACCAGTAGAAAATGATTATGAATGGCTAATTATATGTTAAGAAGAAATGATAAGATAAAAGTGATGATAAGATATTTCACTACGTAAGTGAAACCAAATAATTGAAAATGATATGATTCTGAATCATGTCTGTACACGAGATTTCACATGTTTTAGATATATTTATATTTATGATTGCAAATTAGTTGCAAAAAAAAAAAAAGGAAGAAGAAATTATTGATATTGCACCTTGTGCTGGTTATAGCATTTGGTGCCAGTGGAAATGTGAATAGAAATATATGCATATATTATATGTCCTTATTTGAGAAAGTTAAAGGCACATGGAATGTGTGCAAGAAAATGGGACAGAATGTACATTATGTGCATACAATAATCAAGTTATGTGTATACTTGTTATATGTACAAGTTATAAGTGATTATGTGTTAATGTGTACGAACGAAAAAAAAAAAAAAAAAAAAAGACCCGTGTAAGGGGTCAATTGACTTAAGAAGACATAATTAAGTACATTTATATATGTACTCTTAGAAAAGATTCAGAAAATGTCCTAAATGCACAAGTTATTATGTGTTAAAGGTAAGAAAAGTTGTAGAAGTATGACACATATGTAAGTTGATAAAGAAATATGTACGTTGGTGCATAAGATTTTGTGTAAAATAGGTACAGTTGTACATAAGTCGTGTGAAACAGTATGTGTAAAGTTATGTATTAAAGCAGAATAAATATAAATATGTACTACTTAAATTGATATTTAGGTAGTAAAAGCTGATACGTAATATATGTGCTATGTGAATAATGTATATGTTTAGCTGAAAAACTGTTACATGTTAAGCTTATCGTAATGTATGTATTGAATTACAGAATTTACAGACTCATGGCGAGTACTGTTAATAGTATATGAAAACTCTACCAGATGAGTTGACATGTGACTAGTATATGTTTGTGTCCATCCAGACTAAGTAAAGTAAAGTAAGAACATAATTGGGACAGGTGTAACGTATGTATAAATATATGCTACCGCTGAAATAGAAACTATTAAGATTAACCAGATATGAACGACATTCGTGAGGACACGAATGGGACAAGTGGGGGAGAGTTGTAACACCCCAAAAACGTAAAAATATTATTGTGATAAATGAATAATTAATTGTTTTAAGTTGAAAGGGATGTAAGAAAAATAAAGTGATAGAAATTTTGCAAATGGTTTTAAGTTCCAGACAATGGGTATCAAAAGGGGACCAATTAATATATATATGGGCTTGTACGTATGTGGAATAAATTAATTCCCTTTTTCCCCCCTTTCTAAACCTTTCTAGAAAAGAAAGTAAGAGACAGAAATCGTCCCTGTGGCTAGCGAAGAACAAAGAACCAGAAAAACAATCACTTTCAATCCAACTTTAAATTAAAGTCAAGGGCTTTTATAATCCTCATCTCATTCCTAAATCAGTGGTAAGTTTGATTATTTCAGTTTTTCTAAATTAAAGTTTAATTATGATAGAAAGTAGGTAAAGTGATGAATACGAGTTAAAAACATGTTTAATAGATGTTGTATGACTAATATTACGATTAGAAACTGAGCTAGATGGTTGATTGTGGGTAAAAGTCGAGTTATATGTTCAAACAGCATGTGCAGGTTCTGGGGACGAAGCAAGTACCCGGCGGGTACTTGGGTTACCCAGCGGGTAACCCTGTCTGGGCCAGAACAGTAGGTTTAAATGTATGTTTAAATGGTCAGAAGTTGATATAAGTTAATATGAGAACTAGAATGTAAATTATTAAGCTAGTAATGATTATTAAAGATATGTTAATGATCGAGTAGTCAATGACTAAATTAAAGTAGAAGGATGTCGAAGTTAGTAAAAGCATTATCATTTGATCATTAGCATGTATAAGAAAGAAAAGAGTTGTTAAGTCAAAGAATTGGCATTAGTAGAATATATGAAATGATTATGACCAAAGGGCTACGATTGCGTTAAAATGTGTATGATCAAGATGTTAATGACCGAAAAGTATGATTGATTAGTAATTAACATTGGAACCAAAATATGGTTAAATAAGATTTCGACAATGGTAATGATAAGATAAAGAAGGAATTATATTAATAATGATATGAGAAGTTTAGTTATATGATCATGATGATTACTAGCAACCTAAATGTTATTAAGATTTTATGTTATGTGATAGGTGATTTCAGAATAAAGGCATGGTGCTTACACAAGTATTATGATTTACTCGCTTATTCGGCTAAAAGGCTAAGGTGAGTAATATGGGGAATTAAATAAGTAACAATTGTGTATACCGGGTAAGGTTACACAATTTGGGTGCAGTATGTTAAGTAATTTTTATATGTCTGTATATTCTGATAAAGTGTTATGTTTGAGATTACTTGAATGGTTCTGTGTGCTTAACTGTTATATGTGCTCAGTTGTTAAAAGTTGTGATGATATAGTATACAAGTAAAGAATAATGAACATGTATGAAAGAAAGAAAGAAAGAAACAGTAATATGTGAATTATGTGTAATAGGTATTGTAGAGATCAATTATGTAACAGAAATTGCTAACTATGTTAGCTGTGGCAGATGTAAAAGATCAGACAAATACGTGCACATGATTATGTTATGGTTTCCATTACTCAGGAAATTGAGTAGATGGATATGGTATAAATGAGTTGTGATCATGACACTAACTCGATGATGTTCAGATAGTTAAGGATCCTTAACAGTACAGATTATGTTATAGTATGCCTACCACTCAGAGGTAGGGTACTAGTCAGAAAGAAAGGTTCAGATGATCTCTATAATTACCTAAAAATTATATGAATGAACAGAAATAGAATAAGCATAGATTATATGTTTATGTGAAAGTACATTATTTATTTAATTGTTCATATTATTCACTAAGCTTTGGCTTACTCCGTTCAGTTGATTACGTTGCAGGTATGTGGTTCGTTTGAACCAATGAAGTAAAGGTTTGACTATGACTGCTAGAGGCTACGTGGAGTGGAGCTTGATGTAATGGTTAGACAAGCTCCTATTCTTTTAAATTATCGTTATGACTATACTTGTATAAGTCGCCCAGTCAATGATATTATAGTCAAAGTCGAAAAGAAAGTAAAGTTAGACGATTTTAAATAATCGTGTATGAAATTGATTGGAGGGTCAAATTAATTGGGACCAAAAGTAGTCAAATGTTTGTATGTATGTTTGACTGCAAAGTATAAAAAGATTATTCAACGAAATGATATTATAAAATTTAAAAGTACACAGGTTGAATATAACATGTTATTAAAAAAAAAATATCAGGGCGTTTCAAAAATGATCGATTGAATGATTTCCTTTCGAGATATTGATCCGTTGACATACTTATGAAAGAACAGCAGGTCATCGGATGAAAAGATGACCATTGGTAGAAGTTTACACCATACCTCAATCCCACTCCATAGCTCCTTTGATACTTTGCAACCGGTCATTAAATGATCTAATGACTCCACACACTCGTCACATAAGGCACAATCAGAATTGGGAGTTATTATTCCTCTTCTCATTAGTAGGTCTTTCGAAGGTAATCTTTGCATCAACAATCTCCATCCAAATATGTTTACCTTAGCCGGAAGCAACTTATTCCATGGGAAAATAACTCTACTATCATCCTTATATCTTGAACTTAATACGTTTCTAACTCTGCTAACCGAGAATGCCATAGAGCTGCTCGATTTCCACTCCCACATATCCTGATCTTGACTGAAGTTGACCGTAATTCCCAAGCTGTGCAGATTAATCAGTTCATTTATTGCCTCTTGAGACCAACCAGTTGATTTCCAATTCCAGGTAAAACCTCCATTACTTGATATACGATTCACCAAATTAACCTGCTTGTCTGCTTCTAACTTGAAAAGCACCGAAAATATCTTGCATAATTGCCCGTAACCTGACCAATTGTCCAGCCAGAAACGAAGTACTTCTCCATTCCCTATTTTCCCCTGAAAGTATGATTGAACATCGACTCCTTTATTGAAGAAAGAGTTATCAATTTGACAGATTTCTTTCCAACATTCTGTAGCGAACAGCTTGAATGGAATTGCTTTTGGCACGCGTCTAGACTCATGCAAAGCACAAATACACCTCCTCCACAGCTTGTTAGCCTCGGTTCTAAATCTCCAATGCCAATTAACCAATAAACTCATATTGAACTCTCTGAGATCAGTTAAACCCAATCCACCATATTTTTTTGGCCTTGTAACTACATCCCAAGATATCCAGCTTATTCCTTTTTTATCTTTATTGCCACCCCACAAGAACCTCCTTCGTAATAGGTCAAGTTTATTAATCACACTTACCGGGGCTTTGTACAAGGAGAAAAAGTAAACTGGCAGGCTTTCAAACACTGATTTGATTAAAGTAACTCTACCACCAATTGATAGAGTGGATGCCTTCCATAATGAAAGCCTAGCTTCAACAAGATCAATCACCGGCTTCCAATACTTGGCTTTATTCATATTAGCACCAATCGTTAGACCAAGATGAGTAAATGGCAATTTCCCTACCTTACACCCTAGTTCCCCAGCCACTTCCATTATTTCCATCTCATTACATCCAATACCAATTAACGAAGATTTGTGGAAGTTAATCTTTAATCCAGAAAGTAGATTAAATGCCCTCAAAAATCGTCTTAAGAAATTTACATTATCTTCCGACCACTCACCAATTACCAAAACATCATCCGCATACATCAAGTGTGATATTGTTGGACCATTGCATGGCAATTTCAGTCCATTAAAACTGCCCAATTCATAACCTTTGGACATGAAGTGTGTGAACGCTTCCATAGCAATAATAAATATAAGAGGTGAGAGTGGATCACCCTGACGAACACCACGCTCATATTGAAATTCTTTTGAAGGTGAACCATTTACTAGTACCAAAGCTCTAGCCGAAGATAAGACCCCTAGAACCCATAATCTCCACTTATCCGAAAAATTCATAAAACCCATAACTTTATCCACAAAGCTCCAGTTAACCGAATCAAACGCTTTTTCAAAATCAATTTTAAAGAAAAGAACTTTCTTTTTTGATCTATTAGCCCAACCCATTATTTCGTTAATTATTAACGGCCCATCTAAAATATTTCTGCCCGCGATAAAACCCGTTTGTACACCTGATATTAGTTGTGGGATGACTTTACATAAACGATTTGCCAAAACTTTTGAGATTACTTTTGAAACACAACCAAGTAAACTGATGGGCCGAAATTCATTCAAACCATTAGGATCATTAACTTTAGGAATTAACGTTATGAAGCTAGAAGAGATACCTTTATGAATGAAGCTATCCGAATGAAATTGATGCATGAGATTCATGAAATCATTCTCTAGAATGTGCCAAAAACGCTTGATGAAGTTGAAATTAAATCCATCCGGCCCAGGTGCTCAGTCACCCTCACATTCTTTAACCGCTTGTAAAACTTCCCCAATTGTAAATCTCTCGACTAATCTATCTTTGTCCTCATCCAAAAGTCGTTTAATACCATCACAGTTAAAAGAAGGCCTATTCTTTAATGGCTCCCGAAAGTGTTTTGCAAAATAATCATGGGCCTCCTGTTTAATTCTTCCTGGAACATTGCACCACTCATTTCCAATTAAAAGTCCATTAATTTGTGATTTACAAATTCTACTTTAAATGAAGCCGTGGAAGGAAGCACTATTTTCGTCACCCTCTACCGCCCATTTTACTCTCGATTGTTGTTTAAGATCCAACACTTTATCCGCCTCCATTTTATTCAATTTCATACGACATTGAATCTCATGTAGAAGTTCCTGCTCCGATAGAACTCTCTCCTCCATTAATTGCTCATATTTAATCACCACCTCCTTTGCCTCTGAAATTTGATCGTTTTGCTTCTTTTTTATCTCAGAGACCCATTCTTTGATTGCCACCTTCATACTCTTAAGTTTGAGCGCCAAGATTTTGGACGGAGCTCCGAATGATAGTACCCTGTTACTGCTACTTGTGACAATGTCGGCCAACTCAGGATGAGTTAACTAAGAATTAAAGAATTTAAATGGTTTAGGCCCAAAATTCCTTGAATCCGTTAACAAAATAATAGGGCAATGATCCGACAACCCCATATTTAGAGCAGCAAAAGTAGCTTCCGGCCATTTGTTCCAGAATGAATCACAAACAAGCAACCTGTCAATTTTGCTTAGTTTCTGCGAATTCCCTGCACGAAACGTGAATTTACGTCCACTCATCATATACTCCAAAAGTCCCGTCTTGTGGATGAATTCATTGAAGATTCTAGCCCCGTTATGATTAAAAACCGAATTGAATCTATCCTCCTCAAAACGAACCTCATTAAAGTCTCCTATAAAGATCCAATTCCCCATAAATCTTTCTTTCAAATCTGATAGGATATTCCAAAGCTCAATCTTCTCTTTACGATTTTGTGGACCATAAACGTTTACCACAATTAGTGGAATGTTTTCACCCACAATTATCCCATAAATCAACAGAAAATTGCGGTCCTTAGTAACCTGTTGTTTAGCAAAGAGGCTAGGATCCCAAATCGAGAATAATCCACCCGACCTTCCACTTGCATTCACCCATTCCTTATCAAAATTACCTTTCCCCCAAAATTTTTCAAAGCGTATCTTCGATCCATCCTTTAAAGCAGTTTCTTGAATGCAAACAAAATTAATACCATTTTCCATTTTAAGTTCCTTTACCCAATTCTCCTTTCGGCTATCAGCCGCCCCTTTAATATTAATCGACATAAAATTCATTGCTTCGACTTTGTTTGATTTTCACCATTAACAAGATCAAAAAGCTGACCTTGAAATTCATTTAAATCAATGCCGAGACCCTCAGCCAATCTAACAATTTCCTGTACTTCAATTCTTGATTGCATATTCTCTTCCATTGTTTCCTCAATTCCAGAACTCTCCAACTGCTCAAGCTCAATTGGGGGTGATTCCACAAACCTAGAAACCGAATTAGAGGGGATTTCCATTCTCATCTTTTTTACGCACGACCCTTCCACTTGAATCGGTACCCAGTGATCACCACCATTTTTTCTTTTTTTGTTGTTGAATTGCATACCAATTCTCTCAATTAAGCTACCCAAATTGAAAGGATCCTCCAAGTTTTCATTTAGATCTGGGATTGGAGTTGTATTCCTGTTTAACTTTTTTGTTTTTAACTTTTTATCCCGATCTCTTTTCCTTCTTTCATTATTGGTCTCATTAGACTTATCCTCAGACAAGCCCACTGAGTTGGCATTATCATTCATTAAACCCAGCCCAGTAAAATCGAAAAGGCCCATTACTAAGCCCATTAGACGTTGAAGAATAGGAAGACGAATTAGTCCGTTGGTTTGCCACCTTTTCAGCACTGTGTTCCTTGCCGTTAGCTTTAATTGAGCCATCGTGATTCCCATGCACTGTTGTTGAGTCCCCATGCACCTTTTGGTTTCCAAACTCATCGCCTACCTTTTCCTCATGTGACTTTCAATTAACCGGCAAACTTACCGATGAGGCAATCGTCACCGGATCACAAACTGGCACCCAATTTACGTCTGTTTCATTTATCCAAATACTGCATTTGCCATAAGAATGATTTAGTTGCACCTCCTCAGAAATCATCTTCCCTGATTTGGTTAACACAATGCACTCTCCAAATGATACATCAAATGATTCCCAACCAAATTTAGATTCAAGAACTTTAAAACCTGCTTGAGAACATATATCTTCATATACAGAATTATCTCTAATCCTGTATGCCACACCATAGATTTTTACCCTAGCCACCCGATCACTACTAACATCTTGCCCCTTCCAAATTACTGCACTTGTTATACATTGATTACATATTTTATCCTTCTCCCTAACGAATCGGTCTGCAGTTTTATTATCTTTAAATGTAATTATCACATTCAATCCCTCGGCATAAGAGATAGCTACATTACCATAACCCCCAGTCACAAGCAATTCTTGCAGTTTAGAAAAAGACCTAAGATCTGTGATAGAGCACAAAGCTGATTTCCCAATGCAATAATCTGCATAAAGATTGTTAACCTTCCCAATTGATATGATTTTAGACTCTTGTTTTCCTATTGTGTTCATGCAGGCCTCTTTGTACTATCTGTTAACTGCATTCTTCTCTTGTTTTCCATTTGTAGGATTCGCCAAACCATTCCTGTGACTTTGTGGAACAAAACTCTTCTGTGGTTTCTTTATCTCATGACATCCGACGTCTTCATCTTCATAGATTATTGGCTCATGATTACGATTAAATCTCGCTAAGTTCACCTCCAAGACAACACCGTTCCATCTGACTCCCCTTAAGGATCTCTCAAACTTTATCGGACTAGCAACACCTTTAAATTTGATAAACCCAAAAGTATACTTTCTACCTAAACATTTTTTAGCTACAAAAGCATCACATATATCTCCGAATCTTTCGAACGTCCTCCATAACATGTTTGCACTGGTATCTTCTGACAGATTGCCTACAAAGTATGTTGTTACCGATGGATCATCTGAGAAGTGCTTCCTTTGTGTTGGCCTTGTCTTGTTTCTTCGATTTACCACTTTGATCCAACCTGATTCACGTTCATCTTTCCTACCTTCTTGAATCGATCTCCAATTTTTTTGCTCCAGATTTTCGCCTCTTCGTATCCTCACACGCTCCATCTTCAGGATTTTTCTATTACTTCTAAATTGACCCTTAAAAAATATGATTTACTACTCATCAAATAATATATGGTTGACCTTTTAAGTAAATAGCCATAAATGATATTTACATTTTTTTTCCTATACCCAAACTACAACAAATGCACTTAATTAATCACATTCACTTATCTTATATTTTATCTCTTCCCTATATACTAAAAGGCTATCCCCTAGTCTACGTGAAACCTCTTACACAACTAACTCATAATAAATCCAATGTGTCAACACCATTTTATTTTGTGTCTTTTGATATGCCATGTCATCATGATGATTTGCCTCTTTTATTAAATTTTAATCCATAAAATGAAACGACGTCATTACTAACATGAATTCCTAAGTTAAACATGATTAATATTATACCATATTGTTTTTATAAGTTGGTGTTACAGATAAAAAGTGGTTGTTTACCTCTCTACATTCTTTTGATTTTTTTCTTTATACTTTAACTATAATCTACAATATAAGTTTATAATATTTTTGTCTATTTATTTTTTTATTCGTAGGGTGGTCATCATCCATTAAATTTTGAAAAAAAGCAACTATGCATTAAAAAGTAGGGTGAAAGATCTCAAATTTAAGAAATATCATAAGGATGTGTGGATAAGGTTTACGATTTTGTCTTTTGATTATTTCATCAATCCAATGATTATTTTGAGTAGCTACTTGATTGGCTCACCCAATTTTATAACCTTAATCAAATAGTTACAAATTTTCTAGAATAATTTTCCATCGGATATGCTTTTTTGTCCGTTATAATAAATTAATTTGTCTTCAACTATATAATCGCACTGAATTTAATTTACTACACACAGTAATAGTCATATATTGATAAAATAGTCAATAGTCAAATAGTGTTGAACCAGTATTATACATTGTTTTTATATAATTCTTTTCATGTATATAACATATTAAAAGTTTATCATTTTGCAAAACTAACTGAGTATATTAGTGAAACCGTGCAACGCACGGGTTATCACTCTGGTATACAACCACTTTTTATTTGTAATGCCAACTTATAAAAACAATATGGTAGAATATGAATCATGTTTAACTTAGAAATTCATGTTAGTAATGATGTCTTTTCATTTTATGGATTAAAATTTAATAAAAGAGGTAAATCATCATGATGACATGGCATATCAAAAGACACAAAATAAAATGGTGTTAGACACATTGAATTTAGAATGGGTTAGACCATTCGTAACGCATTTACATGGCGGGCATTCTCAAGCCCCAGAACGCCGGTAACGGGGCGTTTTGGCGGAGCGTTCTCGTGGCGTCGTGTGGGGGAAAACGAGCGAGGAACGAGCATTTAGGTGGGGCCCACGTCATTTTTCTTTTTCTTTTCTCTTTTCTTTCGACCGTTTTATTCGTTAAAAAAACGTTTTTTTTTTTAAAAGTCGACCGTTTTAACGGTAAATAAATAAAAAAAACCCCACAGGGACCCACCCACCCACTAACGTTTTTATTTTTAGGATTGTAACGTTTTTATTTTTATGATGTAATCGCAAATTTTAATTTTCGTACTTTTTTTCTATCGTAATCTATTTTAATTTACCTCTATTTATATAATTATTGTATTGTATTTTAATTAAATTGTATTTGTTTTGTTAAATAAATGAAAATTAAATTTAGTTAGTGGGTGGGTGGGTCCCAGAGAGGGGGGGGGGGGGGGAAGAGGCGTTTTGGTGTTATGGGTTAGGAAGGTGAAAGGGACGTTCTGGTATTATGCTGACGTGGCGCCTGGAAAATGGGCGTTCTGGTGTTATGGGTTACGAATGGTCTTAGACCACCCGCAGTCGTAACACTAGAACGTCCATTTTTCAGTTGCCACATCAGCATAACACCACTACACAATTTCATCACACACAATCATAACACCAGAACGCCCATTACATCTTTTTATCTTCTTCTTCATGAACAAGAACCTGCAACATTTTGGGTTCTCCTTTTTAATCGAATTAAACTCGTGAGCTCGTCCCTCCTTTAAAAGTAATTTTTTTGAATTTAAACTGAAAGAAAAAAGGGAAAAGAAATGAAAAAATGAGTGGGGCCCACTGTTTCTCTCGTTCTCGCAGCACGAACGCTGCTCAACGCCCCATGCAGAACGCCCCAGTGCAGACGTTATGGGCTTTCTGCATGTCCACCACGCCCAAAAACGAATGCGTTGCGGATGGTCTTAGTAGTGTGAGAGGCTTCCACATAGGCTAGGGGATAGCCTTTTAGTATATAGGGAAGATATATATACCCCACATTTCTCTATCTTGGCCAAATCATCAAAGACTCATTTTTCTCTATATCAATCGTAGTCACTCAAAAGTATAGCCATGAATAACATTTTCATTTTGGTCCTTTTTCTTCTTGCAAACATATTCGTTTCTTCTGGTAACTCGTAACTTTCTTTTCATTATAACCTTCCACTTCCATTTAGACTACGAAACCGGTTTTACTAGAATATTTAATTTAAATAAATAATTAGATTAAGAATATGAATATTGGGTCTTTGCATGATTACAGGAAATGAAGAGGCAAATGTAGCACCGAGTGAAATAGCACATCTTTGCAAGAAATTAAAATGGTTGCACCTCCGCTTGTTTGCAACAAAGGAATATGTGAGGAGTGGTGTAAAAAATATTGGGATCCAACTTCTTGGGGAACATGCAAAAATTTATTCGTTTGTACGTATATGTCAAAGAGTATGTTAATTAGTATATTGTATGTCTTTTGGAATAAATAAGGAAATGGTTAAAATGATTTTTTTTAAATGGGTGAACGAATTTTATGCCATCCAGTTTAATTCATGCTTGAACGAAACAACCTTATGGAATGAAGTTGAGATTCTAACTACATCAAATTTTATAGAATTATGTGAACCAAACGCATCATAAGTTTTTTCAAGATAAAAGATCGAAAATCTTTATCACATCACTCATAAGAATATTGATTGATGGTGTGCATTTATAGGTTATATAAATAATATATTGGAGAGTGGTTCATACACCAACAAAAAATATATTTATATCACTAACTATGCTTTGTAATATTATACATTACAATACCATAAAGTATAATTATTGGTGTATGAATAATTTTTTATGGTGTTACGAATTATCAATCAATCATATTAGGGGTGATAATATTGGATATGTTTTAGAAGAGAAATTTACAAAAACCATCCTTATAGTTTGACCTGAATTGCACATTCAGTCCTTTAATTAATTTAATTACATAGATGGTCCTTTCTTTTGAATCTTGTTACGTAAATAGTCATTTACATTAACGATTGTTAAATCTCCGTTATAGAGGACCACGTGTGTAGTTTTTTTTATTCTTCTAAATTTTATAATTTTTCGAGTAGATATAAATTATAAATTTAAAATATTTATATATACGTTATTAAGTGCACAACATCATTTTCAGCTTTCACATTTCGCTTAGCAAATTCATTGTCAAATTGTTCCTCTTCCACATTTGTCTTTCACCACTCAAGGACCCTCCATTACCCATTTATCTTATCTCGTAATGCCTTTAGTGGCCACCATCTCTTCTCTTTTGTATCCTTTTCGATGACCCTATCTTTAAAGTAAAATGACGTTGAAAAGTGGGAACTAATTAAGCCAAAAATGTATATTTAGATAGGAAAAGATGGAATATAAATTTGATGTTATAGATAGGGGTGTTAACGAACCGAACACTTAACAAGCTACTCGAGTTTGAACTCGTTTATCTCAAATTGGAGCATAATACTATTCGAGCCCGAGTCGAGTTCGAATATAAAAAGACTGCTCGATTAGTTTCACGAGTCGAGCTTCAAAACAATAAATTTGACTCGGCTCGTTAGGATGAGATGAACACACTATAAATATTAACATCAAGAATCTAATTACATACTTATTATTAGTGTTTGATGATAACTAATTAAACTTACACATTTTAAGTTTAATTAATTGTAAATGTCTTTTACAAACTTTATTTCAAGTTTCATAAAATAGTTAGTATACTTTTTAATGAGCTTGTTTAAGCTTATAAACGATTTTATCGAACTTGAGCTTCTAAATAAACATTTTGAGCTCAAATAACTATTTTTTTATTATTATTAATTTTTTTTTTTTTGTAAATTGTCATAAACTTAAACGAGTATAGAGCTCGAGCTCGAACACTAAATTATTATCCGAGCCCGAACTCGAATATGGTTTTAAAAAGTTAATCGAGTTCGAGTCGAACTCGAACATACTTATTTTTTAAACGATTCGAGTCGAGCATCAGGATATTCGAATTGACTCGGTTCGTCAATAGCCCTAGTTATAGAGGAGAATATGATCAAATTTGATAATGAATAAAATGAGTGAAATGGTAATAATGTTATGTGCACCATATAATGTATATATACATATGCTAGATTTTATTATTTATATTTTAGTCAAAAAAAATTTTAATAATTAATTTTTTTTACATGCATGGTCCTTTTTAACGGAGATTTAACAATCGTTAGTGTAACATCCACTCCTCGGGTCTAGTTGTATTTTAATATTTTCTGACTTTTAATTATTAATTCGTGTGTCAGAAAATAGTTCTGTGTTGTTATTTGAAAATAATTGGTAAAAGAATCAATTAATTTATTGTGACTAGTAAATTATTGATTGTTTTAAATTAACCTAGTTGACGGTAAAATAAAATAGTTTTTCCCCGCGAATGATTTTCAGTTCCAGACAATAGATTTAAAAGGGGATAAAACTAGTACACATATTTTATCACTTATATGTAAAAAACGTGATAAACATTCCTATTCTTCCTGTAACTTCGAGAGAGCGAGAGAAATCTTTAGGAACTAAACTAAACCCTGAAATCATCTTAAATCATCATCAACTATCAAGTTTTTGTAAGATTGAAGCCCTTTTTCCCTGTACTTCTTCTTAGCCGAATTCAAGAATACCACAGGGACGAATTTAAGTTCAAACCAAGCTTCTAGGTTGAATTGAAGTGATAGAACTTTGATTCAAGCCCTAAAAACGTGAATTCATCATCCTTCCATCCTTGTAATCACTTTGTAAGTATTAATTTCATGAGTTCTATAAACCCTAGAAAATGGGTTTTGTGTATTTGATTGAATTAACATGATTAATATGAAATTGAAGCTTGTAGTGATTATATAGTTGCTAGTTAATGTTTATTTCATTATTATAACATAACCCTTAACTTAAAAATGAAGAATTTGATAAATGTTCATGAAGAAAGTTTGGATTTAGATGATTATTCATGCATTAAAGTTTGTGGTTATGTTAGAATTGTTAATCAATATTTAATTCATGATTTGTAGCTAAAACCTAATCTAGAATTGATAAGGTTGAAGTATGATTGTGAATAAAGTTATGAATTTAATATGATTTTCATGAATCAAAGTCTCTAAGTTTATGTTAGTGGAATATGATTAATAATGGTTGTTAATAACATGGTTAGTAATCTTAATCTAACCTAAAAGTGAATTAATCAAGTTATATGAGTTATAATTAGGGTAAAAGTGTGAAGAATATGTAGTAATTTATCTTAATTAGTAACAAGATATGATGTTGATATGGTTACTCATAATCTTGGAATGAATTGTGTTAAATTACTATAAGTGAATGATAACTCATTGAATTGTAATTGAAAGTGGTTATTATGATAATAAGTCATGATTAAGTAATAATCCATGAAATTGGATAATTGAGTTTAATGTGATCAA
Source organism: Helichrysum umbraculigerum (assembly GCA_949592205.1). NCBI lineage: Eukaryota > Viridiplantae > Streptophyta > Magnoliopsida > Asterales > Asteraceae > Helichrysum > Helichrysum umbraculigerum. The sequence continues at coordinate 199,909,056 of CATIUR010000001.1, read as the reverse complement.
TCCAATAGGAATGATGGATTGATGATTTGATTAGTTGAATACTTTAAAGATTTATTAAAGTAAACAGATTGGAATGATGTGGTATAGATTTTGAGACAAATGATTGACTTGTGTATTCTATTGTATTCTCAGATATGGAGAAGACTCAGTGACATTAGACTACTGAGTGGACAACTGAGGTATTTGGTGAGTGGATCTATAACCTCAGTGTGATTTAGTTGTAACAGGTTTGGTTACAACGAGTAACGTATTATTACTGTTTTGTTTTCCATTATGATTATGGTTAGTAGTAATAATACTATTGATAGACTGTTTAGTCTGATATGTTGACCTGATTGAATATGTAATCACTAGATATTTGGCCTTCGGGCATTAAGTGTATTGAGGTCAACCGGATGGTTGTGTTTGGTTACTATTGTAAGACGACAAGAATTTCCTTGTACTCATCGTTAATAGGAAATTAGGTCGTATGAGATTAGTACCAAACTATCGGTCTCGTCCGTTATGGCCATACGGATATGTACGGTAAGTGTTCTTGGCTGAAGGTTTTCCCCAAGAACCACCGGTCCTCATTGTATTGAGATGTTATCTCATTGATATTATGTGATATTGGTTGTGTGTTCTTGGCTGAAGGTTTCCCCAAGAACCATTGATTTACTGTGATGTTTTGTTTACGATTATTTATTGTAAACAAAGTTGTTATGCTAAGTTGAGCTGTTGATTATAGTTTCACTCACTTAGCGTTATGCTAACCCCACCACAGTCCTTACTGTAGGTTATAATTGATGGGACATATTGGGCTGGGCAGGAAGTTCTTGAAAATGATGGAATGTTTGGCAGTCAAATCACTCTGATGTCATTTTGATAATTTATGACATGTTTAGAATTATATAACACTCATGTCGTAGTAATTTGGTTTGAAAGAAACAAAATTGTTGTATATTTTATGTGGAAAAAGTTTATGTACATTTTAAGTAATGTATAATTATGATGTATGATTGAAATCTACGCTTCTGAACTGAATTCATTGTAATAATGGTTTGAAAATTAAGGGGTGTTATAGTTAGTGTAAAGGACTATTTACGTAACAAGTTTCAAAAGAAATGATCATCTATGTAATTAAATTAATTAAAGGATTGAATGTGTAATTCAAGTCAAACCATAAGGACGCTTTTCGTAATTTTCTCATTTTAGAAATAACAAAATTCGAAATAATTTAAGTTCAAATGAATGCTATGACTTGAGGGTTGCTAGTCGATACAAATCCAGTTGTTGATTTTAAGACAACCCCGACACAAAGCTCGAACTCATTAATTATAAACAACATACATCATTAATAATATATTGTGCATGGGTACGTACTTTATAATTTGTGAAATATAATTACTACTCATTAAATATTTATTGTTGACCTTTATTAACCGTATAATAAATAATAATAATTCCTTTTTGATTAAATAGCCTTAAATGTTATTTACATATTATTCTGTGCCTAAAATGCAATTAATCACATTCACTTTAATTTTGTATTTGTATATATACACCCACGGACCTTTCTTCAACTTGTCATTAAGGAGTGACTCATTTTTCTCTATATCATAGTCACTCAAAGGTATAACCATGAAGAGCGTGTTGATATTGGTCCTTTTTCTTCTTGCCAACATATTGGTTTCTAAAGGTAAATCGTAATTTTCTTTTCATTATTACATTCCATTTAGACTATAAAACCGCGCGTTTTTATTCGTATAATTGATAGAATATATATTTTTAATAAATAATTAGATAAAGTATATAAAAATATTGAGTTTTTACATGATTACATTACAGGAAATGATGAAGAAGCAAATGTAGCACCAAGTGAAATAGCAAATCTTTGCAGGAAAACGGTTCCGATGCCTTGCACGAAACAACTATGTGAGGCGTGGTGTCATATATATTGGGATCCAGCTTCTTGGGGAACTTGCAAAAGTATACTCGTTTGTGTATGTCAAAGAGTATGTTAATTAGTCATTTGTAGTTGATTATACTTAGGGATGGCAATGGGTCGGGTTCGGATCGGGTTTTAATGAACCCGTACCCAAACCCATTTAGAATATGCATACCCAAATCCAACCCAATAGCTAGCGGGTACCCATTTAATATTACCCATCGGTTTTTCGGGTTTCCCGACGGGTATCGGTTATCCCCGTTTGACTATTCCGCATATAAAATAGCAAGTATGGCGATTATAAATGATGTCTTAAAACGGAAACGTGACAAAACATAAGAAGCAAACCAAGATACCCTAAATAATAGAATGGTTGTTCAAACTGGTCATAATACAAACAATTACATGTTTTTGAAAGTACAAAATTCAAATGTCATGATCATTCAAATTCAAAGAAATAGATGCAAAATATATAGATAATATGATCATTCTTAATCTTTAATTTTCATCCACAAATTAATTATGCTTTAATTATATTATATATATTATAGATTACATATAATTAAGAATAACAATTATGCGGATACGGGTACGGGTAATTGGGTATGGGTACGGGTACGGGTAATCGGGGCGGGTATTACTAAAACCCGTACCCAAACCCAAACCCGCGAAGAAATAAAAACTTGTACCCAAACCCGTATCCAAACCCATCTACCCATACGGGTACGGGTATTAATTGGGTCGGGTTCGGTTTTCCCCATCGGGTTCGGATGTTTTTGCCATCCCTAATTATACTCCTTTCTTTATGAAGTTAAACAATAAAAATGCGATAATTAAAAAATAAAACATAAACAATATAAGTAAAAGAGACATTTAACTATGAGTTTATTGTTTCAAATGTACTACTGTGGATTGCAAAAATATTATAAATGTTTGTTGACGAATAAGCAAACCATTAATTTATATTTAACAATCAGCACTAGTCTAGACTCTAGAGTACTATTACAACATTCCATAATTAATACTTTATTTGGAAAAAGACAAAGAAGCATTGATCATGTATTATTCGTAACTAGTGTTAACCCGTCCGATGCACAGCTAGAAAAATATAATGTCATAATACATCGATCATAATCTAAAATGGTATATGATATGTTTTAATGATCATATTCAATTTTATGTTGTATACACTTTATATAATTTGTGGTATACGACTAAAAAAAAGATGGTGTATAAATCACTTCACTTTATATAAGCATTTTTTATAACATTTAAAAAATAAATATTTAATGTTGACTAAGTATTAGAGGGTGGATGACAGCTACCCTTAAAAACTTAAAAAAATTTATCAATATTAATAATATTTTATAAGTTTTTGACCCTTTAAAAATGAAATAAGAACAACCGTCCCTATTATCAATAAATTGGGAATGATAAAAAAGATATGTATGCTGTAAAGGATATTTTCTAGCTAAAAATAATTGTTTTGTCATAGTAACCTTTTAGTTGATAAAGTTGTAATAATTTGTTCAGCAATGCATATGTTCATAATTTTAGCAAACATAAACTTTAGCGATTAATTAATATAACTATTTAGACGTTTAGTGAACAACTAACGTGCATCTACATGTACAAAGAAATAATAATTAATTTATAACGATTAAATATATACAAATACATAAATGAGACATTATATATATTTGAGAAGTCATATAGAAATTATAAATATTTTACCTCTTACCAATCGCATACAAAATAATAATCAAGTTGTATGATTACAACTTGGGGTGTTTAAAATATTCCGAAATTGGAAAACCGAACCAAAAATCGGTTGAATTGAACCGAATTTTGGTTAACCAAACCGACTTTTTATCATTTTCGGTTTCGGTTAACCGAACCGAAATTTTTTCGGTTTCGGTCATGATTTTAGGATAGACATGAGAAACGGTTAATCGAAAAAACCGAAAAGTCTATATATAGTTTAAAATATATGTATATGTATTGTATATATTATATTTATATATAGACATTTACACTTGTATATTGATAAAATCATTTATATCTCTGATTCACTCATTTTAATGTAATTTATTAGCTTAATTTTGGCCTAATATGATAATTATGAGTACTACTTAGTTCTAATTATATTCGAAACGATTAACGTACGTATAATATTAATACACTATTATAAAGAGTAAAATGGTTATCGTTTGATACTTTTATTTTCAAAATATTTTAAATATAGTGAACACTTATTAATGAATGTATATTTATGTATTATTGGTTACTTTTTAAGTAAGTATTAATTAATAAACGGTTAATGTGGTTAACCGATTAACCGAAAAATCGGTTAACCCATTACCGGTTAACTGATTTTTTAAGTTTCAGTTTAGGTTTAAGAATATGGCGAACCGATACTCCAGTTAACTGAGTCTCCGGTTAGCGGTCCGTGAACACCCCTAATTTCAACTAATAAAACCTTTAAGAAAAAAAAAAAGATGAAGAATTTGATTTGTATGTCTATGAAATTTGTATTCACATTACAAAATAAACGAAATTGAGATCCTAAGGTTTGCAAGATGATAAAAAATTTGTCAAACTGACAAAACTATGATGTAAGCTATCCTAATTCATTAAAAGTTAAAATTTTAGAGAGTTAGAGAAAGAAAAATGAAAATTAAGATGAATAGTAATAAATAAGTGTGTATAACTCAAAATTAAAGGGACAAAATAGACAAAGGAATTCATGATTTTCGACTATAACAAAAAAATTATACTACAAATGTTAATTCATTTTGGATTATATTGGTTATAATTTATAATTTAATTATCTATTGGATTATTATCGTCCAAAATTGATGACACATTAAATTAAATTAATTATAATTTGATTTTGTAATAGAATATTACCTTATTTATAATGTGAATATAGGAAAATTCACCTCATCAAATCTTGTTTTATACAATGATCACACTTAAGATACAAAGTGATGTGACATGAATCTATACTTGACAAATCATTGGATGTCTCCTCTTTTAGTTATATAGATAGAAGTGTCAAAACTGCTAAAAAGAACATCTAATCAATTTCAAACTAGATCAAGACCCGCGAAATTCGCGGGCTATATCATTAAAATGTTACAACAAAATTTATCATAATATGAAGTAGTGGACATTGAATACACAATAAAAAATGTATATTTTGGTGAAATTGACTTGTTCCCGCTAAATACAATATTTTCGATGACAGTATATATGTTGATATATTGACATACATTGATACTAAGTTTGCACAATAATTGAGTATAATTTCAACAAATTCAAGAACTTAATAACATATATGAGACGTACGAAAATCTTCATGTAAAAAACGTGAAAACAATTTAGTATCATATCTGTTTATCTTAATTATGGACATATTGGGGATTTTTAAAGTATTTGTAAAGTAAAAATTAAGGATTTGTTTATAATTGATGTAGCATTAATAGTGTAGCATGTACACCAAGTTAAACCTTAGTTAGACCTTCGTGTCTTATTGCATCGAATAAAAAAATAAAGGCTCTCGTAAGACCGTAGCAAAACCTCAACTGCTAATAGCAAACCCTAAATTTACATGAAAATTTGTTGTAACCATTAACCCAGAGTTACATCTCAAAATTTCAGCTGCAAAGAATCTTTTTAATAGTCTAATTCTTTATATTTTTCTAGTGAGCCTACGATTATAGTTTGGAAAAATTATGGATGTAAATTAAATTTATTAATTGGATGTTCAAAAGATATAATATATCAAGTTTATATATATATATATATATATATATATATATATATATATATATATATAAACTGAGGTAGTTAAATTTTGAAATTTAATTACGTAAATTAGTTAATTTGGATTACATTTGAACCATAAATCTAGCACTATAAAACAACATAAAAGATATTATTATAAATTGCTTAGAAAAAAACTGTTAGACATTATAATTAGACAAAATGCGAAGTTATGAAAATGTGTGTCTCATTAATATTTTTTAGAATCGACTAATGATCTAATTAATTTAAGAATGTTTTGGTAAATATTAGTTTTATAATAACAGATTGTTATATTTATGATGTGTAATACGGAATCAAATACTTGAATACGCATAATCCAAAGCACATTTCACAAGCACCAGAACACCTTTTTATAAAAACTCATTTGAAACCCTATAAGCCCTAGCTAAGGCGGAAGAAACAGTCGTTAATGGCGGCGACAATGTAAACGTCGAAATAGCATCATCGGGGAAAGATTCGGAGGATACAACGAATCAAACTATACAAAATTGATGCAAAAAATTTCGGGTGATATCATTATGTTTTATTCTTGGTACATTTACTTTACGGACGCTACTTTTGTTGTGCATATTATAATGTTTTTGGAATTAAAGCGACTAAAGCTGTATGAATGTAAGAATGTTGATGAAAACATAAATAGTGCGCATCGATTACCACTTATAAAACATATGTTTTATCTGTTATAGATATTTAAAAATCTAATACGAATGAAATGTGCATTGACCATGTTGGTTAGGTATCTCGTGGTCTTGCAACCACAAAGTGCTTAGAGCATTTAGACGTGCATAGTAGTCATATATAGCTAACCATGCCATCGCAGATTGTCTTGTTGTCAATATCTCATTTAGTTGTAATAAAGTTGTCTTTCGAAGTAATACAACCTACAAATTGGAGACACATATAATAAAATTAACCGGTGTTAAGGGTCAGGGACCAGGATTGAAACATAAATCCGGGTCGAGAGACTGGACTGAGATTGAAACATAGATGAGAACCCGCGACAACGCGGGAATTTGATATTTAATTTTGAAAATTGTGTAATTAATAGATCCGGTGTTGACTAATGGTTCAGTCATGAATTTTCTTAGCATGAATAAACTGCATCTTATTGGCTGTGTAATTGGAATGGATAACGAAAATGAAAATGAGAATAAGATGAATTCGTTTAATTACTTGTTAAAGGAAGGCGTTTAAAATCTTATTTCAAGATGGGTGATTGTCTCAAGTAAGTTGTTTTTTTTCCTTCCCCCACACGTAGTTAAACATTTGCTTATGTCATATTATTGCTTGATATCAAAACATGAAAGGCAGAACATACACATAGAAGGAAGACAACAAAAACCAAGTCTTTGCATAATACATGATATTGTAAGCATTTATACACATCAAATAGATAGACTTTTTGTTTAAATGTAGAACACATAAATCATTAGTATTTGCATACAAGATCCACTTATATTCCACTTTATCAGAACGTATATAATTTATACGTGTAACATCGAGTTTAAAAGAAAGTTGGAATTTGGGATGTTACAACTGGGCTTTCCCCACACGGTTGTAAATCCAACATTGATGTACTACATTCAAATAATGGATGTTTGTAAAAAATAGACGATGCCCTCTACTATTAATTCCGTACTTCCTTATGCAAATCCCTCTCCCAGGTTTACCCTCCAAAATAATGAAATTGTAATAGTGTAAAACTAATAACTTCAACAACATCAATCAAAAGGATATGCAGCTTCAAGCAAAGTATTTGCCATATTAAGATGATTTTTAACATTCAACTAATATTTCGAATAAGCAAAACTCTTAGTTCTTTTCTTTCTATATTATCCAACATGCAAAAAAGCATCATCACTTGATCTTCACTCGTCATCTTCATCTTCGCCATCGTCATTACCTCCAGCAACACATTCAACCTCTCAATAAGCTTTTGCTTCCTCTCATCATAAGTCAGCTTCTTAAGGTTATATCTAACAAAATAACAGAGCAACCAATTAGAAGATAATCACAATGTGGTCACTCATCAGTCATATTGTTGTATCTAAACTTGTTTAACTTGCATCATTTTCTAAAGGTTCGATAATGGGTCATGTTCTTTATGTACCCTTTTGAAAGTTTACTTTCCATTATCAGATGTTGTTCTTTGATGAATGAATACCCAGATTCAAGTAAAGCTTCCACCGTTTGCTGATCAATCAAATCTTATTATACGATCAAATGGAACAGACAACTTGAATGCTAACTATATCAGGTAACAAAAAAATAGCATACCTTTAGGGGTACAAATATAGGAGGATTTTCATCCTTTTTTCGCTTGAGTTTACTTCCAAGAACTTTAGGACCACCGATGTCATTGACCCACTACAAAATTAAACTTAGCGAGTTAGCGTCAACCTGTTAAATGCAGCAGTCACCATTTTTTTTTGCAAGTACAGTGGTCTAGAGGTGGCAAAGTGGGCCGGTAGGGTTGGGCCATAACGGGTTCTTGTTAAAGCGATAACTTTTAGTACGGGTGAATATGGGTCCGTGAAATGGTAAAAATTCATGTTTTTTAATCAAATTTACAGATATTCACTGCTTTTGGATTGATTTATTGGTCTTACGCATTTTATATAAACGTTGAGCAACTTACCTACTCAACCTATTTCCATTATAGCTAATATTCTGAAACTTTGTCAACCGTTAGGAGAAGAATAACCCAAATGTACCCATAGAAGTCTAAGGTTGAGTCATCATACTAACTTATTTTTTACTAATATAGCAGAGCAAGTGCAATAACTACCTTCAAGATTGATTTGTCGTATATCCGTGACCTAAGGGCTCCATAGAATTCCAAGGCTGCCAATAGATCTAAAATAATACATGTCCTAATAATGTACAGATTTTTGAAAAGGCAAAAGATTGTGCTATGTGCTAACCTTGGTTAGAAAATGTTGTGACTACGCTTATAACATCATTCTTTGATAACCCATATTTCTCATACATTCTGTTAACAATATTTATGATATCGTCGATATTAGGCTGCCTGCTCCACAAAAAATACTTCTAAGAGAACTTATAAATAAATAATCTGAAAACTGCACATGTAATAGTATAAAAAGAAGAAAAGTTGAAGTGCATGAGTGGAATTTGTCCATATGCCCATCACGAACCAAAGGAGCGTATAATGTTGAAAAACTATAGGAACTATATTTGTAATATCCTATGCTTGCCAATAATGTCCAATGCTAACTCTTGCAGTATTATCTAACAAATTCATCAATATCCCAACAACTATTTGATTGTTGACAGTCAACTGAGTGTTTCCTAAATAATGAAAAAAATAGTTTCATTAATAAGGCGTACGAATATAAGAATCTAGAATGCTGGTTGATTATATCAAACGTATGAAGAGTTTATTAACATATTTAATATTAACTCGACCAAAAGGGTGGGTAGTAGAGTGAAACGGAAACTAAGGTGATACCAAATTTTCAACCAATCAGATTTCCCAATCAAATATAAATTGCAGCTCACCGAATCTACCAATACCAGCATCAAATATCATTGATCACCAAACAACTCATTTTCCCCTGAAGTCCAAAAGAAAACAGATGATATAATTATCTATTAATTGTGAAGAAATGATACTTTAGACTTTACAGTCTGTTGTTCCCTCCGGAGCACCAACAACTTTGTTTCACAAAAGAGCTTTTTTGAAAAGAAATTTGGATGGCAGCAAAAATTAATATATTAATAACAAATAATAAATCATCAAAAAAATAACATACATTGTAGCCTACATAGCTAAGCTGATTAATATACCTAATATAGGGTACCTGCTAGAGTGTTTACATAGCAAATCAACATACACTATAATAATAAATATGCATAAATAAACAGAATCAAATACCGAAGGTCCAACATTAGTCATTTAAAAACATAAGTGAAGGTAATATCTGGGTACCTCTCAAACTTGTGTGTCCATGAAGTTAGGTTACACCTGCCTGCAATGTGAAACCATACAACTAATTAAAGAAAACTACAACAATTTCCACCACCTGCTTTTACCTATTTGGAAGCAAGCATAAATTTGAATGAAAATCTAATAAACATTTATATTATGACCTTTACACGTCTGATTCATACTTGAATTTCACAGCAACCTTTTTTAAAATAAAGAATTGGAATTTGATCTTGAACCTGCACTTAAACAATACTGGACAGGAGGGCTGCTCTGTACAGAATAATCTGTAATGAAAAAGAGATCAAATACCAATGGTTCCAGGTAATTAATAAATGATTACCGTGTTGAAATTGAACATATTCGACCTGAGAGTAGGAGAATACTACCAAATTTGACCCGATTTAAATGAATGACTTGAAGTTGCCACCTGTGTTCAAAAGTTAAAATTCTCTCACAAGTTGAGTGTTATCACCTGCATAGTTGGAAAAACGTTCAACGCTTCCACCGGTCTCCTTGCCTTCCCAAGCGCATCAAGTGTAGCAGTGTAAATGTTCCTAAAGTGCAAACACATAAGAACCATCACTATGATTTTCAAAACCTATTATAATGGGAATCATAAACAATCAACATTCAATCAATTAACACATTATGAAAACCTATATATTCATTTACAAGTTTAACATAAAATTATCAAACCTTATTCTGTTGGATTTAAAGCGTGCTTGCATCCACTCAATGACTTGAAGCACCTGCACCAATTGCCATAATTTCCTAAAATCTGTATAAGCCTTGTGATTGAATAATCAGCAAACCTAATTTTAGCACTTCTCAGCAAACCTCATTCATTCCAAGCAAACCTAATCAATTTGTTGGGAATGTTTTATGATAGTAGCAGACTTTGTTTTCCAGAGTCGAAATCCAGGTCCTCAAATAAATCATTATAATGTTGTACACATTGATTCAATAAAAAAGACATGTCGATTACAAACTTAAAATGTAAATAAAACCTTTCCATCAGGATCAGGATTATAATAACACATTTTAACAAAATTCAGAATTGCTATTCAAACTGCAAAACAAAGTACATAAACATAAAAATCAAAGAGCTTGAAGAGAAAATCAGAATATAAATGGATCATCTAGAAAACTCACAAAAACCGTAACCCGTATATCATCGAAACAAAATAACCTGCACAGATGAAAACAAAAACAATCCGATAAAGAAAATTTAAACTGTAACAAAATAACAAACAAAATAAGAGGTGAAGATACCATAATTTGAACCATAAATTAAAACCCTAATCAAGATCAAAACGAAGAACATGTCAAGAAAATACAATATAAAGAAAAAATTACCTGTCAACTTTAATTTTGAAAGAAATCAACTCATTGATTCATGGAAATAGGGTTTGAGAACATACAGAGAAACTTACATGAGAAGCAATTGATCATGATAACCCATTGATGATGATGACGATGATGACGACGACGATGACGATGAGAGAGCAATCGAAAGAGGGTAGTAGGGTTCCAGGATTTTTGTTTGACAGATATGCGGGAGTTTGCTCGGGTGTATCTTTTTTTGTTGTTGGTAGCTGCCGTGTATTTCTCCCATATTTATTGATATTTTCTTTTTATTCATTATCAAATAATATTGTTGACTTATTTAAGGGAAGGTTAGGTTATTTTTTAAAAATATATATAATATATAATTATAAATTTTGAATTTCAAATTTCAAACTTCCGTTTTTATTTGTGAAATTTAGAAATTTAAATTTAAAATTGAAATTAACTTAGTTCCTATTATTTCGCAACAGTAGGGGTAAAAGAGTAAAATTAGATGATGAAACATGAGATATTACGTAAACATTGTTGTTAATCTAAATCAACGGTTGAGATCAATTGATGAACTTCATTTAAGGGGTAGGATTAACTCATTTGAAATTATTTTAAAAATGTATACGTATTTAAACTCGTCCAATAAATATTATAAGAGATACTAACCTGAAAACAACATAAAATTTGTCATTACATCATTAAAGAATATAAAATATCTACCAACAATAAAGCAAGTAAATGGACCCAACTTTCTCTACAGTAATGGGCTCAAAAGGGGCCCAATACTATATGTGTTGGCCCGTTGAGGATCCGGTAATAGGTTATTTGGATTCTTTTATGATAACCTTCCGTATTAGTGTATTACCAAGTACAATCCCAAGTACGCGTTTTCAGTTTTTAAGGTTTTCCCAACTATAAGCTGATTTAATTTTCTCAATATATCTGTAAATACACCGTATTTGGTGATTTTATACCCAACTTATATACATTACAGCGACGTATTCCTTTTACCCTTTATATAAAATTTCTAAAAGGAACTTGATTTGAAAAATTCTTTGGAGATTAACCTACTACTCATATTTGATAACGTCTACGGTCTATCTATAGTTTTTCCAATCATATTACAATGCATGTTTACACATTATAATAGGATACCAATTGAGCATAGATATGATCAAGTGGTAACGTCACCGCAAACGTTCAAATTTTACATGAGTATAGGTCAGGGGTTCAACGTTGATGTTCTTTACGGGTGAGACGGACACGTATCATGAAATATGATAGGGGGTCAGGATTACCCTCCAAATTACCCACATTATAATAGGATTAGGGTCACTGTTGAATTTTATTTTTATTTTTTATCAAATGTTTGTGAAACAAACGTATCAATTATTATTAGGTCTAGTTAGTATTGACCATCCTAATTGTCTAAAAGGGCTAAAATCCATTAAGGTTTTTATGATTTAGAAACATTGAATGCTGTCTAGTTTTTTGTTTGTTTGTAACAAATTGTTTGGAAACTAGAGACGATGAAGTATGAACCGTGAATTGGTGCATTTATACTCATCGATCTCACTATTTTGATTTGTTCCGGTATACGAAATTTTGTAGACTTTCTGCAAGTGTAACACTTCTTGTTGAATCAAGACCACCCATAGCTTTTTAGTTGATAGGCTTCTCACATATCGCTAGATTTCCTTCCATAATCAAATGTAAGCTTTTGATTTGTGTATTTTAATGCAATATTGCAATCTATGAACACTATTCTCATGTTAAAATCAACTTTCAGAGAGCTCATGGGGGAATATTTAACCAACGTGTTATTAGTTATAAGTTAATACTCAGCTCATTTTGGAACTCTGATTATATGTAAGAAAGTTGTTAGAGTATAGCAATAGATATATTCAAATTGTCACATAATTGCGAAAGCAAATAAACACGTATTTATAATTACTTAAGATCAAGATGTGTACCTTTTAGCAAAGCTCCAATCAAACTATAATAATATAGTTAGTTAGGGTCTATGATCGCACACACAACACGTTATTGATCACCACCCGAATGCTAGTTCATGATTAACCAAGTTAATTACTTTTCCTTTTGTGTTTATCAACAAACAAACACAAACCCCACTTTGGGGTTTTTCTTTCTTGCGTCGTACGAACCAAAAAGAACCACAGGAGGTATCGAATGGAATAATCCTTTCTCAAAGTTATAGGTTATATGGCTTTTATATTAATATAAATGGGAAAGGTTATTGTAAGATCACTTATTATCGTAAAAACCGTAGGAACGACTTTTTTCACTTTTAAATTCAATGTATGTACATGTTTTGCAAAAAAAGTTAAGCTAAAATTATTAAAATTTTATCCTCTTTAATATTGGATTAACTAAAAAAATAAAAGAAAATATATGATACACAAATTAAAGTTGTGTATCATAGCCTTTTATGTGTGATAGTGTGATACGCAAAAAAAAATTATGATGTGTATCACATTTAAAAAAAAATAAAAAATCTCATGGTAAAGAACACACAATTCTAAGAATTTTGATATATAGTTTTCATCAAAAACATAATTTAATCTTAAAGTTTAAAGTAAAAATGTTCGTTCCTACCGTTCCCACCATAATAAGTGTTCTTATTTGAACCTTACCCTAATATAAATAATCCTTTTATAATTAAATAATAATAACCTTTTATTATTAATTAACTATAAACCCTTTACTAATTAGAAATAACAGTTTAGTCCTGATAACTTTCACCTTAAACTTTATCACTTAATAACATTTATTAAATGATCTCAAATTAACTAATAACTCAACTAGCTATTACAGTTAACTTAACTTGATTAAATAAGCGGTATCTAAGTGTTAATGCGTGTGACTCCATAGGCTTAAACATTTTCGGACATGCGCTTATTTGACATAGTCATTTCCCAACAAAAGTAACAACGAAGAGGAAATCTGTTAACCAATGACAGTGGAAATGATATATAGAAATGGAAATGCATGTAATAATTTGCATTCTAACGAGTAATTACAGCAACTTTCAATTTAACAGTACTCTGTAACACAAGAAAAATATAATTATAAAGATAAAGATGCCATATAAAAGAAGCTTTTCAAACACTTACAAATGGATACATCTCATATCTAATATTACAACTCCCACCAACAACTCTTCCACCTTTCTTCCCATCACAACAGCTCGGAACTTCGCTGATCGCCGAATCCAAACAAATCTTGCACTCACCACGTGACAAATCCTTAGTGCATTGAACAAAACCGTACAGTTTTTGTGAACCATGGAGGTCAATAGTGCCACTAGCAAACATTTTTGGGTGAGTGTAAGCTGTGACTGATAAATCAGTCAACAATTTCTTGGTTGATAGGTTAAACGTCGTGGGATCACTAACATTGTTCAAGTTCCACATGTAGAACTTATTTTGATCATCTATTTGACCAAAGAAGTTAGTATTGGAATATTTCAATAAACATTGATCATACCATATTATTGCAGCCTTATTGTTTGGGCAACGTTTCCGAATTTCAGAACTAGCATTAACAACGCAAGACATGCAATCTTTGCTTGATACTTCACCTTGACACATAGAAAGACCAAAGGTTTGAGCTTGGTATTGACCCACCGAGTCCATTCCGAACCCACTTGAAGGGGTTTTGTAGTACAAGTCACCCATGAGTTTGTTTAGGCTTTGGTCATAAGGACTATAACGGGTGTAATTACCGGAATCGGTGGAACATATGTGGAAAAGAGGGTTAGCTCCTATAGTAATTTGGACAAAGAGAAAGAAGAAAAGAACACAGATTGTGAAGGATGACATCTTGTTATTAACTGGATGGAGAATTAGGATGATACTGATTTATTTGTGAGTATGCAATATGCATGCTCTATTTATATATAGGGTCAAAGGTGGTAAATTTGACTATTTCAAATAATGATGCTTTCAGTCTTCATTTTGGTTCCATTTGATATTTTAATTAGTTTCTTGTTAGTGAGGTTGGTTTATTATATTGTCATATTTGACTTGAACATTTCCCATCATAATAATAAACGTAGACAAATTCATTATACTAGAAGAAATGAATGGGTGTTCCTTCCAAATTACATGTGATCTTGTCATTCTCTATAGTTACGTCTCATTTTGCGAGTAAAATTTTGTAAGGTTTTATAACCATATTATTTCTCATTAATTAATACATGGGATTGCTTTATCACCAACATATCTCCATGTGACACAAAAATCATCGGTAACTAACTGATTATTAATTTTACTAAATCTTTCCTCCTAAACTAATAGTGATTTGATTTAATTTATAGAATTCTTTGTAGAATTTGAATCAAGATGAGAAGTATAGAGTATGAAGACATGAAAGATAATTAGATCAACGTCCAGGAGCGAATAAATCATGAATCAAATAGTGTCACACCCCCAAAATCGGTAATCGCGTTTATGAAACACTTAGCGGAAGCATTATGTATTTAGCGGAAGCATTTTTAACTATACAGCGGGGGTGCTGACGTTAGCAGTATACATTCATCGTATCAGAGCTTATGATCATTGCAGAACAGAAATTAAGATGCCATTAATATAAAAGTAGTTACAAAAACTACGACTTGTCAAGTCATAGAAATAGTAGTATTGTAAAAATACATTTGTCCCAAATGTGGCATCCTAATTCGTCGTGGGTAACTTACGTCCATTATGCATGCATTAGTACCTGAGTCCTAATTCCCTGAAAAACATAGTAAAACGTCAACATTGAATGTTGAGTGAATTCACATGTTTGTATATATGTAGTTAAACCAAGTTTTGTATAAATCATTCATGTACACAAACATAATGTTTATAAGTTTAGTAGGAAATTCAAGTTATTCTGGTTAAAGAAAACATTTCCCATATAACGTAAGAATGTCATTCTTACTACAAGTAAATAGTTGTGTAGGAAACACAAGTTTAATCAAAAACATTTCCTAATAAGCATTTGCAGGAAATGTGGGTTTAAATAATCAAAGTAGACCTTTCCTATCAGTTGTATAACTTCAAATAAGTAATCTCAGGAAAATACCATTTTCAAACTAAGTTTGTAGTTTAATAATCGTTGTTAATACAAGTTAATCGTTAAAGTAGGAAACCAGGTCTATTCAGATATGATAAACATTTCCTAAATACTTTGTAAGAAATACAAAGTTTATCAAATCAAGGAAAACATTTCTAAAATAAAGCAATCGTGTAGGAACATCTATCCTATTAGTTGTCAAAGGAAATATAGGTTTAATATTTAAGTAAACATTTCCAATTCAAGCAGTTTGTAGGAAACACAGGTTTATAAATCAAATAAACATTTCCATTTTCAAAGTGTTCGCGGGAAATACAAGTTTAACAGCTAAGTAAACATTTCCAGTTCAATAGTGACAGGAAAATCAGGTTTAACAATCAAGTAAACATTTTCCAACAGATAGTTGTCAGGAACACAAGTTTAGCAATAAGGTAAATGTTCCAAAATGATCGTTTGCAGGAAACACAAGTTTAGCAATTAAGTAAACATTTCCAAATAATCGTCGTAGGAAACTCAAGTTTATTATTTAAGTAAACATTTCCTTTAAAAGTAGTCGTGTAGGAACACCTGTCCTAATCAGTTATCACAGGGAATGTCCTTCCCAAAACAGTAGTTGTGTAGTTTAAGTGGGAAATACAGACTAAGATCCCTCTAAGGTGAGCGACACCTTTAAAGTTAAAGTAACGATACCTAGTGCTATAACCAATCCATGACTAGTTTTTTTGTTGTTGCCTCAGTAACACGGTAAGTATACACTCCTCGTTACGACTGCCGCCGTGTGGTTGGAATGACCAACGAGTTATATCCTGGGAGGGTTGTCAAATCGATAGTACTATCTGTATACTCAGTGGCTAGAGTCACCTAGCTAATGGTTATAGGTTGCAAGCACTGGGACTTATGTGCACTACAACTACCTCACGTAAACCTAGGATCGTACCAAGATTCGTTGTCTTATTCCCAAAATGTTGTGAAAACGTTTCATATAGTTAACAGTTGATTTATAAAGCATAAAGCATTTATACAAATCAATTTATAAAAGCATGTCAAGCATTTATATAAAACAAGTAGCATGTAATAACACATAGTTCTATGTTTTCCACCCCTTATTTTAAAAGCATTTAAAACGAGTAAAAGGTAGGGGCTGTGAACTCACTGTTTGCAGTCTTCAGCAAGCAATATAGCTAATAATAGTAGTAGTCCAAGTGTGCCTCTCAAATACCTAGACACAATTTAATATACTTTACATAAGTTTATGGACTAATCGTTAAGTTGAAATATTTATAACATTTTAGTTGTTGGTGATAATCGCGTTGAAATAGTCGTTGCGTGTAAGTATATATCTATTTATACTTTTAGTTGAATATATATATTCTTATATACATCAATTGTTGTCGTTAATCATTTATATATATATTTATATATATAAATTATTGTCATTTGTATATACATATATAGAAATTGGTTGTCGTTTATATATATATAATCCATTTGTCGTGCTTATCTCGTCACTTATATTGAGATAACTCGATTTAAGTTTGCGTTTTGAGATCGTTTTATCCATTGGGCCTCGGCCCACTTAGTTTGACCCAATATCAAAGTCCAATTAGTTTGGCCCAATAATGAGGCCCAAAAGCTGTGGCCCAATTGATATGGCCCAAAATACTTTGCTAAATCATTTTTGGGTCTAATATATATACTCGTTAGTTTTAGCCCAATAACATTATAAACTAATCGGCCCGATATAAAAGCTAAACCAATCCGGCCCATTTTATTTAGCCCAATATAATTTAAATGCATTTTTAAGTATTTATTTATTTATTATCATTTATATACAGTACTTTTTTTAAACTTTAAGAGGTCTAGGTACTTTTTGATTCTGATTAAAGAGTTGCAATTGAAATGGACGATGTAAAAATTCATAAATTATGTTCAAGCGTATAATTAAATAATTATCACAATGAAGTGCAATTGAACTTCCTTGTTATTTGTATACGTGGCCACAAGCTTGACTTACAAGACAAGAATATTAAATGACGAAATCTCGTTATCTATATTAGACAGTTTTAGTTGGTTTGTATCAGCTTCCGCGTACGTATTTTGCTTAATTTTTATCTTATTCGTGTAGTTTGATCATTTACAATATGTAATGTTGACATAATATAACATGTTATACTCACTAAAATCAAAGAAATATAAAAATTTATGTATGAAATTTCAAGTTTGGAGAATCTCACAGTGAGAATTTTGTGGTGAAGATGATGTTGCGATGATGATGATGAGATGAAGATGATACTGTAATTGTTATTGTTGTTGATGATGAAGAAATGATGAAGAAAAATTGGAGTTCCTACCCCTGTTCTTGCTTCATCCGAATTGATTACACAAAGGGAGGAAAGTTGGTAACTCAATTATTGAGGGTTGGTATTGTGATCTCGAGGGAGCACATATTTGAAAATAGTTCATTTTGTCAAAAGAAGAGGTATGGTCTCGGTTAGTGTTTGTCTCCCAGATATTTGTGGTATAAGTAGTATCCAGCCCATTAGTTTCGTGTACGAGTATAATTATTGGTACCTCGTGTACCAATCAATTATTCACTAGTTTAATTTATATTTTAAACTTAATAACTGATAAGTATAAAAATGAAACATTTTATTAAAATCATTAATAAAATTATTCACAGTAGTGGTACTGTACAGTTAAAATGCGTGCCAAATTTTAGTCATATTTGGAAATTATATTTTGAGGTAATGTTCCAAATACTAAAACAGAAATGGGAAAAATAACACTTTTGTTATTTTTGACCTTTAGGTGCGTTTTATAATTGTTTCCGTTCGTGTATAACGCGTCCTAAATAGTAGTCTAAAGGTTTCCGTTTTATTTTTGTTCTAATACTTTTCTATAATAATTTCGAACAAAAATTATTCAAAAGTATTTTGAAGTTCTTTTCGGAACTTTTTAATTCGCGTTTGATACGTTTAATATAAAACGTATAAGTTATTATATTATTTCAGTAATATAAATATCTAATATTTGTAATTAATAATTTTCGAATTATTAATTATTTCGTATCACCAACTATATTGTATTCAGTTTATCGAGTTTAATATGTTCATTTCATACGTAATTATATATACATATAACTACAAGTCTAATACGTCACGTATCACATAGTAAGTTTCACAAAACTTTACACATAAAAATCGTTTTGAATTCACTAATCAGGGAATTACTCTAGGTAATGCATGCAATTAAGAAATGATTAATACCCTAAATGGAGGATTGTCACAGATAGGACCTTGTGCCAAGCTTGAAATAGATGAAGACAAAGTGAAATGAGAGAAAAATAAGATAAAAAAAAACGAAACTACAAGAATTATAAGTTCTTTTATCGGTGTTTCAAGTCTTATGAAAAATTTTCGAGAAATAAAAGAAATTCAAGTATTTCCTTCGTAATTATCACACCTTTAAAATGAACGCCACGTAAGAAAAAAAAATCTAAAATTATATCTCAACAAGACTAAAAAAATAATAATAACTCTAAAACACATCATGTGCGAAACATGTGTAATTAACAAAATAAAGTTGGAACTAATTCTTAAAACATTTGATCAAAATATGTTAGGTGTCGATCCTTACAACCTTATCTACAAAACGATCTTATATTCACGGTTTTTAATTTTCCTAGTAAATGTTATATTTTTGTATTTTTAAATAGATTTTTTTGATATGGTGACAAAGGTTAAACATTTTCACAATTTAATCTGTTACTTAGTTAATACTCTGTATTACATATTTGGTTCTTTCTCATTCCTTAAATTTTATTTCTGGTTTTTCGGTTTCAACTTTTTATTATTATTATTATTATTATTATTATTATTATTATTATTATTATTATTATTATTATTATTATTATTATTATTATTATTATTATTATTATTATTATCTTCGATTGTTTGAATATTATAATCAGTTTCTAGAAATGATTAGTTGTTATTGCTAATTTCTCTTTTTCGCCACTACTTAGTACTCATATTATTAAAAAAATGTTTTAAATGTTGATTTAATTGCAAGGATAAAAATGGTAAAATTCACTAATAACAAAAAAGCGGTAAAGTAGCAAATATAAAAGTACATTAATTGCATTACATGTATATCATATAAAAAGTGTTAAAATACTAATAAAAATATTAATTACCGTTACTCAAAATCAAATTTTTATTATTTGATGAATATATAAATATGAATTTTTATTTAAGCCTATAAGAGAATAAGGTGTGCAGCCGTTCCCACTGCCGTTCAGCATCAAGAACGCCGGAATCCGGCGTTCCGCCACCCCGCTGCTGCGTTCTCCGCACCGTTTTTCATGGCGTTCATCACACAACGTCCATATTGAGACGCTGAACTGATGGCGTTTTCTGTTTTATTTTTTATTTTTTTATTGCTTATATGAACTATGGAATGTAGAAGAAGAAGAAAAGGTAAAAAAGACGGCTGAGAGTCACAGAGGAGAAAGAGAGTTTAGGGTGTTTTTTTTTTTTTCTTTTATTTTTTATAAATAATAAATAAGTAAATGGGTTAAAGTTAAATGTTTTGGGTGAGCTTTTTACTTTTGTAAAATGGATCATTGGGCTTTTCTATATAAATTACTTGTTGATATAAAATAAATGTTGTTTATTTAATTTATTTGTTTTTTATATATTAATTTATATAATTATCTTCATTTAAAAATCAAATACAACAAATAATAAAAAACTCCAGAACACTGTCCAGAACACGGTAAATTCAGTTTCACCACACCACAGAATTCTCACTTTCAATATTCTCCAGAACTCTGTCCAGAACACCGTGCACCACACCCTGTGCTTTAAGAGCACATGGAGTGGTGACGGCCTAAACACAGTGTTCTGAATGAGAATTTTGTGATGAAGATTTTGTGGAGTGGTAACAGTGTTCTGGACGGTGTTCTCAAAACTTATTTTTGTTTTTATATTTAATCTTTGTGTGAGGAAAAACAAAAAAAAAAAAATGAGAACATCGAAGGATACAACATTTCGTTCTAGACACTGATAGCTGAACGCCGATGAGAACATTGAGAAGGACACTGTGACGGTGTGGGAGAACACTCGTTGAAGAATTTTGATGCCAGGTAAGCCCACTCCGTATGCTCTAAGAGCACAGGGAGTGGATGGTGTTCTCACAAAATTCTCCATCCAACACAGTGTTCTCCCATTCCGCCTCGGTGTTCTCGTCAGTGTTCTCGTCAATGTTCGTCAATCAGTGTCTAAAATGAGATGTTGTTCCATACAATGTTCTCATTTTTTTTAGATTTTCCCCACACAAACAATAAATATAAAAACAAAAATAAGTTTTGAGAATACTGTCCAGAACATTGTTACCACTTCACAAAATCCTCACCACAAAATTATCACTCAGAACACTGTGTTTAGACCGTCACCGCTCCGTGTGCTCTAAGTAATCCTAATTGTTTCGAAAATAATGCGACAAAAATGAGATTTTCTTAATATTATTCAGAAAAAAACTTGGTACTTACGTTAGACCAAATTCCCAGGTCATTAAGAGCGAAAGACTTGGCAACAATTTGTGTATTATCGATCAAACTTTAAATCACCAACAAATAAATCGATTCCTATTACTCGAATGATTGGCTGGATCTTGTTGGGTTATTAGTTTCCTTGAAGGTAATTCATTTTCCCCCTTTTTTTACGTTTCAAGTTTTGATCTTTATCTCATAATCTAAATGGGTATTTTGATTTTAATTGCATTTGATGTTTTGAATTTTGGGTATTATGTAATATCTACATGTATATAAATAGATTTCTGTAATTTGAATTGTTATTTGATATACCTGAACATGTGCAGTTGTAGAGTATTTGCCTTTTATAGGAATTGTTTTTTATTTTTTATTTTTTTTTCTGTGAAGAAAATGAATGAGATTTTGAAATTATGTTAAGTTTTCTAGATTGTTGTAGATTAGTTTGGGTTGTATGGAGTTAGCATTGTGTCATAGTCAACAATTATATATGGTTAGCAATCTATCCCTCCTATATATTTAGATTCTATATTCTGTATCTGTAGATATGAAGAATTAATGTATTTATGAGAAAATTATAGTGATCATTGTATTTTACATTTTTAAGAGAGTCATCATCCGAGACAAATTGCCAAGCCTTTTTGCGTATGTGTTCGAGCCGAAGTGGAATGGTGTAGATATGATAAATGATAATTATTTCGGATCTTTCCTTATTTTCATTCGATATGATTTGCTACTGAGTTTTCCTCTACAGCATAACGTGTTTGGTGAAAATTTTGTGTCAATGTCCTGTAAGTCTTTATATGCTCGATTTTAGTTGATCCATTGACTCCTACTGTCAGAAAGACTGTGAAAGGTTCACAAGATGAGATAATTAGACAATCACATAATTTGCCTAGTGATTTCATTTGGGTCCTAATATTATTCACTCTTAAACATGTCTTGCGGTCTAGGCCTTGATTATGCACTTTCGACATATGCCTTGGTCATTGAATGCACCATTGATTCCTCTTACACATAGTTGACCATGAAGAATAACATAATTATCTCTCATGTTCATGAGTTGCATATATTGAGGGCTACCCACATGAAGGAAAGATCTTCAATGCAGGTGAAATGTGTCATCTTGAGCCCCTTGCTTAATAGGCTAAACTTCCCAAATCATGTTCTCAATACATAATTATGTGGTAGGGTATCAATATTTAACCAGACACCATTCATGATATGTGACTTGGCAATAATGGTATGATACTCTGATGAAATTCATAAGTGGGACCCCCCCTAGATGTGTTGTGTTCGTATATCTTTTTGTAAATTACAAAATATAAGCTGCTCTGGCCTCTGAATCAGTCAATCTTGATCTTTCTTTGCATATGCTACTTTAGGGTTGTTGATCTTCAATTGAGGCGTTCTGTCTATACAATAGTTGTAGTGTGGGATGTACCTAAAACTGCTTCACTATCTATAGTGGCCCTAAGGAAATGAAGGCCCCCAATAGGGTCACAATTACTACCAAATTAATAGTCATAGCTCGTAGGTTTTTATTTTAGTACCGTGATATTGGCATCTTTGGCTCAACTAGTTTGCTAGGGTGCATGCAAAGCATACCCTCTATCTGGAGTTGAACTTAAGAGTGGTTGTTTCATAGGCAACTAAATATAGTTCCTTAATTATTTCCATTAATATAGCTATTACACATTCGTGCACTGAAATGTAGGTTAAAAGACGGCTTATGTCGCACAATCTGGACATCTCTTTGAAGGGTATACCTAATACACAGCAATATAGCATGAACAATTGTCTTATTCCTTAATCGGTTAAGAATACATATATAAGTTTAAGAATGCTGAATCTTAGAATTAAATTTTGTCAAGTATTAGCATTTTTGTAGAACAATTTATGTAGCATGTAAACTAAAAAAATTAAGGATGTGATGTACCAATAGAGGTGGCAATTTCAACCCATTTACTTACAGATTGGTTAATTCAGATCATGCCTTATATATAACGGGTTTAATGGAAGATAATTTAAAAAAGAAAGAAAGAAAGAAAGAAAAAAGCTATCATTGAAGGAAAGGGTTAAGTGTGACCGAACAGGTCGGAAGTTTCCCAAAGTCTTATTATATGCATAACCTTAATTCATTTTTCCGTACAAAGTTACTTGTTTTGACTCGTTACCCAGCTTGCCTATTTTGCCACCTGTATGTATAAGCAATACTAATCACGGACATTGTTCAGATAGGTCTGAGTTACGACTTCACTAATTACCAACAATATTAACTTGTGACACATGTGGCTACAAATAAATTTACGATCAATACACTCGACAATACACTTTTGTCAAAATAACATAGATAAGGTACCAAATCTAGAATAACTTCTTTGAATCTGTACAACTTGGCTTATATTCAAAGAAAATATCTCAACAAATGGGACTTGGGAAGATATAGACAAAATTACATCATCCAGCAGTCCTGATAAACCTGGTAATTGCCTTTGTTAACTGCAAATGTCAAACTTTAGTTATCATATCTACATTTTATGATATTTCATGTGCGTATCTAGTATCATTTCTTTTTATCGATATATCACCCTTTTTTTGTACATGAGGGTGGTTAAGAAAAGGTTTAAGGTGCCCAATTACATATCTTGACTTATTTACTATAAACTTTTAAAGCTTGCACTTCTAAAAGGGAACATTAATCATTCAGCCAAATGATATTTTATGGAAAGAAAACTGAAAACCACGTAACTTAAGAGGTATAAACACATCGTTTCAGTCTCTTTTAGTTCCCATGCCTTGACTTATAAAGGTCAAACTTGTGTTTGCCAAATTAATACATAAATTGTATTGTTCTACATTTTTTTGGGTACAATTTATTTATCTGTGAACAATACTTGCTTGTTTTTTTTTTTTTTTTAATGTAGAATCGTCTATCATCATTCAGTTGAATCTTGAAATTAAAAATCCTTAGTTCGACTTTTAAAGTCTGAACGTGTGAATATAATCAATTGTTATCCATATATTAAACTTCCTTGCAGATGTTCCAACCTCCGATCGAAATGGAAAATGGTCATAATGCTATTAATATGTCAACCATGAATACTATGCAAATGGTTCCATTTGATGATAATGACCCTGAAGTAATGGCTCGTCGTATAAAGAATAGAGAAAGGCAACGTAGGTATAGGGCTAGGAAGCGTCAAGAAGCAGATTTGAATAGAACGTGCACGATCAGTCAGCCAGTTCAAGTACAAGTCAATGAAACCCAAGTCAACCATACTCCTGCGAACGTAGTGACCCGTGTTTACAGTCCAAGAAACTGGAAAAAAGATGCCAGAAGGGCACATCTACTTAAACAACAACAAGAACAACAAAATGCTGGCAGTTCTACATCTGCAAGTATGGACATGCAACATCCAGGAAATCAGTCAAATGTTTTTTCAGAAACTAGAGAACACTCGAGTGCTCCAAGTGGCAGGAATTGGAAAGCTGAAGCAAGAAACAAAAGAAGCTGAGAGTTTGTTTATTGTTATGGTAGCCAAAATTGGAAAGAAAACAGCACAAAGATTTATGAAACGACGTGGGTTTGTTTTCTTTCTTACAAATATTTAGAGGTGGCAAGATGGGCGGGTTGTGTGTGCTACAGTTCAAAACTGGTCAATTTTTGATCATCAGTTTCAGGTTTTTACCAGTCATTTCTTAGTACGTCCTGCACCAGGTTGGTTTGACCTGCTAGAAATTTTCTTTCCGGTTTTTGACTTCTTTATATATTACTTGATCAATTACAAATTTACAACATTAATATCTATTTGAATAAATTGATTTAGAAGATTGTATACTTATAATTCAAAATAGATTTCGGGGTCTTTGAACTTATTACTTATTTTCTATGATTTTGTTTGACCCATTTAGGGTATAAAAAGTTATCCCATCACCCATCTATAGGTAAAATGGTCAAAATT
Organism: Helichrysum umbraculigerum; assembly: GCA_949592205.1. Taxonomy (NCBI): domain Eukaryota; kingdom Viridiplantae; phylum Streptophyta; class Magnoliopsida; order Asterales; family Asteraceae; genus Helichrysum; species Helichrysum umbraculigerum. Next base: position 199,883,413 of record CATIUR010000001.1, on the reverse strand, counting down.
GCCACCTCTACACATGTAAGATCAAAGTGGATTTTTTATTGACTTGTTAACGGTTTTGTTAAATTACCTGTGATTGCAGATTCGAATCGCGGCAATGATTTTTTTTTTTTTTTTGAAATGCCGGTGGTGGTAGGGAATGCTATGAGAAGTTACATTTTGGGGGTATTTTTGTAAAGAGTCACCTGGGTGAAATTGTACTTAAAATAGTCTATTGCCTTATTGAATCAGGTGCCAACAATGCTGTTTACTTTTTTAATTACCATGGAAAAGTTGGAATGTTAATTTCTGCCCTTGTTAATGGTACTTTTTTTTTATAAAGGAGGTTGAGTGATCAAATCCAAGGGCATGCTCTTCTCATCATTTTTAATATTATGAAAGTATATTATAGGGGTAAGAGTTGGTGAGGGAGTTTGGAGTAGGAGGTGATGGAGAAATATATGGAGGTATTCAACTTTTACCTTTCATAAATAGAGATGAATACATAAATTGTGATTTTTTTTTATTATATGAAATATAATATTGCAATTTTAATAGTGGTAATAAGGAAACAAAGTTATAAACACAATTAAAAATGTCTACCAACATATAAAAGAGAATGCTAATAAAGGTAAATACACTATTCATAACTTATTCACCATGAAGAGACTTGGCTAAGTGGTTAAAGGTTGAGTGATCAAGTCCAAGGCCATGCTTTTTATTTTTTTGACATCTACTATTTAGTGTATGAAAATATTAATATTGTAAAAAAGGTTGTGTAGGTAAAAGTTTGTGAGGTAACTAGGTAGTGATGGAGAGGGGTATGGCCATATGGTTACTACTGGTATAATATATGGAAATTCAATTGTTACTTTTCATTAATCTAGATGGACAAATATATGTTATTTATTTTTTATTTTTTATATGTAATATAACATTGTAATTTAAAATAATAGTTAGAAGAAAACAAATATATAAGCATAATCATAGGTGTGCACCAACATTTAAAAGAGAATGTTAATCTTTTATAATGAAATCTTCATTTTCACAAGATTAGTTTTATGATTTTGAAAGTTGATCAAAAGAGTATTATTTAGAACATATATTTATTACAATCATATTAATGTAAATAATATCAATAGATCGAGTTATGATATAAATCATTGTGCCATACAGTGACTGGAATTTATTTTTTAAAGAAATCAATTCATGAGGTTTATGACTATATTAAAAAAGTGACTATAAAGTATCTTAAAGACTAAATCAATAATAAAAATATAATATTTATTTTTCTAACCCAAAAAAATATTAGTGAATGGCTTATTATTATTGTTATGAAATTTAAACAGGTTATCTAAATGGTACAAATCTTTAACAAATAATACAACCCAATAATAAGGACCGTAAAAAATCGAAACATGCTTCAACGAACTTCTCGACCTAAATAATGAAGTTCTTCTATGTTTTAACTAGGTTCCGCGAAGTGAGTAAAAAACTTAAAAAGAATTCAATTCGTGCATTTAAAATTTATATTTTTTACTCTCCTCCGCAACGCACAGGTGAAAAAATACTCGTTATCACATATTTAAAAAGATAAAATTAAATCTCAAAAAAATTCATCTATGATAATGTATTACTGTCCGAAGTCCTAACTCCTCAGGCCTAACATTAAAGATAATAAAGCTAACGGGCCCAAGAGTCCAAGACTGCCATCGTCCTATGTATATGTATATACGGAGTATAAAATAAAAAAGAATACGTTATACGTGTAACGGTGTAAGCAAATAAATTCAAGAAGGAAGAGACAAGTCTAATGGGCCTAGTAGCCCAGGACCAGATACACGTATATGGGTCCACCGTTTTAAGGACAAAGAGCTGTCTGTTTCCACTCATGGCAACCCAACATCTATACCATTATAGGAATGGGAACTTCTTTTATTTTCTACTCCGTACTAATATACTATAGAAAGTTAAGTCATGGGTGATGATTCGTATATCATTAATTTTTTTTCGTACATCACTATTTGTGCATTTCAGTGTTGTATTGTACAACATCGTAAAACACATTTAGTTGTGCATGGAGAATTTTTTGTGGTGTACAAATCATCCCCTTAATTTATCGACTAACTTCTTGAATTCGAATCCTACTACATTTACCAAAGGTAAATTCAGTGTTCATAACTTATTCACAATGAAGAAAGCTAGCTAAGTGGTTAACAAGTTGTATTTTATAAAGGAGGTTGAGTGATCAAATCCAAGGGCATGCTTTTCTCATCATTTTTAATATTATGAAAATATATTATAGAAGTAAGAGTTGGTGAGGGAGTTAGGAGTAGGAGGTGATGGAGAAATATATGATATGGTTAATATAGTCCAAGAGGTATTCAACTTTTACTTTTCATAAATAGAGATGAATACATAAATTGTGATTTTTTGTTATATGAAATATAATATTGCAATTTTAATAGTAGTAATAAGGAAACAAAATTATAAATACAATTAAACATGTCTACCAACCTATAAAAGAAAAATGCTAATCTTTGAAATTAAATCTTCTTTTCATAAGAAAAGTTTATGAATTTTAAAGTTAATCAAACCGCTACTAAATAGAATTTATATTTATTACAATCATATGGATGTAATTATTATCAATGGAGATATGATATAAATTATTATCGTCTCATTTAAAATGAGGGATTTTTTTAAACAAATTAATTTTAGGGGTTAAATACTATGAAATCAAGTTGAACATAAAAACATGTGGAGTTCCAAGGCGCAGGGCCGGTCCTGACTTTTCTGATGCCCCGGGCAAGTCAATCAAAAATTGCCCCTAGTATCGTTTACGAGTTTGGAACTTAGTCAAATTATAAGGCTCATCTTGGCGATGACTTTTTTATAAAATAATGAAATAAGTAACATGTTCCAATATGAGGAGATAAACCAAAATTACAAGTTCTCATACATCATATAAAACGATGTCTTTGTGCGTTTGTTTGAGCAAATATATCAATTATCTTGTCATAGTTAACATTTGAGAAAAATTCACTTTCAATACCCAAAATGCTAACCCCTATATTTGAACAATTTTATGTAAGAGATGTACGTTATCCTTATTTTAATTACTCCATATTTCATTAGATTTTAAAATAAATTAGACACAATTTTCACTTTTTTATATGTGTAACTTTAATTACTTTTACTCGAAAAATATCGTGAGTTTCAAAATTAAAACTAAATTTAAATTAATTTCATAAAACAACTGTTTTTGGGAGTATAATTATAGCGAAAACTTTTATTTTTTCTTAAAAAATTTGGATAACAGGCTAAGATATATTATAGGACTGAAAATATATATATATATATTTTTACTATAAAAAAAGGAAAAAATAAATATAGTGTTTATGACGTATCTATGCTTTTTGGCATAAGTTATATCAATCAAGATACACTTTTAAAGGGAGGTGATAAATACACCAAAAATTTTGATTCAATCACCAAAATTTATGCTATAATTGGTTGTACTATAAGCTGTAATAGTTGTATTGTGTGTTGTGTTAAATATTTTTGGTGTTGTATCTATCAACTCACTTTTAAAATCACGACCACATTGCTAACTATAAAGTACAGGGGCCAAAATGTACACTTAACAAATTATAGGGGCTATAATAATAAAACACTAATAAATGCACGAATACCAAGGGACCCATGACCATCTTCCCCAACTGTTCGCTCTCATGTCTCCGCCCAATGAAGGCTAAGGCTGTTTACAAAGCTTTTTAGCAAAATTGGAGTAACAGCTTTTTGTGAAAAAGCTTTTAAAAAAGCTTTAACTCTATTGAAGAAAAGCTTTTGATTATCTCAAATCCTATAAAAAGTACAAGTTTTTATAAGCTATAGGGTTGAATGACTTGAGAAATCTCTACTCTCTCACATCCATATTATATTGTAAATAATATATGAAAAGTTTTTTATCGTTGGACCAATAACTTTTTCTAAAGCTTTTTTAAAAAAGGTTTGTAAGAAAAGTTTCAAATAAAGCTTTACATATTGGGTCATTGGGGATGCTCTTAAAAAGCTATAGAGTTGATTAGAAAAAGTACTAGTTTGAAATACTTGTTGGAATTGATTATCTAGGACTAGAAGAGCACCCGCGCATTGCGGCGGTGAAGATATTAACAATTCTCAAAAGGTATTTTATTTATGTTTGAATATTGTTTTTATATGTACACCTTATAAATTTACTTACTAAAGTCTTTTAAGTTTTGCTAATAATTATACGAGCATGTATTTTAGGAGTAATTGTTATGTAAAAATAAAGAAGTGGTAATTTTTAATCGGTATTTATTATGAACTAATATATTGTTGGTAGTTTCTATAGTTAGGAAATGTTAGTTTAGTCAATATTATCAAGTATAGGGGTATTTATATCATTAGAGTTTCTTGAAATTGTAAGGTAATGAAGAAAATGCTTAAACAAATTATAAGGGTGAATGATATGTTGTTCTAATTTTTACTTCAATCTTATTTTTTAATTTTAAAATATGTAGGATATGTTGTTCTGATCAAAAGGCATCGTCAATTGTATAAAAACTTAGATTAAATGAATCCATCTCGATATAACATGCAATTAACGTTTGATGCCGCAAAAATCTTGATGCCCTGGGCCGTCGCCCAGTTGGCCCGGTGCCAGGGCCGGCCATTCCAAGGCTGGTAACCTAATCGCTCACCTTCAAAGAAGGCCTTGTGGATCGTCTACCAATATTTAAGTCCATTTAAACTAATAAAATCACCAAAGGCGATTTTCCCTATTAATAACCTATTCAAACTCAAATACATTATTTAAACTCAATCTTAATAATATATATTAAATTCTCACCTATTTTGTTAGTGCTTAGCTAGTTTCTTTCTGTTAACCTTTTATTTTATGATGTTTTTCTTAACAGAAAATAAAATAAATATTTCATGTTCTTTCTCTACAAAGTATCTACATCATTAAGTGTAATCAAATTTAAAGATTTATCATGTTAAATAAATAACTGTTGTGAACAAGAATAAAATTCATATTTATAAACTTATTTGGTAAACATATCCTATTAGTCATATATGCTTCAAACAAATAATTAAAATTAATACACATATTACAAATTTGTTCAAAAAGCATTATCAAAATCATAAAGTACATGGTATATAAAAATTATATTGTTAGAGTTTAAAAAATCAACATTAGGCGCTGAACTATATTATTAACGAATCTATACTAATAAAGTAACAAAGAGTATATAAATGATGTTAGTAACGCAAGTTAAACAACTAAGTATGTAAGGTACAAAAACACATTAAAATATATAAACTATGAAAACGAAATATAGGATTTGGTTCAAATAAAAAGAAGCTTAACGTAAAAAGGGGTAAGAAGCCATGATATAGTGACACGTGTCCCTTACAAATAGCATTCAATTACATTAAATGAAGATATAATCATGTATCAAACTACTATGTATCAAAATCATGATGTATCAAACTACAATCGAATATGTATCATTTTTTAAGGTTTATCGAGAATATGTATCATTCTTTAAATAAAATTGTATCAACTTGGCGAAGTATGTTTGTACAAGTTAAATATACGTTTCTTCATTTTGTATTGATCCACATGAACCATTTTCTTTAAAGCAAATATGAAATCTAACATTGTTTCTTATCCTTTTTACTTTAAATGTCTTTTTACAATAACCACACCCACGAAATATATATATGTGTGTGTGTGTGTGTGTGGACAAGAAAAATGATGAACAATGAATTGGTGTTGGAAGTTTATTTTAAATAGCTACTTCAATATTTACATCACACATAACTCGATCATAGAACGCAAAACAATCTCAATCCAATTGTATTGAGAGTTTATTATATTATAATTATTAACTGTACAAAAATTAAATTTAATTTTCACTTAAGATTCGAGAACCCAAAGTGATTAAATGTTTGTGTAAAATATATTTGTTACATAGAAATCTAGATGTTTCAAATTCGATAAGTCAATTTTAGCAATTAGTCATTGCACAAAAATTACCCAATTTTACACTTTAATAAAAATATAACTAAGATCGATTGACGTAAAAGGGTCTTCAACTCTTCACTCTCGAGTGTCTTAAAAAACAATATTTGTAAAATCCCGCCGCAATATGCGGGTGAAAAAAAACTCGTTATTACACAAAAACCAACAAAGGCCAACATTTGAGATTTAAAGAACCAGTAAACCCATTGGAGAACATTTTCAAAAATAAGAAATAAAATAAATGTCGACATTGAGTATGTGTTTGACAACATTAGATGGAGATGTGGATGGAGATGAAAATTGTTTTAGGGCATTCCCAACCGTGGTTGAACCACTTACAAACTACTTCTGCCACGTCAGCGCCACGTAACCTTTCACTAACTGATTCACAACTGATTATTCCGTGCCATAAATGACTAACCATTTCTTAACCACTTCATTTTCATTAAATTATTTAATACAAAACAACTAAAATAAAACACATTTCATTAAATTAAAAACATTACAATAATTAAAATAAAACATTACATTTCCTAAAAAAAATACATTAATTCAAACACACTACGGTAAAAATAGTAGTGTGAAGTGTGTATATATATATAGTAGTGAGTGGGAAAATTTTAATGGGTAAAATAAAATAAAAAAAAGTTTGAATTTTTTTTGAGCCGTTTTCCAACAAACGGTCAAAAAATTTATTTTTTTTATTTTTCAAACGGCTTGAATAATTTTTTTTTTTATTTATTTGGGGCCCACTTTACAAACCGATTATATAACACCCGTCTCGAAATAATAGGACATTTTTTTTTTTTTTAAAACATATCGGAAGCGCATGATTAATAGAAAGCAGTAGATTGCATACATACATTTCAAATAGCAATCTCGTTCAATGGGTACCTTGCTATACTAGCACACGTACCACATTATCAAAATGTGCTAATCATCAACACATTTTCAACAATATCATCTCAATAATTGTATCTAGTCGACCTCTACATTAGCTTATCTCATCACATAACTTTTTCAAATTACAATTTACCACATTATCTAGTCATTAGATATGCATAATACGAAAGATTATATGTAATTCGCACATAATTATAATAATATTATCAATCCAACAATTAAAACTCTTATTTTTCCTGACTATTTTACTTTTTCCCAAGGACATAGTTTCACATAATTTTCTAATACTAGTATAACACCCCTCGTTTCATTATAAACAATTAATATAATAATGGCGACTCGGAAGCATATATTTAAAACATACTGTCAATGTACTCAAAATGTCAATAAACTTTTTCAAACTAAATACATGACATTTCAACAAACTCGGTGTTATATAATTCAAATACTTCTTTGATTATCAAAATTTAATCAGAGTAACATCCTGTCAATCATTCCATCCAGTCCAACAACCTCCTGCCCTGTCCAATATGTCCCATCTATTTTAACCTGCAGGAAGAACTGTGGTGGAGTTAGCATAAAGCTAAGTGAATGAAACTATAAGCAACAGTCCAACCTAGCATAACAATCTGTTTACATCAATTAACAATAAACAGAAAATCAATCAATCACTCAACATCCAATCAATGTCATACACGCAACATCATGAGGATCGGTGGTCCCTGAGACACCCTAATACCGGTTTGGTACTCAAGGAACTCTTATCAATCATCTGTATTGGCCCATACAGAACTACCGATAACTTGTTGTCAATCACACACAACCTAGATCTCTAAACCAACATTTCAAGTTTCCGAGATCTCCTGTCGTCTACAACAACAACAAGTCCAACCATCAAATCAAGTTGACCTCAAAATCTTACATACTAGCACAATCAGCCAAGTAAGCATCTAATTAAACTATCATGGCAAGATATCTCTACAAATGTATCATATCAAAGTAATACTATAAATTACTGGTTGTAAATCAAATCATTACAACTAAATCACACTGAGGTTACAGATCCACTCACCGACACCTCAGCTGCAAGCTCAGAAGTCTAATATTACTGAGCCTTCTACACATCTGAGAATACAATCAATAAACAATGAGTTAGTAACTTGTATCAACTGATCATACTTATGTAATTAACATCGTTACACAATCATAACATAATTATATGTATCAAGTGATCCCTAAGATCACAGCAACAAAAGTTCAATTCGGAACATAATAAAAAAGTCCCGAATTAAGGTCCAAAAACAGTAAAATGCCATTTTCGACCCCTAAACGACCCCGAAAGGCCAAAAATCATCTAGACTCTTAGAATAGAGCTTTGATCATTGGGCCGTTTTCGAGTCACCATGTAAATTTCAACCCAATCCGAGTTAATGAAAATTTGTCAATTTCAAGTGTCGCTAAAAACACCACCTTCTAAACACTTATGCATTTTCAAAATTTACAAAACGCACTAACAAACGCGATCCAGAAAACAATGGTGGGATCGCGTTCCTCTTTGTAATTTAATTCTGTGACAAATTATAACTAAGCAACGCGATCCGGACAAATTCTTGGGATCGCGTTCCCAATAACAAAACTCGTCCGATTCCTTTTATAACTAACGAACGCGATCCTGGCTAGGGTTCTGGGATCGCGTTTGAGCCTTTTTCAGCTCATCTTCATCCCTGATCAAACCCTAACTCGCGATTTTAATACCCAAATCACCCAAACTCGATTTCTAACTGTTTTAAACACCTAATAACTTCACATAATCAATATGCAACAGTTATAACGAAGTTCTAACATCAAATTCATGTTTTTCAATCCAAATCAATCAATTCAAAACTTATAAACTATTTGATTCGATTCAAACTTACCTCTCAATTGAAGAACACTGAATTGAAAGATAATAATGGTGAAACTAGAATCAATCATAGCTCCAATTCGTAGGTTTCAAGTTTCTGATTTGGATTTCATAAGGTTTATGTGAGTTTTGAAGTTTCTAATGAACTTTCCTAAAGAAGAAAGTTATATATATAAGTCGGCCTAACAAACCGCCTTCAATTATACGGGTATAATTTAATACCCCATCTCAATCTATTGTCTGGAACCCGAAAACCATTTGCGAGTCCAAACATTTAATTGCACCGTCAACTATATTAATTTACAACAATTAATAATTCACTTATCACATTGGAATATTCGACTCCTATTCCAATTATTTCACTAATTCAAACAATATTATTTCCAAACACATTTAAATACTAATTTAAATCAAGAAATAATATAACACAACTAGGTCCATTTCGAGGATGTTACAACTCTCCTCCCCTTAAAGAGATTTCGTCCCCGAAATCTAACCTCAATCAATCTAACTAATGTGATATAATCACATATATCTTAACATACATTTGTCCTGAATAGCAACTTACAACTATACTTAGACTGTTTGAATTCTTTCCACATGCACATATCCAAATGTACATGCTTCTATCTTTTCCTATGCACACATACAGTGCATCTAATCAATATCATCAATCAGATATATCTTATAGACAAACACTTACTTTAACAAGTGAAATCTACAATCACTTAATCAACAAATAAAACTTAACATTACTTAATAGGTTTATGCAACCCGAAATTAGCAACATGCTAAAATCTTTAACCTATTCTCACTGTTCATCACTGTTAACAATAAAACAGCAGTAACAATATCCCAACAATAGTGTTTATTAAACCCCAATGTACCTAGCAACATTGAAATATAATTCAGCTCACGACCAACAATCAGTCTAATATACAGATCACAATCTTAAGTCTTTACCATCAAAGATCTGAAATTCAAATCTAGGTCAGCTTTTCATCCAAAATTTTCATACCTATGCTCTTTTGTACAACCTATAATGTTCACATATCATTTCAATCATATGAAATTCTTTACTTAAAAGTAATCCAGATTCATATCACCTTAATAAGCAAAGCAGAGGTCACACTCAGTAGGTAAAACTACAATCAACAAGTACTTTGCTCAATCAACAAAAGTACTACAATCAATCTTACCTACAATCAACCAACCTCTACATTGACTTATTTCCACTTGTAATTCCTTTCATTACTACTTATCAATTGTCAACAACATCAAAGTCGACAATAATTACTGCTCAAACAATAATCACAACACTAGTGATTATACATTCCAGTACACCTATCAGTACTTTAATATTTGTCTTCAAACTCTAACTAACCATCAAGTTAGAATTTATATACTATTAAACTGGTAAGACATCAAAATCTATTCTTAGCAACCAGTTATTTCAACTCAACCTTACAATCATAAACTACTAATCACAAGCCATTAGAAAATTATACAACTTTAACCACCCAATCATTCAACACTAGATCCCGTCAATCTAGCAACTAAGTCAATCTTAATCCACATAATCACTTAGTACTATATCCCATCAATATAGCAACTAAGTCAGTCTTAATCAATATTATGATACTACCATTCAAGTATCACAATACCACAATGTGCTACTTTCCAACACATTTTCAACAAAATCTACATCAAGTTAATCACAATTAACTAACCTCTACTTAACTTATGGCACATTTTAATTCATTCTATTAAAACTTATCATGCCATTTATTATCATGTATATCACACATATATACTTACACAACTTCAGGTACTCTCTTAAATGGACACATACACATCAATTTCATTTAATCATATACACTAGGCCATTCAGACTGTTAAAGTCTTTATCAAGCCTTCTCAGTAGTACTAGTCATCACATATCCATACCACAGGACATGGAATAATTATCAATTCTATGTTTCACGTATATACTTACCAACTCATATATAACTTAAACATTTCAGCTTAAACTTACAATAAAAGCTTGGTGAATACAATCATCACCTATCAATTTCAAGGTTTCCCTTACTTCTTAACATATACAATTTCTTAAAATATGAACAATCATTCAATTCATATTTCCTAAATTTATCAAACAAAGATCAACTAAATCTTTAACACCATCCAACTCCAGATATACTTTCATATCATACCTTAGTTGGATCTAATCTCAATTTACCACTTCATCACTTACTTTACTTGTATACTATCAACAAATAACTAAAGAATTCATCCAATTCTTTCAATACTTAAGTAATTCACCATAAGGTACAAATCAACCTAGACAACTATTAATAATAACTTTCAATTATTTCTTATCTCACCTTCTTACTCAATCAAAGCTATCATCACAAGCTTCACACACTGGTAAGATTTTCTTATCACAATTCTAATCAATGTGATTTTATTATTCTAACATATCTTAGCAAATTATAACTGTCATATTAAACAATGACTTCATATCTGTATTATTCTTCAACACATATACAGTTCGAATATCAAATATTACCTAACTGAATACTCAATTATACTTACCAATATTTCAATTAATTAATACTAGCTTTAAGTAATTTATCAAGTTTCACAAACTTAAACCAATTTAGGAATTTAATCACATTCCACGCAATCATAACATTTCAATCTATGTTAGACTATTTCAACACAAACAGTTGACTATATGTCAACTTCAATTTCAATCAATTAATCAATAAAATTCTCTAATTGCTTTTCTCAAGTTTGATCTATCCTCAAACCAATCACAAGCAATTAATTTTATATACACAATTCCCTATTCATGGTTTGACTTTCAAAGTTAACATACTATCAAGTTAACTCCCAACAAACCATTTCATCTTATATGTTCACTTTCAAACATATATTTTAAATTATTACTTTCAATAATCATATCAATCTTTTACAAGGACAGAATCAACTTACATAAATCTTGGCTCCATACAAGCCATTTTATATTGTATGTTTACTTTCAAACATATACTTCAAATTATTACATTCAATAATACTAGAAATTCCTCAAGTAAGACAATATCAACCTATCTCAACTTTGGCTTCATACAAGCCAGATACAAAATAGTGATTCATTTAAATACTATCCAATCCACCTATGGTTAATCTAACACAATCAGTTACAACCACATATTCAACAAAATCATATTTATCATTTATGTTTATCATCAAAACATCTATCAATGACAAATATTATTTTCACTGGCACCTTTACAGTCTAAATGTCACAGTCCTATCAACTGATTGTTTTCTTATCCAAACAACTATTAAACCACTTAGCATACTATCATGCTCCATTTCCAAAAATCACATTACATTTCTTTTATACCAAGTAGCCTCAACAAGTTCATGTGACACAACATAATATAACAACGGTGATCAGGCGTTGCAAGATTATGTTCTTCACAATCCATTCTCAGGCTACTCTACATTATAATTATCAATGTGATCTATTCTCATCTCATATGATTTCAAGTCAATCAAAATTCATTTAATAGTTTCTAACAGCTGATACATACTCAAAATCAGCTTACTACTTACATATTCAACCTTACATATGCAAGCCATCTCACATAATTTATTTTCAACAACTGAATTACTAAGTATATCTACTGGTCTGAAACCTCAAACATATGATAACCTATCATCATAATTTCAATACTTAACACAATTCAATGTCCTTACTTACTACAAAATTCAGGACACATCTTAATTAATTATCATTACTTTGACATATGCTTTACTATCAAGCATCACTGTCACAACAAGCCTACTCAATCATGTTACTATAAACATTTCATTTACTAATTCACAATTGACCTGAAAGATCTATCACTTCCCAAATCAATTTCACCTTATTATTCTCTACATTTCTCATAAACCTATTCATCTTGGTTTAGATCAACTGTTTAGCTATAATCAAAACATATCATATAGCCACATAAACACATATTTTCTCAAATAGCAGTCATTCTCAATTCAAATGACACAACATTCCTTAACAAAGATTTAAGTCACTCCTTGTAATCAATCTACTAGTTTTGTCTCACAATCTAGACACTCTTAGGTTCTAACACCATTCCAGTTAAAACCTTAATCAACTCTTTTGTCTACTTACTTAAACATATTTCTGCATTCTCAATTCAATCAGAAATATTAACAACAATGAACAACAATAAGCATCTCACTTAACAATGCTATCCTCATATCATCATATAACAATCACTAGTTGACTCAAAACTAGGGAATCATATCAGTTTGACTCAATTAACTTCACAACAAAGCTTACTCAACATAACAAAGTAAACAATTCAAGTTAATTTAAATTAACACAGGCTTATCGAAGATTACCTGACAAATCTTAAGCCAAGAATTCATCTCTGCAATCAAAACAACAACTTCACAACTTGTTAAGGGTTAGTACATATTCAACTAATCACTTTTCACACATCAACTAATCAACTAAACCCGCACCCACTGGAATGTTTGACTCAACTCAATCAAAGTTTAGGATTGAACATTCTATCATGTCCAATTCACCCAAACTATTGCTCTGATACTAACTTATAACACCCCTCGTTTCATTATAAACAATTAATATAATAATGGCGACTCGGAAGCATATATTTAAAACATACTGTCAATGTACTCAAAATGTCAATAAACTTTTTCAAACTAAATACATGACATTTCAACAAACTCGGTGTTATATAATTCAAATACTTCTTTGATTATCAAAATTTAATCAGAGTAACATCCTGTCAATCATTCCATCCAGTCCAACAACCTCCTGCCCTGCCCAATATGTCCCATCTATTTTAACCTGCAGGAAGAACTGTGGTGGAGTTAGCATAAAGCTAAGTGAATGAAACTATAAGCAACAGTCCAACCTAGCATAACAATCTGTTTACATCAATTAACAATAAACAGAAAATCAATCAATCACTCAACATCCAATCAATGTCATACACGCAACATCATGAGGATCGGTGGTCCCTGAGACACCCTAATACCGGTTTGGTACTCAAGGAACTCTTATCAATCATCTGTATTGGCCCATACAGAACTACCGATAACTTGTTGTCAATCACACACAACCTAGATCTCTAAACCAACATTTCAAGTTTCCGAGATCTCCTGTCGTCTACAACAACAACAAGTCCAACCATCAAATCAAGTTGACCTCAAAATCTTACATACTAGCACAATCAGCCAAGTAAGCATCTAATTAAACTATCATGGCAAGATATCTCTACAAATGTATCATATCAAAGTAATACTATAAATTACTGGTTGTAAATCAAATCATTACAACTAAATCACACTGAGGTTACAGATCCACTCACCGACACCTCAGCTGCAAGCTCAGAAGTCTAATATTACTGAGCCTTCTACACATCTGAGAATACAATCAATAAACAATGAGTTAGTAACTTGTATCAACTGATCATACTTATGTAATTAACATCGTTACACAATCATAACATAATTATATGTATCAAGTGATCCCTAAGATCACAGCAACAAAAGTTCAATTCGGAACATAATCAAAAAGTCCCGAATTAAGGTCCAAAAATAGTAAAATGCCATTTTCGACCCCTAAACGACCCCGAAAGGCCAAAAATCATCTAGACTCTTAGAATAGAGCTTTGATCATTGGGCCGTTTTCGAGTCACCATGTAAATTTCAACCCAATCCGAGTTAATGAAAATTTGTCAATTTCAAGTGTCGCTAAAAACACCACCTTCTAAACACTTATGCATTTTCAAAATTTACAAAACGCACTAACAAACGCGATCCAGAAAACAATGGTGGGATCGCGTTCCTCTTTGTAATTTAATTCTGTGACAAATTATAACTAAGCAACGCGATCCGGACAAATTCTTGGGATCGCGTTCCCAATAACAAAACTCGTCCGATTCCTTTTATAACTAACGAACGCGATCCTGGCTAGGGTTCTGGGATCGCGTTTGAGCCTTTTTCAGCTCATCTTCATCCCTGATCAAACCCTAACTCGCGATTTTAATACCCAAATCACCCAAACTCGATTTCTAACTGTTTTAAACACCTAATAACTTCACATAATCAATATGCAACAGTTATAACGAAGTTCTAACATCAAATTCATGTTTTTCAATCCAAATCAATCAATTCAAAACTTATAAACTATTTGATTCGATTCAAACTTACCTCTCAATTGAAGAACACTGAATTGAAAGATAATAATGGTGAAACTAGAATCAATCATAGCTCCAATTCGTAGGTTTCAAGTTTCTGATTTGGATTTCATAAGGTTTATGTGAGTTTTGAAGTTTCTAATGAACTTTCCTAAAGAAGAAAGTTATATATATAAGTCGGCCTAACAAACCGCCTTCAATTATACGGGTATAATTTAATACCCCATCTCAATCTATTGTCTGGAACCCGAAAACCATTTGCGAGTCCAAACATTTAATTGCACCGTCAACTATATTAATTTACAACAATTAATAATTCACTTATCACATTGGAATATTCGACTCCTATTCCAATTATTTCACTAATTCAAACAATATTATTTCCAAACACATTTAAATACTAATTTAAATCAAGAAATAATATAACACAACTAGGTCCATTTCGAGGATGTTACAACTAGGCTATCCGGCTATGTTAATCTTCACTAAGCCTCAAACATTACCAACAAATAATCACATACTCATTTTTAACAAGTAGTATAACCCATTCCAATTCTTCTTTTACAACGTCTCCAAATTAACACTAGTTGAGCAGCTTACTACCACCTTATATTAGTCAGTCAATAACTTTTTCATAACCGCAGGTCAACATATGTCATCCGTTATTTTAAAATCATTTAGCTTCATTGGGTACTCAATAGCCTCAACAACTCCATGTGAAATGGAATTATATAAATACGTTGGCCAGACGTCGTCATATTATGTCAGTCACACTTCATTCTCAGGCCACTTCATACCATTAATCTCTAAAGTGATTAACTTTTACTCTCTCATATATCACAATGTTGAAATCAACAATTATTACACATATAGTAACACTTTGTAATAGCTTTATGACCCAGTATTAACTTGTTACTATTTTCATTTATCACTTGAATGTGAAACTACTCACATAATTAGGTAGGCATAACAATTCAATTATTCAACAAAATTCTTATTATTACATTAACACAGGTGTAGAGTTTAACATAACTAAGTCAATTTAACACCTTTATCACTGGATTCAATATCAATCACTTAACACTTTAATTATTATTAAGTATAATACTCTATATAACATTTAACACCAAGTATTTTATTAATATTCCATGCAATATTCACACAATTTTATCAATATATAATTCATGAATTGATTAATAAATAACCTTCAATTTCTAGTTATCAAGCCAAAGTAAGCTCCTATAATACCCTTCAACTCTTAAAATACTTATCCATTCATATTAAATATTTCACATCATGTAATTCACATGATTACATGATCAATATTTATTTACCCTAACAAGCAACAATCAACAATACCCTTACTGGTATACTTTGCAGTTAAATAAACTGCCTACAAACAACTCCTACACAAAGAACCATATAGACCTCTTAAAACAACTTTTTATATTGCATATAGTCACAGGAATGATCTCTGGGCTCAAAGAAACAAAAGTCCAATACAAATCATAAGCTAAAAGTCCGAAATAATGTCCGAAAAACAGTAAAATGCGATTTTCGAGCCCCAAACGACCCCGAAGTGCCGAAAACTGACAGGGCTCATGGCAAAGCGATGAGCTTTGACCGTTGGCCCGTTTTCGAGTGGACATGTAAATTTCATCTTAATCGGACACCGAAATTTCATAACGGAAATTTTACGACCAACGTTACGTCGAACGTCGAAATTTACGAATTTTCATATTAAATTCATTTAATATAACACATAATACAAGAAATGTCTCAATAAAAGGGGAATCCGCCCGGATTGAAGGGAATACGCCCGGATTCCGGGGAATCCGCCGGCTTCAAGGCCAATTTTCACGACAGAACCAATTTTAAGGAATCCGGTCAAGGAATCCGCCCGTATTCGTGGGAATCCGTACGGATTCAAGGGAATCCGCCCGGATTCATCCTGCTGCAACAAATCTGCAATTTTTAGTGCAAAAAATACGAAACTCAAACGCGCATAACTCCTAAACCGTAAAGAGTTAGGGTCTGAAATTTCGCAGGCACCTTTATATAATCAAAATGCAACTTTCTATTTTTCCACTTTTTCAATTTACACGTTTAACGAGAAAACGACCATATAACCAATTTTAGGCCATTTTGGACCATTTTGGTTGACACGCTATATTCCAACCGGCATACTTTCAGGGTTCCACCATTTGCCAACATGTTTCTACATATAATTATGACGTGTGGGCACATTCATCATCTATATATACACATTATATCCTATTTTGACTCATTGACCCGTTTAGGGTCCAATTGGGCATTTTCAACCAAACAACCACATTGACTAACCAAACACTTTCACGCACTTTGTTACTATACTTATGACTTAAAGTCACTTTAACATTCATTATTTTCGAACCCACATGCATATTAACCATTTGACCAATAACCGACCCATTTGGGTACTTTAACAACCCATTTGGGTTTCAACCCATATAACCACTATTCAAACAATCAATTCACACTTTGTTGACTATTCCAAGTCAAACAAAACCATTTTCAATATTGGTATTATGCTATAATTCTAAAACACCAATCCACATTAAAATCATCATTTTTAAATCAATTTCAACAAATTTTCCAAATTTATAATCACTTTAACTTTTCACAACTTGTCAACACACATTTGGACTCGCTGACCACTTTGACTTTCTATCTTAACACTTTCAATACAAAGATCATAATTCAACCCAATTATGATCAATGCTAAACACATAAAAATCTAGTCACATTCAACTTGACTTTACCAAGTCAAAACACATATTCTAACAACTAGACTCTTTCTAATTCACATAACAACACGACTCGAAACCTATTAATGGAGAATACCAACATCCCATTAATTTCATCATATCAAGTCACATCAATTCAGTTTATCATTTATCAAATAATTCCCTAGCAAGGATCTATAATCACACCTTGCATTTATCAACTTATTAACAAACGATATTCACCAATAATTCAATTTGCTTTACTAACAATCATATCATAGTAAAGCAAACAGTCAAAGCTTATTAAAATTCATCAAGCTTATCAGAAATTACCTGGCACATCTAGGCCCACGAGTATTGAGGAATCATTGAGAATACCAGACGGTTCCTCATGTTCCTCCGTCTCTGCATCCAAAACAACACTATTGCATATTTTTCAAACGGCTTGAATAATTTTTTTATTTATTTATTTGGGGCCCACTTTACAAACCGATTATATAACACCCGTCTCGAAATAATAGGACATTTTTTTTTAAACATATCGGAAGCGCATGATTAATAGAAAGCAGTAGATTGCATACATACATTTCAAATAGCAATCCACTTACATACAACCTTTAAAACTATATTATTCTAATTATTACATACATTAAGTTTAGGTGTTATAGAAATCCAAATAGGTTGTTAAATCATTAACGTATTATCCATTTCAGAGTGAGCTTGTCAAACATTCCATTCCATATGTACTTCTTGCCCACCCACATACAGAAGTAAACCTGCAAGAAGTAATGAGGGGTTAGCACGAAGCTAAGTGAATAGATCCCAAGCTATCAATCTAACTCAGCTTAACACATGCCTATAACCAAGCAATGCACAAGCAACATAGAAGGATCGGTGGTCCTTGAGGTACCCTCATGCTGCGGATGGTTCCCCAAGTAACACTTAAAACCAACTGACGGCCAAATCAGAGGTTAAACCGATAGTTTGGTACTATTACTACACACGACGCAATTTCAGTGTCCAACACATGTACAAGGCACTTGCGAAGTCCTAGTAATAGTATCCAAACCCAACACATTAGTTGACCCCCACCAAATCAAATAGTCCACAACTATCATAGCACAATGGACGCCAATAATCAATCAAGGTTTAGCCAACATGCCAATATAATATTAATGCAATCATTGCAATAAACCAAGTTTACCCGTTGTAACCATGTTGTTACAACTAACTTAGACTGAAAGTCCAAGATCCACTCACCAACAATCATAGTCGTCCACTCAGTAGTCTAATGTCACTGAGTCTTCTCCATATCTAAGAATTCAATTAAATAACAAGTTATTGGCGCCGCTGAGTCTAATGTCACTGAATTCAATTTTATAACTAGATTCAACACATCAAGTTTTTGGCGCCGCTGCCGGAGAATATGATTGATTAAGAGTTTAATTCGAGTGTAATTAATTGACCCTTTTTCTGGAATTTATTTCTAGGAAAGTTACTTTAAGAGTTTTAGTTATTATTAGTGTATATATTTTTAATGTTTGTTTATTTTGTGTTGAGTGGTTACGTTTTACCGTTTTTAGTTTTGATGTTTGTAGCAGATTTGTGACTTAGCATCAATGTCATATTACTCAAATCATAAAGGTTACAAACCTTTATGTGAAAAGAGTGATTATGATGATGTGCCAATGATATCACGCGGAAGGTGTGTGTAACACCCCCAAATTTGATGATTTGCGGAAGCTTGATTTGGGTGTTACTAATCAATAACAAAGCACAAAGATAAATAGCAAACGACTCTATATGCGTCGTTTTAACAAAATATATTGATTACTGAAATGTTTACAACATTTAAAGCGTTACATAGCTCGAGTTAATTAAAATGAGATTTCAGTACATAAGTACTTGTACAAAATATACTAATGCAAGAAAATCTCAATCGTCTGTATGCTGACTCGAGCTAAATCCTGAGCAGAAACGTCCTACTGCTGGGTACCTGCGATATATACTAAAAGGTCAGCTATAAAGCTGGTGAGCTCACAGGTTTGAAATCAAGTAATATCGTATGAACCGCAAGATTTAAATAATGTATTGCATCCAGCAATAAAATAATGAATTGCATCCAGCAATTAAATATATGAATTGCATCCAGCAATTTGATGGTAATCATTGTGTATACAGCCATGAGCACATAGTTGAGCTTAACTCGAGGGCCGGGTCCCCTATAGAGAATTCCGGGCGAGGTGCCTCCACGAATGCCTAATCAACATTCGTCTTCCCAAATATTAGTACGTCCGTTTACCCGGTTAGTGCTTGCTAACCCGAACGAGGAGGGTCAATCCTATATGGTACCATATACTAATATTCACGCTACAACGTATTAACAACTATGCTGACGGAGGACTTTAAATGATTAGTTTCGAAAAACTCATGTAGTATATGAAAAGTTGGTACTTGCGTTCACATGTTAAAAGTTTGAGCAGTATATCACACCCCTGAGTAAAACAGTAAAAAGAGGGGCTATGAGACTCACCTGAGTCTGAATGCGTTTAAACAAACGTAAGTTGATTAGCGAGAAATGAAGTCCAACGACTTGTAACCTGAGGGTGTCCACGACACGCGATGGTTATAATCATGATTGGGTATCTCAAAAGATCACCCTTGTAGTTGTTACACAACTATATATGTCCAACTTACTTCGATTTGATTGATTTGATAAGTGTTTGAAAACGTGTACGGCCCGTTGGTGACGGATTTGTAATAATAATCTCAACTATTATTATTTTGATTTCGTGGCGTTTTACTTGAAAAATGTGTTCTTGAAGCCGTTAAGGAATCTAAGTACGGGGGTCCGGGGGCAGCGCCCCTGGTAGCGGGGTCCAAGGGGCGGCAGCCCCTGGCGGGGTCCAAGGGGCAGAGCCCCTGGCTGGGGTCGAGCTGCCAGGTCAGCTTGGAAAATTTTTATTTCTACTATATTGCTTTGACGAAAAACACATCTGGGATCTGAATTCGGGTAAAATCGAGTGATAAATTTCGAGTCTCGACACTTAATAAAAATCTGAGTTTTCTGTGTTTTGCGACACAATATGCGACACAAAAGTGATTATGCGACACAAGGGTTGTGTCGCATAAGAATGCGACACAATGTCTATGCGACACAATGGTTGTGTCGCATAGATGCGAGATGCTGATTCAACAGCGACATAGTGGTTGTGTCGTATGGGGTATGCGACATAGTGGTTGTGTCGCAGGTCTTGCGACACTGATTATCGGGTACGACACATGGTACGACACAAGGGATTTTTATGCGACACAAAGGTCAAAATACGACACAACATGCGACACAAGGCTTGTGTCGCATGGATGAACACCAGCCCAGAAAGTCCGGCTGTCAAGGTTTTTCCGGCCAAAAATCCGTTTTAAACTCGTTTTCAGGCTATAAAATCGTGTTCTATACATTGTAATGGACATATACTAGTTATAATAACAACCACAAATGAAAAATACTAAGAATCGAGTGATTTCGGGATTTTGTCGGAAACTTACAATTTGCCGAAATGAAAATCCGGAAAGGTAGAAATGTAGATCGTTGCGAGGTGGTCGTTAATCTCTAAAAATATTTGTGATCCGGTCGCGTTTCGTGGTAGTATTTTGCGGTTTTGTGGATTTTGGGGTGTGTTGGTGAAAGAGAGGAAAGAAAAGAGAGAGAGAGAAGTAATGGGTGAAATGAAGAAAGAAAAGGTGGGAATGGGAGGTTATCCTCCCATTTTCGCCCCGCGTTCCCGCTCTGTGCGGTGTTCGTTTGCTCCGTCGTTTAATCGTTAAATAATTATTTACATTTTAATTATAAGTTTTAAATTACGATTTATTACGCGATATATTATTTAAATATTTTACAAATCATTTTATATTTGTGTTATAAAACGTAAGTTAGTTTATTTCGTTTGCGCGGTTTAATGTTTTAAATCGTGTAAGTTTGGTTTGTACGATACGAATGAATACGAAATATTATCAAAATAATATTTTTGACATAAAAGCGTTATTTAATAAAATGAGTCACCAACGTCCGTATAATATTGAATCGAAATACATCCGATTTAAATTGCGTACGATTTAATCAAATCGCATATTCGTATATATTCACAATATATATAATTCGATACATTAATTAGCCTAACAAGGAACTAATTACATGTATTAACATATGATTAGGCACTAATTACTAGTCCTAATTTGGCGGGTGTTACAGTGTGCACCACCAAGACACCAAGATGAATGGAACCAACCTTATCAATCGAGGTCTTGGATTGATGAACCTTCAATCACCAAAGAGATGGAACAACCGGAAATGTCAAATCTTGAACGGTTGTTGAAAGGGGTGATAGAGCAAACGGAGAGGCAAAGTAGAGAATGGGATGACATTTTTTATTGGAATATAGAGTTTGGTCAACAAAGGTCATATGATACATACACCAATGCAACCGAGCATTTGGATAATGTTGAGGCTATTGAGTGCAATGATTATTATTCTAACGTTGATGTTCCATATTCTTCTAACTTTGTTTTTCAGGATGATAGTGAAGACGAAATGGATGAGGTGGAAGAAGAGAATGAAGTCACTAATTACCCTCATGAAACTTCACAAATTGTTTTGCAGGATTCATACATGCTAGAGCCTGAAGTGACTAAGGACGCAATTGTTGACTATGATGCCGATATAATGGAGTTACAAGAACTGCTTGGGATTAGTGATCATGAGTTAGATAAGCTAGTGGAGAAAGGAGTTGGAGATGATCTCTTCCTATATGCAGAATTTGGAAATTTATATCGAGTTAGTGGCACACATGTACAAACTGAAATAGGTGATGGCGAGTTAGATGAACTCAAAAGCAATGGAGAGTCTATGGTCCAAATATCATCGCATTTGAATGGTGAATGTGAATTGTCAAAGGTCGATGATCAAAAGTGTACCATTTCTTCAATCAAGGAGGCACCCATAGGTTTGATGTCTCATTCTTTGCTATGCAATTATGAGTGTGTTTTGTTGAAAGAACCGAAACCCCCCGATGACTTGGTGGTAGAATCAATTTTTAGTGGAGGAATTGTGAAGTCTAACATTGGGCATGGGCAAATAACTGAGTTGCAAGAGGTAGATGTTAGGTTGGATAGGGGTATTGAGTATGTGCATCTAAACTATTTTGAAGAACCACCCAATTATTGTTGTATACTTGTTGAAGGTTTTTCAGAAGACATGGGGAAAACTAGTCATTCTTACTTGAAAGTGGCACTGGCCACTCGATGAATGGAAAGTTTGTGTTCAGGTTATAAGTTTTAGTTGGAGGATGTTTTATTGAAATGACAAAACAAAGGAAGATATCCTCCTATGCGAGTATGATGAGAAAGGAGGTGGCTGCGTGATGAAGGAATGGCTATGAGAAAGCAATGGTTGAGTCTAGCTTCGAGACTCGGTAATAAACCAAGCACCTTGCGGGAGGTGAACCCGTATCTTGAAGTGATGATTGAAGATGGAAACCTTGTGCTATAATGAGAATGTACCTGAAAGGAATGGAAAGTTTGAAGGTTAATCAAGAATAAGAACATGCAAAAACCCCCGGGAAGTACTCGCTCCCTTTTACCTTTCACACTTATGCTTATTTCATATATTATATTTTGTTGCATTGAGGACAATGCAAATGTTAAGTGTGGGGAGGTTATTATTCACTTGAATTAGTTTGTCCTTTTAAGATTAATTGCTTTAGTAATGTAATTGATAAATTTTGTTGAAAGTAATTAAATCTTACCTCTTGCATGATAAATTTGTCATAGAGCAACCTCATTGGGTGAATTGCATAACTAGCACATTTATAGCCCCACTAAAAATTGTGAGAAATCTTGAGCTTAAATTGAAAACACTTATCTTTAGTGTTTATATATTTCAATTGCTATGAGTGTGCCGGTGTTTGTAGTTTATTCTAGAACTTGCCTTAATGATGCATTTCAAGACCGCTGTGGGATCATATTCATGTGATATAGGTGAAGTAGACGATGAATTGGTATTCATTAGGTTTTAGATTTTCAGTTTTTATTTTAAAACCATTTATAACTAGTCCACCCAGGTCGTTAGCACTCATTTTTAGTGCTAAGAAACCCCTAGATACTTTTCACTTACATTTTCATCACAATTAATACCCTAGCCTTATTTTTGTGTAGTCAAAAGTTTAAAAGTTGCCTTGTAACATTTCAAATCGATTTATAAAATGTGATTTCTAATCAACCTTTTTAAAGATTATTATATGAAGATTATTGATTCAAGGAAGCAAAACCAAGGTGAAATTCAAGAAACTTTTTGAGCAAACTAGAAGCACAAATGAAGTCATAGACAAAAGTTGATGAAATTTAACTAAGGAGGCAAGAATTGAAGAAATATTGTTAGATGATCAAAGTTGAAGCCTAAGGTTAATTGAGATCACATTTTCATTTTAGTTTCAAGGTAACACAACATACAAATTTTTGACTACCATTTTCAACAATTTATAAAAGTGTCTACCATATCACAATTTCACCATCACATTTATAATTATAACACATTGTTAGAATACCTCTTTTGATACTTCACTTGGTGCTCACGCCTAGTCGGTGAAGATTTGATCTTTTGGCAAGCCTATGGTAATAACGCATCACGACTTGGCTATTTGAGTGTTTATCTATTCCATTCCCAATCTTGATCAAATTGAGAGTTGAGTGATTGAAACACATTTCCTATTGAGAGGTGCTAAGTTGTGCATTCAAGCTTGACAAATTTATTTAAGGTTTTCTATGTTTATATTCATGCTACTAACATGATTACTTATGCAATTGTGGTTAGTTATATTTTTTAAAACCTTGTTCTTAAATTCTAAATGCAAGAGGTATATGTTTTGGAATGTAAATCATAGTTTGCTTGAGGACAAGCAAAGTTCAAGTGTGGGGATATTTGATATCGCTCGTTTTGTACATGTTTATCTCTCGCGATATCATTGTTTTTGTACTTGTTTCTAGTCGATTTCATGAACTTTTGGTACTTATTTAGTTGGAAATTGATTTCATGTGTTTAGGTTGAAGATTGAGAAAGAAATGATGAAAAGATGGAGGATTTTGCTGATTTTGCTATGCTGCACCGTTTTGGCCATATCTCCCTCATACGAACTCGGATTGAGGTGATTCAGGCGGCCAAACGAAGCTAACTCAGAGCTCTACAATTATCCAGAAGATAGTCAGCCTATCTGCTGAGATTCATAGCCGATCGGCTAAACTAAGCAGATCGGCTTGTTTAGTTCAAAATCCACTCAGAAGTTCGACCTTGTGCAATGCCCAGTATCTTAGCCGATCTGCTAAGCTTAGCAGATCTGCTAAGCCTTAGCCGATCTGCTATGGCCTTAGCCGATCTGCTATGATGCGCGGGGAAGTCTCTTTATGTATTGTTTTAGGGTTCCACATCTCAACTAACTCATCATCTCCGAAAATACCAGCCCCATGGCGAAAAATTAGGGGTTTTAGGTCATTTTCATCACTTTGAAGATCTCTCATCATCCTAAATCATTTGGTTACGAAGAATCATCATCCAAACATTGTAATCACTCGGTTTGCATCTTTATTCGATAATAATTATGTTTACTTTGATTTCTCTTATTTCATGTGTTTATCTTGTTGTTATGTTGATTAGTGGCTAGATTATTGTGCTTGTTTGGATGAACTAACTAGTTGATTAGGGGTGTAATCTTTAGGTGTTAATTTATGTTTGAGTTTGTGAATCATCCATGAATTTGTATATGTTTAGGTTGTTGTTGTTAGTAAACTTTTGGTATTTTAACTAAGCGATTATAGCGAACGTTTGTTGCTTAGTAAAAATACCTAAATGAGTTGTTTGTCATTTGTGGAACAAAGCATTTGATGATTGTAACAACACTAGTTAAATTCATACAAGTTTGCGATTATAGCGAATGTTTGTCGTGTGGATGATTTGCAAACTCACAAATCTAAATTTATGTTTAATCGGAGAACCTTGTGTGATTGAGCTTAATCGCTAGAATTTAACCATTTGGTAATTTACTAATTGATATAGCGAACGTTTTCTACCAAGTAAATTGCTATCGATTATTTGTCTATAAATGATTGAACAAAATTGCGAATGTGGTTTTGGAATGTGTAAAATGATTTAGCTAAATTGTGCGAGTTGGTAACCATGGCGAATGTCCGTTACTAGATTAAATCATAGGTTTGTTGATTGAAGTTGAACAATAGGTCTTAGCGAACGTTGAGCTTATGTTTGATGAATATTACCCTTGGCATATAGTATAACCGGCTATAACTCTACACCCCGAAATCACTAGTGAAATAGTCCAAGCAAGCATTGTTTTTAATATCTGAAAGTTTCCAATCAATCACTTTGACTCTTCAGAGTCCACCTGCCTAGATTAATTAAAGTTTGTAGTTTTTAAGCATCGTGACAATTCGGTCACACCAAACCCACATTTCCTTTTTATTTGTACAAATTAGTTACACTTGAATTGAATTCTTAAAACAACATTCCCTGTGTTCGAACCTAGACTTACCAGAATGATTATTACATGTTATTGAAGCTTAATTAAAATAAATATCACATAATCAAACCCTAATTTCGAATTATCACCAAGAACACTAAAACCTCCAATTTCTAGGGTTCATAAATCAAAGATTAAGAACTTACAAGTTGAAAAGAAGGATTAGAAGATGATAATCTACATGTTAGAAGCTTGAATCCGAATTTGAGATCTTCGATTTGATGATTTCTTCATGATTTTTGATTTAGGATGAAATGTGTGTGTGTGTGTGTTCATACGTACATATGTATGTGTGGAGGGGAAATAAAAACCGACCCAATCCATATAATGTACCATATAAGTATTAGTTTTCCTTCCCCGTATTTATTATTGTCTGGAACTTAAAAACCATTTGCGGGGAAATACAATTTTATTTTACCGTCAACTAAATAAATTTAAAACAAACAGTATTTCACTAACCACAATATTTTCTGAGGCTTATTGACCTATTAAATTTA
Source organism: Helichrysum umbraculigerum (assembly GCA_949592205.1). Lineage (NCBI taxonomy): Eukaryota > Viridiplantae > Streptophyta > Magnoliopsida > Asterales > Asteraceae > Helichrysum > Helichrysum umbraculigerum. Next base: position 199,856,475 of record CATIUR010000001.1, on the reverse strand, counting down.
CAATCAAACACATATAACAAATTTAAATCGTATTTAAATTTACAGGAATACCTATTACTCCTAGGCCCAATTTGAGGATGTTACAGATTACAAATCGGTTAAGTGGTTTGGTTTGCAACCGGTGCAACTGTTGGGACTGTCCTTAGAAGCTAGTTTTATGAGTTTCTCTTTTTCAAGGATTGTTATTTTCTAGAATCCTAATTTTTTGTGTATATCAAACATGGATTGTAAATGGAAAATGTGATTACCAAATAGACCTTGAATAATTGCTTATTGAAAGATAAGGAGCCACCAAACCCATCAAGAAAACCTTCTTCTTGGCCACGTGACATCTTAAGATCCAACATTCTTAAATAAGGATATCTTTACATCCCAATATTGTATTTAAATTGACATACCCTTATAATTTTAAGAGATATTGTAATTACAAAATACGTTTACAAATAGATGTGGTACCAACGTGACGATTCTCTCGCTGCCTTTGATTAGTAACACGTAAGTTTATAATCTTGTTTTGTATATTTTATTTGTTACTCTAGCATTCCTATAATCGATTGTGTTAATAAAGTACTTATTTTTCATCCTAAACAAAACAATGGTCTTAAAGTTTACAGCACAAAAAGTTGGGCGAAATGAGAAAATGGTTTGGTAAACCAAATTGCATTCAGAACCAAATTCATTTGAACATAAAAATTTGGGGTAAAAACTGACAGTCGTGAAGAATTTAGGGGTAATGAGTGTAATATAAGTTAATAATTAGGTCAGGTGATAGACTTTTGTTTTGCTCCCCACGTGAAGATGAAATTTGTTCAATCGCTTTAACCAATAACGTGTTTCTTTATTTTTGTGGTGACACATTTTTTGGGGGTCTGCACATGACACATTTATTTTACATTTTTTTGTAGGTTTCGATTGTGACATGTTTGTCTTTTCCATCATTTATTTGTGAAATTAAAAACTTTTTCATAAAAATTGTAGATTAATAATCGAATATTTAAATGGGTAAGGTTCAGGGGAAAATGAGGAGAATGAGGAGAAGGCTTATTTTACTGCATTTTAAGACAAAAATGTAAGAGTTAAAATGCAGTGATGTTAAAATGCAGTGATTTTTGATATGTATAAAATGCAGTGGAGTGATGTTAAAATGCAGTAACTTTCGTAAATTACAATATTTTAGCCTTAAAATGCAGTAAAAATAGGTCTTCTCCTCCTTCTCCTCAAATGTGATCTTCCCCTCGAATCCTCTGTCTATTATTGCTACATTTTTTTTGAACAAATTGCTACATAATAACAACTATTATATGTGTTTTGAAAGGTTTGAAATTTGAGGCTTAATATAAAAGCAATAAGGGAAAATTGTAGCGCTATCAGCATTTAACTGTCCCTCATAAATAATGAGTGATAATGTTCTCTATTTGTCTCAATTAAAATAAGTTTGAATACGTAAAATTACCCTTTTCGATATTTTTTAGATTTTGCTGACCGAATTTAGAATTAGGTAGACTCTCTTGTCATTTATCTATCAACAAAAAGAATACTACAACCGACCTTTTTTCCCTAAAGTTTGTATACATATATTGCCTGAAAAGCTAAAAGTATATGAAGAATATAAATTATAATACTATAGAATAAAGAATAAAATAAAATAAAATTGATTTTCTCTGTATTGTAATTTGGATTCTATTCTACTACGAGGTAGGGGTATTATTTTAGTCGAGGTTAGAAGGGTTTTGCTAATGTGTAACCTGTTACACACGTTAAGCAGCATTTAATGAACCAGCAATTTCCTTAAATATCATAATGTGCATTTAATACTCATTAATTCAATATTATTAATAACCTTTTTATGCATATACAAATTCTGATATATAAGGAAATTACGAGTTCATTAATTGCACCTTAACGTATGCCACGGGAGCACACATTAGCAAAATTCAGGTTTAGAAAACTGTGGATGATTATTATATTACTTGTTTATTAATAGTAAAATAAATTAATATTATTATTATATCAATATCAATCTACAGTTGTGTAACTTAAAATATTTGATATACTTTACTTTAATCAACACTTTTGTATTTTTAATTTATATATATTAGGGATGCCACCCGCGGGTCGTGGGTACAAATATGTCAAACCCATCATCCGTCCGCGACGGGTTTTTTGACCCGCAAACCCACGAACACCCGCTAACGGGTTTATTTTTACACCCGTACCTGTGACCCGCGGGTACCCATGGGTCGCGGGTAACCCGCGGGTTTTAAATAATATATTCATTTTATCAAAATATCAAATGATTTTATATAATTTACATGTATAAAAATGTTTTAAAACATGTTCAAATAAATGGATCGTAATTTTAACAAATTAAATTGTTAAAATTTAAGACACGTGGACTAATAGTTCGATAACTATCCATTTATTTGATAAATTTTTCTTGATCATTTGATAAGTTTGCTATTCGAAACATGAAAACTATATTTTTTAATCTCTATAGGAATAGTTTTATTATATATAATTCAAATTAACCGTCATGTATACATATATATGCAATAAATTATATAAATCCACTTGTAGGTATCTATAATGTGTTTTGTAGGTTCGCGGGTCGGGTTTACCCGCGGGTATTAGTTCATACCCATCACCCGCCCGCGACCCGCCAACGGGTAGAAGTTCATACCCATAACCCACCCATGGGTAAAAATTTCAGGGGTTTACCCACCCACGATGAGCGGATACCCACGGGTCACGGGTTTTTTCTCACCCATTGCCATCCCTAATATATATTGCGTATTTATGTGGGTCTCCTGATCGTTTTGTAGTTTTGTTACTTAACTAAAAATATTTTTCACGTTGGCCTTTTTATTTATTGTTTAGCCAACCTGGATTATTGTACTTTGGTTATCCATATATAAGATAATTACACTCATTTAATCAAAGAAAATGTTTATTCATGAAAAAAGGTTTGGCTACGTTAAAATTATGCTACTTGACATGAAAGTCGCGTAAAATGTAGGGTTATAAATTTGAACAGTTTCAAGCTGAAATCGCATGTCAATCTTTTCTCTCAAAATGCACTTTTCATCGTATTCCATGCGAACGTATTAATTAATAAATACAATAAACTAATTGTGTACTCAAAAAGATAAGTAATGTGCATATGATCTGTCATTTTATTTTATGAATGGGTACCTTAGAATTAAATTTTTGGAAATAAAAGAAAACGACAAAAAAAATCATCAAATGATTGAGCAGTTAAGGGAACGGAAACATGAACTAATAACATGAATGTTCATGGTAACATGCACTTATTAAAAACCATATTTATTTATTATATCATTACCAGAAACACAATATCATGTTGCTACAATTTACCCATCATGTTTCATAGTATTAGTATTACTACACCATTCATATCACAAAGTACAACTATGATCCACAAAAGGAGACCACATTTTTTACCATATGCAATCATCAAGAAATATATTTCTGCTAAACTTTTAATAACAAAAATAAAACTTTTATGATGCACACAATCCCATAAAGGAAATACCAATTAGTCACAAGTAGCATTAGTGACTAAATCTTATAAAACATGAACAATTCAAGATTCAATCCAAGTGTATGAAATTTGCAAACTTGAAGCAAGTTTCAAGAATATTATTGTTAATAATCTCTGATCTTCACATATAGGAAACAGGGCAAATTAGCCCTCAAGTATATATACAACAGCCAACATGAAAAACCAAAGATTAAGGAAAGAGTATATTGATATAACAACAGATAGATAGATGAATGTTAAAGACTAAAAACAGACGTTTAAGAAACAGGCAAAAACTATACTACGTTACACCACAATCCTGCTTCTTGGGTACATTTAGATAATTACCCATCAGGACTGATTGATGAACTTACCTAGGATCCGAGATCATCTTCGTCAATGCTAACCGAAGCTGGTCTTGTGTGTAAAATCGACTACCCATTTTAACCGTCGCTTGTTGCATCATTAAGTCGTTTACCACTGATACACTAGCATGATGCACTTCGAGGTCTAGGTCTTTTAATGCTGCCATTAGGCGTGCAGCGGGGTGATTTTTCTTGTTACATTGGATCCTAAGCATGGCGTCCCACCCGATGATCTTAACATCTATTTCTAAATCGGTTATTTTCGGGCTTCTTGAGTTTACTTTGAGATCTTCGGGTGGTGAAACGGTTGATGAGGACGATTGCCTCGAGTCTTTTGTTAACAACTCTTTCTTCATTGCATCAAGTTGAGCTCTCAATTCATCCTTATCGGCTTCGGTCTCTTGAAGCTTTAACTTGATGTCGTTAATGTACGAGATAGCATCACCAAGAAGGGAAGCTTTGTCCATTTTCGATACATTTGGGACCACAGCTCGAAGGGCGTAAAATTTCTGGTTTAGTTTCTCTCTTCTCTGCCTCTCGGCTTCAACGTGATTCAACGGCTCTTCGCGTCCATTAGCCGGTTTCCTCCCACGTTTTCGCGGTTTTTTCTCAGGCTCCACCATTAACCGACTCTCGGCTTCTCGCCCAATCGATGGCTCTATATCTGACTGATCAAAATCAGCACCCGATTTCACATTTTCGGCCGGTGGAACAACCATACCGGAGCTAAACGATAACATTCCTTCTTCGTTAATCCCTCGTAAACCCGGAGACTTCTTCTTCTTGCTATTATCCTCTCCCGAAAATATCGTCCCATTATTCGCGGAACTCTTTTTACTATCACCAAAATTCAACAACTCAACCGATTCCGGCTTGCACGAATTCGAATTAATTCCATTCCTTCCACCGGCACCTCCCTCAAGAGATCCGAATTCTGCGAAATTCAACTCTCTACTTCCAAACAATCCTTGATTTTGGGGATTCTGTACGGATTGACGATTTGAATTCTGTATTGCAGAGCTAGGGTGTTCAGTCAACGAGCTGGAGCCAGGGTTTTCAATCGAGATTTGCTTATTTAACGGAATCACACTCGGAGCCGCAATATCTACCGTTGTGACGGTAACCGCCGAAGAAGATACCGGATCCGTAAGCCAAATCGACGACGGATCCGGATCCGTATCCGCTCCAGCTGTCTGATCGTGATCCGGATTCATTAAATCAGGAACGCTGTTATTAAAATTAAACAGTACTTTAACCTGGTTCATGAGATCTGAACTTCGATAAATTGACTCCGTTGAACCTAATTCAACAACGCCGTTAGTAGACGGAATACAAACAATCGTTTGTAATCCGAAACCCTGACCTTGACGTGCACGTTCACAGTGTGACGCTAACAACTTTTCCCGCCCAGTAATCCAAACCGGTTGATTACTAAACATCGATTGACCCGGTAATCCGTTACCGTTAACAAACGAGTGCGTCATCGAAATAAGAAAAAACCACTCCGTATCCGTCACCTCTTCGTCCACGGTGTCGTTTTCCGGCGCTTGCGTGCCGGAAATCAACGAGTTCAACTCGCGTAAAACTTTTTTTCGGTGTTCTTGTTCGGCTAAAGACGTAACGGACGGTGTCGTTTTGGATTTGTTTATTTCTCCTTTGTAGTATCCGTCACCCCAACCTAACATCAACGGAGTCGTGTAATCTACGATAGACGATTGCCAGAAAATTGCGTAAGTCCATGAATCAAGTGCGTTGTCAATTAACGCCTGGAGACGTTGCTGTAACGTATCTTGATTGATCATCAGTTGTGGTTCGATACCAATAGCAGAAGTGGAAGCGGATGATGGAGCTGCGACAGGTGTGGTTGGATTCCCCCAAATCGAGGTCATATCGGAGCTCATGAAAGCGTCCATCATAGCGTTATCATCTGTATTCCATAGATTCATGGTGGTGGTGGTGGTGGTTGTTGATAACGGTTATTTTTGTTATTCCATAAACAAATTGAAAAGGGAGTCAATTATTAGGATGATGATAAGGTGAAAATGAAGAGGTGACGTGGCGGTGGCTATGGCTATGGCGGCGGCTGCCAAATAGAAGTGAAGTAAATGGAAAAGGGAAAATAGAAGGAAGGGATGGGGGAGAGAGAGAAGATACTTTGATGAGCTGAAATGCGATATAATTGGACTCCTTTTTTACTTCTTTTCATTTCGGAATTTTTTGCATTAATTGTTATTGTTTTTATTTAATTTTAGTATCTACATATTTATCCTTTTAGATTTTGTTTTCTAAAATTCCACCAACTTGTCGGTCTTTAGAAAAATGGTAATTTTTTACATTTTTTTAAACTCGATATAGTGATGATGGTATAGATCAGGTCGAACGAGGTGGTTGACCGTTCAATCCTTCAGATTATATGAATTTCAATTTTTTTGTGTTTATGCGTATGTGTGTATATGTATACATTGCAAGACAAAAAGAATATATTTTAAGTTGTTATAAAATTGATTTAATTGCAATATAATGTACATCATATCATATATAGTGCCTCCTTTAAGCAATCAATTTTTGTCTAGAATTTTTGAAAACTTAGAAACGACCTGATATAAATGAGACTTTGGATGAATAAACACGTGAAATGATTTTTTGATTTACAAGTAATAATATAATGCAACTATCTATTTGAAAACATAAAAAATGAAAAATCGGCGTTAGGCCATGGTTGGCCGGAACTACAGGCCAAACAATTTGGGTATAAGAAAAAGAAGGAAAAAACAAACTCGTCTTTTCTAATAAACTCTTTAGGTGATATTTAGTTCCTATATTACTTCCATAATAAAAATATCTATATGTGTATATGCTTTATATATGATTTATTATTAATTACTAAATAGCCTAGCGGTAAGGGTAGCTCATGACTTACTTCAGATCATGGGTTCCAAATCTATTATGAGTATTATTTATCATAAAGATACCTACCACCAATGAAGCGCATGACTGTAATACCTCAAACTTCAAAAGTATTATTGTGGATAAAGTAATACGGAGTAGTAATTATTACTTTAGGTGAAATAAAATAATAATGATTGTGAATGGTTTTTAAGTTTCAGACAATGATAAGTACGGGGAATAAAATTAAAACATTTATATATCTCCAAATACACATATACATATGCATACATATCCTTTTCACTCAAAAATATTTCCAGAGAGATCGAGAGAACGTACGGAGTAAAGGAAAAACATGAATCAAACTCTAAACATAAAATTGAAGCTTGTAACATCGAATTAATCTTCTATTAATCACCTCCTGCCTCAAGTAAGTGTGATTCTTCACTTCTTGTAACCTAGAATTTGATTTTTTTGTGGGTTTTGATTAATCAATGGCTTTAAGTTGAAATTGAAGCTTGAAATTGTTGAATTGATATTAGTTTAGGTTATTAATAATGATTAGTAACCTTATTACATATTAGTGATGAATAATCATAAATGGTGATTAGTGATTAAATGGGTTCTCATGGGATTTATTAAACTAGTGATTTTAATATGAAATTAGTTATCTAATATGTTGAAATGATGTTAGTAAAGCGTGATAGTGAATGAATTAACACTAAAAGGAGTTAAAGATTAAGAATCTATTAATGTGTTCTTGAGGTTTTTGCTTAAATGATGATGAATTGGTGTTAATACACCTTAATTAGTGATTACAAATGTTGTTGGAGTATTATTAGTGAAAATTGAAGTATTGAATCAAGTAGTTAATTACTTAGGCTAATTATGATTATGATGGTGATTATGGTTAGGTTGATAAAAGGACATAATGAACTAATAACCAAAGTGAATATGTAAGTAGTGAAAAGGGTCAAATAAAGATGATTATGAAAAGAGAGATTTTATGTAGTTTCATCAATCCAAGATGGTGATGGATTGATAGTGTTGATTAATTGATTATGATTATTACTAGTTGTTGAACATGTTATTATGTTAATATGTTATATGCTAGGTGATCAAGAGTGGTGGCTTCGCTAATCAAATGTGAATTCATGTACTTGCCTAAAGAGAAAAAGTGAGTGATATGAGGGTTAAATGGGTAATGATTGTGTGTTCCGAATTGCTTCCGAGCAAGAGGTTCATACAATCAAGTGAATTATTATGGTTGTGTATTTTATATCCTGTTGATTATTTGTGTTGTTGTGATGGCATGTCCTGTTGTATTTGTACTGAGATGATTAGTTGTTGATAGAGTATGTTGGTAAGTGGAATAATATGATGATTATGTGGATTATGTTGTCGCACCCCTAAATTCGTACAGCGGAAGCAATTCGGTTCGGGGTGCGACTAATCAAATATCACAACACAAAAGGTACGGCAAACAACCTCTACATAAGACGTTTGAAAATTAGTACAAAAGTATTACATTAATACCATCCACATGTTTACATAGTTGCGAGTTCGCGTAAATCCTAGAGATTTCTAGTACATAACTGAAGTTACAAAAATTAATGTAAGAAAATCTCCAAATGTTTGTATGCATGCGACTCGAGCTATCAGTCATGTGTGTGTGCAGCCTTACTGCTGCTGTAAACTTGAGAATACAATGCTAAAAGTTCAACCAAAAGGTTGGTGAATCTCATAGGTTTAAAAGTAAAGTACCAGTGTGAACCGCAAGTATAGTACAAGTCTTGCAACCAAGGAAGGTAAGTAAGTCAGTACAGTTGCCATGAGATCATAAGTTGATGCTTAACAGTGTGTAAGTAAGGTACAACCAAGTATTGTATAATGTACCCCCGTGAGTGCTAATCCAAAAACACTTATATGTAACAAATATTAATCGCCTGTTTCTACGGTGAAATATGTGGTAGCGCTACTACCCCAGGCAGGGATTGTCAGTCCCAAATGGATCCATTTACTAGTATTCGCGCTTAAGTCCATAACTAACAACTTACGATATGAGGCTTTCAGTGGATTAAGAAAATACTCATGCAATGTGTGTAAAAGTAGTTCAGTAAAAGTAGTTATGTACATGCGTTCACGTGTAAAACAAGCAAAGTATCTCACCCTGAAGTAAGAAAAGCAGTAAAAAGTGGGGCTATGAGACTCACCTGAGTCTAGCAAGTATGACACGTTCGTGTAATCGAACAAGTATTCCGGATGTAATTCCATAAGTAAGTATGGGGGTGTCTTAAAAACCATCCATGCTAGTTGTCCACTTAACTAGTTATGTCCAAGTATTATCGTATGTTTGTAATTTGAATACGTGTACGGTCCATTGGTGACGTTATGAACTAATAATTCCCGAAGACATTATTATTAAGTGTTTCGCTGTATACTTTATAAAGTATATGTATTTGTATATTCGAGTAGTGTCGTATATAGTTAAGTAGTTATTGTGCGAAGTCGAAACTTAGTGAGAATAGTATTTTCAAGTATTCTGTTTTTAGCGACACTTGGTGTGACACTGAGATGAGCTGCGACACTGAGGTCAGTGTCGCCAATCATGAAATTTTGGGTTACTGCGACATTGGGTTTAGTGTCGCAGTCAAGAATTCTGGTAAGTACGTGATACACGGTCAGTGTCGCAGTCTGCGACACTCGGATAATTATGGCGACACAAGTTTAGTGTTGTAGTTTGCGACACTCGGATGATTATAGCGACACAAGTTTAGTGACGCTGGTGTGGGCTGCGACACTCGTTTGAGTGTCGCAGGATCAGGCTGAGTTAAGCCAAAATTTTGGGGACTTGGTAAAAAATGCTTGGTTTGACCCAAAACTTTTACACGACATCTATATATGTTTAAAAACTCATACAAAGTAGTTTTCATATTTCGTGAAAATCCCAAAAGTTTCGTTTTATACTTGATACGAAAACAACCCTTAACTTCTATTTTCCGAAAATACACGTTTTCGTCCATGCGATTTAACCATCTAAATGCTTGAAATAAAATCTAAGAAAAATCACCAATACACTTCCATGTCTTAACTATTTTATGAAATTTTTCCATAATTTTTAGTGGTGTTTAAGTTACTCAAATAATTACAAACATTTCAAGTGTCCAGCAGCTAATTTTCAGCGTATACGTGTGAAGATCGATTTATAACTCAAGTTGTGTGTATTTTCTGGAAACGAGGTCTTAATAGAAGTTAGAGGTGACAAAATTATCTAACTTTTTCAAGTGGTTTCAATTGATTTAAGTATATAGATCTCGAGATATGCTTCCTCAAAGTTTACCAATTTTTCTGTACTTTTACACACACTAGTCATGTACTTTTATTTCTTTATTTTAAAATATAATATGAGCTCCATAATTCGTGAGGCCTGGAGATTCTAAAAGTAGACATTCTAAACTATAGTTTAGAGCTAAGATATGTGAGATTTTGTGAAGAAATGGGTTAGTTATCACGGATCTAATCCGATTTAAAGTTTTGTCCAATGGACAAAGCCTTTACCCAACGGTTTTTCGCTTTATTCTTTGGTTTTTCGACTAGATCTTGGACAAAATCAGTTGATATAAATGACTAACATGTAGATAAACTTAACCCAAGTAAATCAAAGGAAGAAAGAGAGGTTTTTACCAAGTAGAAATGGATCTAGAGATAAAATGGTGAGGGAGGGCTGTTACTGTCCACTGTGTGTTCTTCGTGCTAATTCCGATGAAGGGAATGATAGATGATGATGGATCTTGTTGGGTGATGCTTGGAGAACGTGGGGGAAGAGTGTAGAGGTGGTTTTTCTGCTGGAAATGGCTGAGAGAGGAGGGGAGAGGAGAGGAAAGTGGTGTGTGTCTGTGTTTTGTTTTGTGAGAAATGAAGTAAGAGGGGGTTTATAAGAGGGGTGTTTGGGTCGTGGCCTTGGGTTGGGCTCGGGCCTGATCTGGGCAGAATTGGGACTGACCCAAGTGTGGGTTGGGCATGTGACTTGTCCCTCGAGTTCGGGTTACGTTCGTTTGTCGGTTAAACGTTAATCGTGTAAGTTTAAGTTAAGTTTTTAACGTTTGGTTTTCGCGTCTTCATTTTCGATATGAAATTGTTATTTGTAATGAACAAATGTTTTTAAACACATAACTTTGAGTTACCAAATTATATTTTGGGTTTCGTTCGGGTGTCGGGCTCGATTTGCGCATTTTTGTCGCGTTTGGTTACGTTTTAACAAAACGTAATACGTGTAATATATTCTTGCAATATATTAAATTAAATAATGTTTGTTTGGATAAATCCACATTACTTAAACTGTTTGTCACCAACGTCCGTATATAAAGTGTGTCGGACTCCGTCCGAATTGAAATTGCACGATTTAAACAAATCGTGTACGCGTGTATGTAATTACACAAAATGTCTCATATATTTAGCATAATATAAACTAAATACACGTAATTATACAAATGTTAGGCACAACTAAATGTCCTAATTTGGCAGGTGTCACATATGTGGAATGAGCGGTTTGTAGAGATTCAGAGTTTAGCTAACTACGGTTAGCATTATGATGTTGAGCTTGATATGCATATCATTGGGGTATGGTATTAAGCTAATATGATGTTAAGAGCTATGGATCCACATAGAGTTTCAATCTCTACAATTGCTCCGTAGTTATTTTCATAAGCGAGTATATGTTGTTAATATTTGTTAAATGATGTCTCAGCTTTGTTTATGTGGATTATTCATTTAATTGCTCGTATGCTCACTAAGCTTTTTGCTTACCCCTTCCAGTTGTTTTATGTTGTAGGTTTATGGTTCGGTTGAACCAAAAGTGCACCATGGGTGATTTTATGATGGTATGAGGATAACGTGGATGGGAGTTTGATTATGGTTAGAAAAGCTTATTTTCTTTTAAATTATCGTTATGGTGACAATTGTGTAAATCGGCTAGGAGAGTATGATTTAGTGTCATGTGTCATACAAAAAGAGAAGTTTTATTAGTTGAAATTGTTGTATGTAATTGACTTTGTAAAGTCAAATGTTGATATCATGTTATTGTTGATTTTTATATGGGACCAAATGCAAATGAGTTTACTTTAAAAGATATAATAATATTACTTGATGTATCTATAAAAAAAATAAAAAATTGGGGCGTTTCAATGACCCACAACGTTAAGACTTAATCCGCACGAGTTCTGGCTCGGACGTTGTAGTATATGTCATAGAGGTGATTTGTCCGGTGACCTTGTGGGGGTTCGGTCGTACTCCATTAAAATATGGAGCGGCTCCAACGGATGGTCCAAATACCCATTTTATATGATTTATTAGATACCCGTCTAAAAATATGAAAAAGAATGGCGCCTGACAATTATTTTTGAACGTCAGTTTTACACTTATATTCATGCCAAGTTTACTTGAAATTTTGTATTAAATTTGGGTATGTAAAAAGTTTAATAATGTTATATATATATGGGGAAGATCAATAGGGAAGTAAAAAAATGGGGGAAGGAGGGAAGCTATTTTTAGCCACACATTCTGGTCAACGCAAAAGTCAACGGGGTGGCAAACTTGTAAATAACTTGAAATCACCTCCCAGATCGTTAACATGCATTTCAAAAGCATGTTAATCAAAATCAAATTTTCAGCACGTTAACATTCATTTACGATGAATGTTAACGCATATACATTATTATACACCGATGAATGTTATGTTATCACATTCAATAGTGTAACACCCCCAAATTTAATGATTTGCGGAAGCACGATTTGAGTGTTACTAATCAATAACAAAGTACAAAGATATATAGTAAACGACTCTATATGCGTCGTTTTAACAAAATATATTGATATTGAAATGTTTACAACATTTATAGCTTTACATAGCTCGAGTTTAAATAAAAGGAGATTTCAGTACATAAGTACTTGTACAAAATATACTAATGCAAGAAAATCTCAACGTCTGTATGCTGACTCGAGCTAGAAGTCTTGAAGCAGAAACAACCTACTGCTTGGTACCTGCGATACATGCTAAATGGGTCAGCTAAAGCTGGTGAGCTCACAGGTTTGAAATCAAGTAATATAGTATGAACCGCAAGATTTAAATAATTGAATTGCATCCAGCAATTGATAATGTATATGTATACAGCCATGAGCACATAGTTGAGCTTAACTCGAGGGCCGGGTCCCCTATAGAGAATTCCGGGCGAGGTGCCTCCACGAATGCCTAATCAACATTCGTCTTCCCAAATATTAGTATGTCCGTTTACCCGGTTAGTGCTTGCTAACCCGAACGAGGAGGGTCAATCCTATATGGTACCATATACTAATATTCACGCTACAACGTATTAACAACTATGCTGACGGAGGACTTTAAATGATTAGTTGTGAAAAACTCATGTAGTATATGAAAATGCTTGTACTTGCGTTCACATGTTAAAATTGAGCAATATATCACACCCCTGAGTAAAACAGTAAAAAGAGGGGCTATGAGACTCACCTGAGTCGTTGAGTTTATGAAAATAAACTGAGAATGATTAGCCGAGAATCGAAGTCCAAAGACTTGTAACCTGAGGGTGTCCACGACACGCGATGGTTATAATATGCGAAGGTATCTAATAAGACTACCTTGTAGTTGTTCGTCCAACTAAAATGTCCAAATGTTCCCAATTCGGTGGATAGTTTAAGTGTTTAAAAACGCGTACGGCCCGTTGGTGATTATTGGTAATAATGATCTTGATGTTATTCTGTTAGTTTCAAAGTGTTATACAAGTTTGATGTTTGGTGTGAAATGTGTCTACGAAATCTAAGTACGGGGGTCCGGGGGCAGCGCCCCTGGTAGCGGGGTCGAAGGGGCGGCAGCCCCTGGCGGGGTCCAAGGGGCAGAGCCCCTGGCTGGGGTCGAACTGCCAGGTCAGCTTGGAAAATTTTTATTTCTACTATATTGCTTTGACGAAAAATGCATCTGGATCCCAATTTGGGTAAAATCAGGTGTTAAAATTTTAGGTCTCGACACTTCGTAAAAATCTGAGTTTTCAAGTCCTGGTTTGTGCGACGTTAGGTGTGACGTCGCAGGTAGGATTGCGACGTTGAGCATGACGTCGCTAAAGGCGACGTTTCGCAATTTAATGCGACGTTAAGGATGATGTCGCTATACGCGACGTTGTTGATTCTAGCGACGTAGTAGGCGACGTCGCTATGTGCGACTTCGCAATTCAATGCGACGTTATGTGCGACGTTATGTGCGACGTCGCAAAGGCTCCAGGCCAGATGCGACGTTACGGGCTGTTGGCCGGATTTTGTGTCGAAAACAAGTTTCCCGGCCACCGTTCGGTCCAATATTTTTACCCAACCCTTTTATGGACATTACAAGTATAAACAAACAACTAGAACGTAAAAACACTAGAAATCGAGAGATGTCGGGTTTTGTCGGAAACTTACGAAGTGTCGGATCAAAAATACGAAAAGATAGGTGTTGAGTCACTGGTTGCTGACCACGATGAAGTCACTGGTCGCTGACCAACTCAACTATACACTACATAATGAAGAAATGGATTGTATCGAAGTTGCTGTTGCTAACGATAGGTTTCGCTTATCGTCATTCATTCTGTTCGATATTCTGAGGAAGATTTAAAGCTCAACTTGGTGTGTCGCTGATCTACGTCAGCGAGAGCCTTACTTCTTCAAATCAATAAAGGCAAAAGTCACTGCCAGAATAACAGCTAGTCACTGAAGATCTTTTGTTCAATTCATTCTACAAGAGCATGTTAGCTCGCAGTGAGTGAGGAGGATTGTTGCATCTTCAGTGACTATTCAATAAAGCCTCTCAATCATCAAGTACTAAAAAGTACTGTACTTATCTATACATCAGCAAGAGTGTTCCAGTTCGAAGTATGCCCGAAAGATTACGTGGCAGCAAGTGATTGGTTTTAAGGTAACGAGATTTTTGCGGTAACAGAATTAGGACCCGCAGAATGTCGGTTTATCATAGATCAGGACCAATCAAGCAGCGACACGTGTCCTTCCAAGATCCTATTTTGTAGGCGATATTTTAGGAACTCTTGTAGTATAAATAGCTCAGTGTTTTGTACTATAGAGGCTAGTCGTCATATGCACCGTTCTTCTGTTTGTCAGAGAACTAGTTTGTCTAGGTGTGTATTAAGACTCAGCGAGGTTAACTATCAGCGTGTATGTCCACTGTAGTTAATACTCTTCATTGTAATAATTTAGCTAAGTGTTTGAATTGGATTAACTTTGGTTAATCCATTCCGCATTCAACACTTCGTGAATTTAATCAATACAATTCACTTTCAGCTACTATTACTTGTCGTTCTTTGATACTGTTATATCTTTAATCTGTTATTTCAATACCGTCATACTCTGTTATAGATAATTAATTTAAAACAATCTGAAACACTTGGTAAAATCTAAAATTGTTTTAAATTGTATTCAACCCCCTCTTCTACAATTAAACTTTACATTTTGTGATTCCAAATCACTAACTAATAGTGATTACGGGACTATAAATTGGTATCAGAGCAGAGATGGTTTAAATTCAATTAACCAGGTCTGCTATGGAATCAGTAAAGTACAGCTGTGTTGACTCTGATTATCAAAAGGAAAATGGTCCTACAACCAAACCTCCAGCTTCTGATCCTTCAAGGATTGAAACTTGGATGTCCCGGATGATGATGTTTTTAGACTTAGTTGATGACCGTCTTTGTAATATCATAACCAATGGTCCACATATCCCAACTACTATTGTTCCTGCTGTAATTGCAACAGCTACTACTCCAGCTATACCATAAATGGTTTTACCTAAAAGAGAGGAACAATGGACTGATGAGGATAGGCGATTGGTTAGACTTGATAAACAAGCTAAAATCTACATAGGCATGGCACTTCCTGATGAAGTGTTCGAATCAATCAGGCTTTGTAGATCTGCTAAAGATATGTGGGATACCCTTAGGAATATATATATTGGAACTCCTGATATTATTCGCTGCAGGGAAGTCAATCTCACTCGCCAGTATGAGCTGTTCACAATGGAACCAAATGAATCTCTGTCTTCCACTTACACCAGATACCAGTCACTGATGAACAAAATGGAGAAGGCTGGTATATGCAAGGAACAGAGATTTGTTGTTGAAAAGTTTCTTGAGTTGCTGCCAAGGAAAATCTGGGGAACCATTGCAACGTGTACCAGACAGAGAAATGATTATTCAATTCTGAATTTAACTCAGGTCTATGGTATTTTGCTCAATTGGGAGCAGTCTGAAAAGCAAGCTGATCAGAGTGAGCATATTCGTGCTACTCTTGGAAGTCAGAAGATATCCAATGCCCTTGTAGTAGAGCTTGATGAAATCGATCAGAGACAGAAGTCAAAAGTGTCTTAGAAAAGTTCGAAGTCACTGATAGCTGAAGAAGAAGGTGGTCAGAATGAAGAAGAGTCAGAATATGAGTATGATGAAGGATTGGAGAAGCTTGAGAAGGATATGGCCATGATGGTTGCTAATTTCAGAAGGAACACCAGATCAAAACGATTTGCTGGTGCTCCATCATCTGATAAATTTCAATCAAAGGGTGAATGCTACAAGTGTGGCAGAATTGGTCATTTTGCAGCCGAATGTAGATCAAAGTCAGTAAATAAAGTCCCTGAACCCATGCCAGATGTCAGAAATGACAAGTACAACAAGTACAAGGCAAAATACAAGAAACTGAAGGCATTGGCTAAATCTGGGAAGAAGAAGAGAAAAGGATTTGTTGCTGAAGAAGGTTCACTCAGCGACTCTGATTCATCCTCTTCATCTGATGATGAAGAAGCAATGCTTTGCCTAGATAAAGATTATTGTTTAATGGCTAATGATGCTGAATTTCATGAATATATCAAGGAAGTAGCTCAGAAATGTTCAGCATCAGGATGGGACTCTGACAGCATCTACAAAAGCATTCTTAGAGAAACCATCTGGTATTTGGACAGCGGATGTTCCAGCCATATGACAGGATGTAAGTCGCTGCTCAGTGATTATTAGGATGAAAAAGGTCCTGATGTAGTTTTTGGTGATAACAAAGTTGGGAAAACCAAAGGGTATGGTGTTTTAACCAATGTTAATGTAATGTTCAAGCGAGTAGCATATGTAGAAGGTTTGAAACACAACTTATTAAGCATCAGTCAGTTTTGTGATTCCAAGAACAAGGTACTTTTTGATCATGAAGCTGGTGTTGTTTACAACAAAAAGGGAAGTGCTGTTCTTGCTGCAAACAGGAAAGGGAATACTTATGTGGTCAATATGGATTCAGCACAATCAGGAACATGTTTTTACTCCAGAACCGTTTCAGAAGAAAAATGGTTATGGCATAAGCGACTTTCTCATCTGAACTTCAAAGCAATTAACAAACTGAGCAAGAATGGTTTAGTCACTGGACTACCAAAGACAAGCTTTGTTCAGCATGTGAAAAGGGAAAGCATCACAGCTCGTCCTTCAAAAGTAAACAGACTTCATCTGTAACAGAATGTTTTTACTTGCTACATATGGATCTGTTTGGACCAGTGAGTACATCAAGTCTTGGAGGAAAAAGGTACTGTTTGGTGATAGTAGATGAATACTCCAGATACACTTGGGTATTTTTTCTCAAAGCCAAAAGTGAAGCAGCCAGCGAGATCATATCCTTTGTCAGGAAAATGGAAAATCTAAATGATGTCACGGTAAAACATCTGAGAAGTGATAATGGTACTGAATTTCGAAATCTCGACCTTGAAAATTTTTGTGATTCAAAAGGTATTTCTCAAAAATTTTCAGCACCAAGAACACCCCAACAAAATGGGGTGGCAGAAAGGAGAAATAGAACCTTGATTGAATCTGCAAGGTCAATGCTCATTGATGCTGGTCTTAAGACCTATTTCTGGGCTGAAGCAGTGAGTACTGCCTGCTACACTCAAAATAGGTCACTGATTGTCAAAAGGCACAGTAAGACAGCATATGAGCTATTAAGGGGGAGAAAACCTGATATAAGTTTTCTTCATGTTTTTTGTAGTACCTGCTACATTCTAAACAAAAGAGATCACTTAGGAAAGTTTGATCCCAAAGCTGATGAAGGAATATTTGTTGGCTACTCAATCATCTCTAAAGCTTTCAGAATTTATAATAAACGAAGAGAATGTATTGAGGAATCAATGGATGTTACTTTTGATGAATCATATGATGAGTTACTCACTGATCCAAAAGAATATGAAAATCTTGTTTTTAACAAAATGGATAGTGACTTATCAAATGAAATCAAATCAAATGATAAGGAATATAAAAATTTCTCATCTGATTCTGAAGGTGAAGATAATATTCCTGAAATCAATTCCAGTTCTACTTTAGCTGTGAATAATTCAGGAACATCATCTTTATCTACAGATGTCCCATCATCATCAACTCAATGTCCAAACCAAAACTCGCATAACAATAATACTAATGCTACAGATGTTGATTTGCCCTCTGAACCCTCACAAAGTAATCAAGTCACTGCTGAACCTCAGCGAATGACTAAGTGGACAAAACATATTGATAATCAATTGATTATTGGTAATCCACAATCCAGGGTTCAGACAAGATCAGCAACTGCTAACTTCTGTTTGTTTGTAAGTTTTGTGTCTCTAATAGAACCAAAGAAAGTTGATGAAGCACTTACTGATCATCACTGGATAGCTGCCATGCAAGAAGAGCTATCTCAGTTTGAAAGAAATAAAGTTTGGAAGCTTGTACCACATCCAACTGGTAAATCAGTGATTGGAACACGATGGGTGTTCAGAAATAAAATGGATGCTGATGGTGTGGTTACAAGAAACAAAGCTAGACTAGTTGCACAAGGTTACTGTCAACAAGAAGGCATCGATTATGACAAAACCTTTGCACCAGTAGCTAGGCTTGAAGCAATCAGGCTATTTCTTGCTTATGCAGCTCACAAAAAGTTTAAAGTATATCAAATGGATGTGAGAAGTGCCTTTCTGAATGGCAAGCTGCAGGAAGAAGTGTATGTCAAGCAACCACCTGGATTCATTGATCCAAAACATCCGGGTTATGTTTACAAACTTGATAAAGCCCTGTATGGACTAAAACAAGCTCCCAGAGCGTGGTATGATACTCTCTCTGTCTACCTGATAAAATGTGGCTACGTCAGAGGCAAAATTGACAGCACATTATTTATCAAAAGAGATAAGAGAGATGTCATATTAGTCCAGATCTATGTTGATGATATCATTTTCGGGTCTACTAACAGTGACATGTGCAAGGAATTTTCTGATCTCATGACCAAAAGTTATGAGATGAGCATGATGGGTGAATTAACATTTTTCCTTGGTTTGCAAATAAAACAAACCAAAACTGGAATTTTCATTAGTCAAGGAAAATATGTTAAAGATCTGTTAAAGAAATTTGAATTTGCTAATTGCTCAACTCTTGCTACACCCATGTCACCTGCAGTAAAGCTACATGCTGATCCTGATGGTAAATCTGTAAACATTACTGCTTACAGAGGAATGATCGGGTCGCTACTGTATCTAACTGCTAGTAGACCAGACATTATGTTTGCTACATGTCTCTGTGCTAGGTATTATAACACCCGTCTCGAAATACAAGGACATTTTTTTTAAACATATCGGAAGCGCTTGATTAATAGAAATCAGTAGATTGTATGCATACATTTCAAATAGCAATCCACTTATACACAAACCTTTAAAACTAGATTATTCTAATCATTACATACATTAAGTTTAGGTGTTATAGAAATCCAACTATGTTGTTAAATCATTAACGTATTATCCATTTCAGAGTGAGCTTGTCAAACATTCCATTCCATAAGTACTTCTTGCCCACCCACATACAAAAGTAAACCTGCAAGAAGTAATGATGGGTTAGCACGAAGCTAAGTGAATAGATCCCAAGCTATCAATCTAACTCAGCATAACACATGCCTATAACCAAGCAATGCACAAGCAACATAGAAGGATCGGTGGTCCTTGAGGTACCCTCATGCCGCGGATGGTTCCCCAAGTAACACTTAAAACCAACTGACGGCCAAATCAGAGGTTAAACCGATAGTTTGGTACTATTACTACACACGACGCAATTTCAGTGTCCAACACATGTACAAGGCACTTGCGAAGTCCTAGTAATAGTATCCAAACCCAACATATTAGTTGACCCCCACCAAATCAAATAGTCCACAACTATCATAGCACAATGGACGCCAATAATCAATCAAATATTTGCCATCATGGCAATTTAATATTAAAGCAATCATTGCAATAAACCAAGTTTACCCGTTGTAACCATGTTGTTACAACTAACTTAGACTGAAAGTCCAAGATCCACTCACCGACAATCATAGTCGTCCACTCAGTAGTCTAATGTCACTGAGTCTTCTCCATATCTGAGAATTCAATTAAATAACAAGTTAGTAACTCGTCCATAACAATCAACTCATGTTAAAGTAGTACAACTTGATTCATAAACTCAATTTCAGTGAGTTATTACTCTAATCATTATAGGCCTTTATTTCAAACTCATTATCAATATGTCACACATTTAGTAACTACAACTTCATAGTTAATTACTTATGATCATCAACCTTTCATTAATCATTTCAAGCTTACGAATAATCGCATTATCCTTATAAATTCACAGTCACTTCTCAATTCATGATCATTATGATCACGACATCTCTTTAATCCGTTTACTTATCACTAAGTAGCATGATTAAATCATTACAAGGTCATTAACCTAAATTATCACAAATTCATCAAAACCTCAAGGCTAGGTTTTATGAATTCTTATTCCCATGAATGCCAACTTTACTCTTTGATTACTAATTAAGCATTCATAACTACTACTAATATCAAGTTCATCACAATCATCCATTTTTCTCCAAGAACACATTATGAACACTTAATCAAATTCTTAATTTCCAAGTTAGGGCTTAGGTTTTAATCACAAATTAAGCACTAACTAACCCTTCTAACATGACTATAAGGTTTATTTCAAGATTAATCCTACCAACTTAACAAATACCCAAAACCCCAATTTCTAGGATTATATCAAACATGAAATTAACACATATAACATGATTAAGATGATGCTAGAATGATTATTACATGTTATTGAAGCTTAATTAACATAAATTTACACTTTTGAAACCCTAATTTCGGATTTAAATCAAGAACACTAAAACCCCCAATTTCTAGGTTTTAGAAAATGAAGAACACAAGATTATACCTTGATCTTGATGATTATAGAAGCTTGAATTCATGCTTAGAAGCTCCAATTTGATGAAAAAGGGTTAAAGGATCTAGGGTTTATGTGTTTGTATGCACGTACGTATGTATGTATTTGTGTGGGAATAAAAACCGACCCATCCTATATAATATACCATATAAGTGCTAATTTTCATTCCCCGTATTTATTATTGTCTGGAACTTAAAAACCGTTTACGGGGAAATACAATTTTATTTTACCGTCAACTAAATAAATTTAAAACAAACAATATTTCACTAACCACAATATTTCCTGAGGCTTCTTGACCTATTAATTATCCAATCAAACACAATAACAATTTTAAATCGCATTTAAAATTTACAGAAAAATACCTATTACTTCTAGGTCCAATTTGAGGATGTTACAGGTATCAAGCTGATCCTAAGGAATCACATTTGCTCGCTGTCAAAAGGATATTCAGATATCTGAAGGGTACTCTTAATCTTGGTCTCTGGTACCCATCTGGTTCAGATTTCTCCCTGAAAGGATACTCTGATTCTGATCATGCTGGATGCAAACTGGATAGAAAAAGTACATCTGGTAGCTGTCAATTTCTTGGAGAAAAGCTAGTAAGCTGGTCCAGCAAGAAACAAAACTCAGTCTCAACTTCAACTGCTGAAGCTGAATATGTTGCTGCAAGTGCCTGTACTGCTCAAATTCTCTGGATGAGAAATCAGCTTGCTGACTATGGCTTTGACTTCAATGAAATACCAATCTACTGTGATAGTCAAAGCGCTATAGCCATTGCCAACAATCCAGTAATGCACTCAAGGACAAAGCACATTGATGTCCGATATCATTTCATCAGAGACCATGTGATGAAAGGTGATATTGAATTGCATTTTATTCCAACTGATTACCAACTCGCTGATTTATTTACAAAACCTTTAGATGAGAAAAGATTTAATTTTCTTATCAGCGAGCTTGGCATGTTAAACTTAAATGACTAGCTCAGCTATCAAGCTCAGTAAGTTATTTTCGTTTAATTTTTTTTTAATTATCTGTTATGTCTCTATATGACCTATATTGTTATTGTCCTATATTTTGTTTTGCTGATCGTGTTAGTATTCTAAGTTGTAACTAGATCAGTGAAAAATAAATATAGTAAAATATTACATAGTTCATATCCGACATAATCTCTACACATTTAAAAAAAAAAAAAAAAAAAAAAAAAAAAAAAGGAGACCTATTCTTTAGCTGATCTTGTTAGTATTCTAAGCTGTAACTCCTTCAGCGAAAGATAAGTCTCTATAAATTTCATTTTAAAACAACACTCATACTCAATGAATAAAAATTTATGTTTCATATTTACCAAGTGATAAATCTCTCTGACTTAGTTAGTATTCTAAGTTGTGACTAAATCAGTGAGATAACATCTCAGGCAAATTGAAACTTATGAGTGTTATTTTTTTACATTCAGGGTCTCCCTGATTCTCTCATCATTATTTGAAGGGATGTGTCACAAAAATTGCATCTCTGACACCATTTCTTCCTTACGTCACATATACTTTTCCGGCGCACCTTTCAAATCACCATTAATACCACCAAGCTCCACAATCATCAGCCCTATTTCATTTAAACATCATAAATTATCACCCCTATGCCACCCCTACTTACCACCACCATCAACCACGTTTTCCCAATCCTAACCACTTGTTTAATCAAGAGTTTCTATAAATCAAACAAAATGATTTCATTTTTCAAATCAAAACAAACTCTTGGTTTTCATGATCTTTTTCAAATACCCAAACCAACAAAAGTCTTTCTGATTTCTGTAACGGCAAACTCAAACGTTTTAAAATCTTCATACATCACTGGAAATCTTCTACCTCTTTCAGTTGATAAGGAATTTTGTCATTACAGCATTCAAAATCACTTTTCTCACCATAATTTGATAGTAAAAGTCGGTTGTATAATTTGAAGTCTGACGAAAAATTGAGTTGAAAATGGTTCTATTAGGTTACACCTAACGGTACAGTGGGGTACGTCGAATTAGGTAGAGTTAGCGAATAAAAACAAAATCCCGATTTTCATATCGAAGGATGTTCGAGTAACTATGGTTATCGGTTATAATGGTGTGGATATCTTCGGACGTATGTCGGTATTCGTGAATTCATAAGAGTTAAATAAGGACAGAATGACGAGAATCGAGTTGTCGTTTGTTCGATGAAATTTTTAAAGAATATTGATTTCGTAGTAGTCGAGGGAGAGTATCGTATCGGGGAAAGAGGCCTATGTATATATATATATATATATATATATATATATATATATATATATATATATATCACATAACCGCCTAGTTCGTGTTTAGCACACTCAAGTAAAAGTCCCGGTTCTCTCGAGGTCAGAGTCAGCTAATGCATTCCGGTTCAACATAACCCCTTTCAGAACTCACATCATCTTCATTTAATTGTACATAGTTGATCAGGCTATGTTAAATTAAACTTGTATGCTGTAATTCCTGAACCAGTTATACCTAATGAGGAATACTGCCTAACGGTCATAGTCTAGGCCCACTAAATGCAACCTAGTTCACTATAACCTTATGCTCTGATACCAATCTGTAACACCCCCAAATTTAACAGTTTGCGGAAGCGACGTTTTGGGTGTTACTAATCAATAATCACAAGCACAAAGGATACAGTGAACGACTCTAAATGAGACGTTCGAAAGGTTATTACATTAATACATAAGTAGTTTCAAAATACAAGCTCGAGTTCAAGTAAAATCCTAGAGATTCTAATACATAACAGTAAGTACAAAAGTAATGTATGTAAATCTCCAAGCTTGTAAATGCATGCGACTCGAGCTAAGAAAGCTTATCCTGCTGGGCATCCCTACTGATGCTGTGTACCTGAGAAGCATTACTAAAACGGTCAACCAAAAAGGTTGGTGAATCTCACAGGTTTGTAAGTAAGTAAACAGTTGAACACACAAGTAGTATTTGTAAGTCATAGCCAGCCAGTAAGTAACGATCACAGGTTATGCTCATCGTTTACTTAAGTTTTAATAAGTGGGTGGTTGCAGGTAATGCTAACCGTTTGATACAATTGCCATGAGCCACCATAGTTGAAGCTTAACGTACAGTAAATATAGGTACCCCCTCATGAATGTAATCCAAAACATTCATACGGAACGAGTAAGAAACGCCCGTTTCTACAGGAACGGTTCGTGGTAGTGCGTGCTACCCCGGGCGGGGATTGTCAGTCCCATATGGATCCATATACTAAAACTCGCGCTTATCACATAACTAACAACTATGATTAAGGAGGATTTCATTGGATTAGTCGAAAACTCATGCAATTGGCGTATCCGTAATCTCGTACAGTAAGTAAATCATGGCAGCAAGTAAGTTTTGTGTGTTCATGTAAAACAGTAATGCATCTCACCCCTGAGTATAAAACAGTAAAGTAGGGGCTGTAAGACTCACCTGAGTCTGGCAGACAATGCAGTAAGTAAGCAAGTAGTATCCCGAACTAGCAACCCTTAGCGTCCTAATACGCATAAGGTTTAGTAAGTAAATGGAATACTTGTAAAGTATCCATGCTAGTTGTTCCCAAACTAGTTAATGTCCATTAGTTTGTTTGTACGTTTGTATTCATTTGTAAATCGTAGTTTGTATAAAAGTTGTACGGTCCGTTTGTTATCGGTGTATAATAATAATTTCATCCATTATTATTATGTAATCATAGTAGTGGTACAGTTGTAAAGTATACTCGTATGATCGTTTGTTTGTATTACAACATGTATCGTTTGCGTAAGTTCCAATGGGCTTAAACCCCAAAGGGTACGAGCGAAACCTCGTAAATATTCGTGTGTATGATCGTATCAGTTAACGTGTAATCCAGCACGTAACTAGTGATGGAACTTGTAAGTTCGTATCGGATGTAATCCAGCACGTAACTAGTGATGGAACTTGTAAGTTCTTGCAGTTGGTGCAGGGACAGGAGCCATTATGATGACGACTACATTTGGAGCAGTAAGGCTTGCTCCCCTTGTAAGCCCTTGAGTCATTGGCATTGCCAGCTGCAGGCTTTTTGTCAGAAGTCGGGTTGGATGAGTGGGGACTTACTTCCCATTTACGTTTGTTATTCGCAGACGGGGTTGAAGTCGAGCCACGGCGGACAGAATTGGCCGTTAACTCATGAGCCATACGAATGGCGCTCTGAATAGTTCCCGGTTTGGATGAAGTAACTAAGTCTTGAAGTCGCTCAGGAAGTCCATCAACGTACTTTTCGATCCTTTTGTACTCGGGATCAACCATGGATGGGCACAAAAGTGCCAGCTGGTGAAAGCGGTTGGTGTAACCTATAACACCCCTCGTTTCAATATAAACAATAATATAATAATTGCGACTCGGAAGCGTATATTTAAAACATACTATCAATGTACTCAAAATGTCAATAAACTTTTTCAAATCTAATACATGACGTTTCAACAAGCTCGGTGTTATATAATTCAAACATCACTTTAGTTATCAAAAGAACATCAGAGTAAAAGCCTGTCAAACATTCCATCCAGTCAAAACACTTCCTGCCCTGCCCAATATGTCCCATCTATTTCAACCTGCAGGAAGAACTGTGGTGGGGTTAGCACAACGCTAAGTGAGTGAACCAATAACAACAGTCCAACTCAGCATAACAATCTGTTTACATAAAACACAATAAACAGAATATTAATCACTGACTCAATCAATTACTAGCCGACATTCACACAATGTCATTCAAACTACGTCAAGAGGATCGGTGGTCCCTGAGCAACCATATATCGGTTTGGCACCCAAGAACACTTATAGTTCAACTGTATAGGCCCATACAGCACTACCGATAACGTGTTGTTGATCACACACGACCTAGATCTCTAAACCAACAATTCAAGTTTATGAGATCTCCTGTCGTCTACAACAACAACAACAAGTCTAACTATCAAATCAAGTTGACCTCTGAATCTTACATATTAGCACAAATAAGCTAAGTAAGTAACATGCCAGTCTATCATGGCCACATGTTTCACAGATGCATCATATCACAGTAATATAATAAATTACTCGTTGTAAATCAAATCATTACAACTAAATCACACTGAGGTTACAGATCCACTCACCGACAACCTCAGGCCTCCACTCAGTAGTCTAATATCACTGAGTCTTCTCCATATCTGAGAATCAATCAATCAAATATAAGTTAGTAATCAATATCAATACATAACTTATATCAATCCAATAATTCAAATCAATTATTCAAATAATAATTAATACCTAAGTCACCATATTATCTTAGGTATAATTATAACTAAACTCTACAATATAACTTACATTAACATATCATGTTCAAGTTATATTTACAACTCCTAAGAATTTAATCTTAACACAAAAGTGGCTGGAAAACAGCCTTACCCGCCGGGTAAGACCAGTACCCGCCGGGTACCCACTAAACTGCACAAGCCGCCGGCTTGGCTCAGAAGCCGCCGGCTTCCCTACTTTCTTGACTTACCCGCCGGGTAAGGAAGGTACCCGCCGGGTACCCCCTTCGTCCCAGCATCCTGCGATCTGCTAAAACCCTAACCTACGGGTTTTAATACCCAAATCATCCAAACTCGATTTCAAACAGTTATAAACACCTAATAACTTCATATAAACATTATATAACCGTTATAACATGTTTCTAACATTCGATTTCACATCAATTTCATGATTTCACTCAAATCATTCAAATCAAAAATTATAAACTATCAAGAACACTTACAATTGGATTGAATGATGATGAAATCAGTTTAAGATCACAGCATATCTTGATTCAACTTTGAATTATGATTTGCTAACTTTTAAAGTTTTGTTTGTAAAGATCAAATGAAAGGGAAAATGACTTTCCCTTTTGGGAAAGTGAATAAATAGTCGGCCTCACTTAAACCGACTTCAATGTACGGGTATAATTTAATACCCCATCTCAATCTATTGTCTGGAACCCGAAAACCATTTGCGAGTCCAAACATTTTATCGCACCGTCAACTATATTAATTTACAACAATTACTAATTTACTTATCACATTGGAATATTCTACTCCTATTCCAATTATTTCAACTATTTCAAACAATATTATTTCCAAACACATTTAAATACTAATTTAAATCAAGAAATAATACAAAACAACTAGGTCCATTTCGAGGATGTTACAACTCTCCCCCCCTTAAAGAGATTTCGTCCCGAAATCTAACCTCAATCAATCTGACTAATGTGATATAATCACATACCTCTTAACATACATTAATCCTCAATAGCAACTTACAACTATACTTAGACTATTTGAATTCTTTCCACATGCACATATCCAAATGTACATGCTTCTATCTTTTCCTATGCACACATACAGTGCATCCATCCAACATCTCATAGGGACCAATCATCTATCTAATTTCTTTATCACCAATCAGATAAAAGTTTAAAGCACCCAATCACTTTAACCAATAACAATAAGTGAAACTTAACATCACTTACTAGGTCTACACAACCAGAAATTAGCAACATGCTAAAATCTTTAACCTATTCTCACTGTTCATCACTGTTAACAATAAAACAGCAGCAACAATATCACAACAACAGTGTTTATTAAACCCCAATGTACCTAGCAACATTGAAATATAATTCAACTCACGACCAACAATCAATCTAATATACAGATCACAATCTTAAATCTCTACCATCAAAGATCTGAAATTCAAATCTAGGTCAACTTTTCATCCAAAAGTTTCATACCTATACTCTTTTGAATACCCAATCATATTCACATATCATTTCAATCATATGAAACCTTTTACTTAAAAGTAATCCAGATTCCTATCACCTTAATAAGTACTGCAGAGGTCAACTCAGTAGGTAAAACCACAATCAACAAGTACTTTGCTCAATCAACAAAAGTACCACAATCAATCTTACCTACAATCAACCAACCTCTACATTGACTTATTTCCATTTGTAACTCCTTTCATTACTACCTATCAATTGTCAACAACATCTAGGTCGACAATAACTATTGCTCAGCAATAATCACAACATTAGTGATTATACATTCCAGTACACCTATCAGTACTTAATATTTGTCTTCAAACTCTAACTAACCATCAAGTTAGAATTTATATACTACTTAAACTGGTAAGATATCAAAATCTATTCTTAGCAACCAGTTATTTCAACTCAACCTTAAGCTCTTAAGCTACTAATCACAAACCATTAGCAATTATACAACTTGAATCACTTAATCATTCAACACTAGATTCCATCAATCTAGCAACTAAGTCAATCTTAATCAACATTATGATACCACAATTCAAGTATCACAATATCACAATGTGCTACTTTACAACACATTTCAACAAAATCTACATCAAGTTAATCACAATTAACTAACCTCCACATATCCTATGGCACATTTTAATTCAATCTATTAAAACTTATCATGCCATTTATTATCATGTATACTACACATATATATTTACACAATTTCAGATATTCTCTAAAATGGACACATACACAACCATTTCATTTCATTCTATATACTAGGCCATTCAGACTGTTAAAGTCTTTATCAAGCCTTTTCAATACTACTATTCATCACATATCCATACCACAGGACATGGAACAATCAATAACTCTATGTTTCACTTATATACTTATCAACTAGTATATAACTTCAACGTTTCATTCTAAACTTTCAAGAAAAGTTTGGTGAATACAATCATCACCTATCAATCTCAAGGTTTCTCTTACTCTCCAACACTTTACAATTATACACATCAGGTTTTCAGCCCCAAATGTCAAGCAATCATTATTCTTAAACTATCAAAATAATGATCATTACACTTAATTTCATACCTGATTTCTTAAAATATGAACAACTATTCAATTTATATTTCCTCAATTATCAACAAAAATCAACTAGATCTTTAATACTGCCTATTTACAGATATACTTTCATATCTTTTCTCCTTATTTGGATCTAATCCCAATTTACCACTTTATCACTTACGTCATTTGTATACAATCAACAAATAACTAAAGAATCCATTCAATTCTTTCAATATTTAAGTAACTCACCATGAGGTACCAATCAACCTATACAACTAATAATAATAACCTTCAATTATTCATCATCTCACAGTCTTACCCAATCAAAGCTATCATCACAAGCCTCATACACTGGTAAGACTTTCCTATCACAATTCTAATCAATGTTATTTAATTATTCTAACATATCTTAGCAAATTATAACTGTCATATCAAACAATGACTTCATATCTGTATAATTCTTCAACACCTATTCAGTTCAAATATCAATCATTGCTTAACTGAATACTCAATTATACTTAACACTATTTCAATTACTTAACACTAGCTTTAAGTAATTAGTCAAGTTTCACAAACTTAGAAAATTTGGGAATTTAACCACATTCCCCACACAATTATAATATTACAGTCAATATTAGACTTTTTCAACACAAACAGTTGACTATATGTCAACTCTGGTTTCAATCAACCAATCTATAAAATTTTCAAATTGCTCTCCTCAAGTTTGACCCAAACTCAAACCAATCACAAGCAATTAATTTTTTATACATAATTTTCTATTCATGGTTTGACTTTCAAAGTTAACATACCATCAAGTTAACTCACAACAAACCATTTTATCTTATATGTTCTTATCAATCCTTCACAAGGACAAAATCAACCTACCTCAACTTTGGCTCCATGCAAGCCATTACACCTTGTATGTTTACTTTCAAACAAAATTTTCAATTTATTACTTTTAATGACCTTATCAATCCTTCACAAGGACCAGGTCAAATTATATTAATCCTGGCTCCATACAAGCCATTTCCTTTTATATGTTTATTATCAAACATAAACTTTCAATTATTACATTTAATAATACTTAGAATTCCTCAAGCAAGACAATACCATCATGTCTCAACTTTGGCCTCATACAAGCCAATTATCAAATAGTGATTCATTTAAACACTATCAAATTCATTTACAAGTAATTTATCACAATTACTTATTCAACAAAATCAAATTAATCACTTAGGTTTATCATCAAAACCTATATCAATGACAACTATTACTTACACTGACACTGTTCTATTAACCAATTGTTTTCTTATCAAAACAATTATTAAACAACTTAGCATACTATCATGCTCCATTTCCAAAATCACATTACATTTCTTTTATACCAAGTAGCCTCAACAAGTTCATGTGACACAACATAATATAACAACGGTGATCAGGCGTTGCAAGATTATGTTCTTCACAATCCATTCTCAGGCTACTCTACATTATAATTATCAATGTGCTCTATTCTCATCTCATATGATTTCAAATCAATCAAAATTCATTTAATAGTTTCTAACAGCTGATACATACTCAAAATCAGCTTATTACTTACATATTCAACCTTACATATGTAAGCCATCTCACATACACACAATGTTCTAATATTCAATAACTGAAGTACTCAGTATATCACTTATCTGAAACCTCAAACATATGATAACCTATCATCATAATTTCAATACTTAACACAATTCAATGTCCCTACTTACTACAAAATTCAGGACACATCTTAATTAATTATCATTACTTTGACATATGCTTTACTATCAAGCATCACTGTCACAACAAGCCTACTCAATCATGTTACTATAAACATTTCATTTACTAATTCACAATTGACTAGAAAGACCTATCACTTTCTCATTCAATTTAGCTTTATCATAAGTTATTTTCCTCATAAACTTATTCATCTTGGTTTAACTCAAGTGTTTAACTACAATCAAAACATATCATGTAGTCACATAACCACATATTTTCTCAATTAGCAGTCATCCTCAAATCAAATGACACACAGTTCTTAAACAGGATTCAAATCACACCCTGTAACCAATCTACTAATATAATACTATCAATTATATTATTTCACCAATAAAGACACCTCTTAGGTTCTAACATCAATCCAGTTAAAACCTTACGCAACTCTTTTCTACTCATTTAATCATATTTCTGCATTTCAATTTAATCAGAAATACTAGCCACAATGAGCAACTCATTTAATACCTCTATCTGATATCAACATATAACAATCACAGTTAACTCAAAACTGGGGAATCATATCAGTCTGACTCGATTAACTTCACTACAAAGCTTACTCAACATAACAGAGTAAACAATACAAGTTAATTTAAATTAACAAAGGCTTATCAAAGATTACCTGACAAATCTTAAGCCAGCAATGTTGAGGAAACATGAAATAAACCAACCAGTTACTCATGTTCCTCCGTCTCTGCATTCAAACAAGAACTTCACAACTTGTTATGGGTTAGTACACATGCAACTAATCACTTTCTCACACATTCACTAATCAATTAAACCCGCACCCACTGGAATGTTTGACTCAACTCAATCAAAGTTTAGGATTGAACAATCTATCATGTTCAATTCACCCAAACTATTGCTCTGATACCAACTTATAACACCCCTCGTTTCAATATAAACAATAATATAATAATTGCGACTCGGAAGCGTATATTTAAAACATACTATCAATGTACTCAAAATGTCAATAAACTTTTTCAAATCTAATACATGACGTTTCAACAAGCTCGGTGTTATATAATTCAAACATCACTTTAGTTATCAAAAGAACATCAGAGTAAAAGCCTGTCAAACATTCCATCCAGTCAAAACACTTCCTGCCCTGCCCAATATGTCCCATCTATTTCAACCTGCAGGAAGAACTGTGGTGGGGTTAGCACAACGCTAAGTGAGTGAACCAATAACAACAGTCCAACTCAGCATAACAATCTGTTTACATAAAACACAATAAACAGAATATTAATCACTGACTCAATCAATTACTAGCCGACATTCACACAATGTCATTCAAACTACGTCAAGAGGATCGGTGGTCCCTGAGCAACCATATACCGGTTTGGCACCCAAGAACACTTATAGTTCAACTGTATAGGCCCATACAGCACTACCGATAACGTGTTGTTGATCACACACGACCTAGATCTCTAAACCAACAATTCAAGTTTATGAGATCTCCTGTC
The DNA here is from genome assembly GCA_949592205.1 of Helichrysum umbraculigerum. NCBI lineage: Eukaryota > Viridiplantae > Streptophyta > Magnoliopsida > Asterales > Asteraceae > Helichrysum > Helichrysum umbraculigerum. The sequence continues at coordinate 199,824,258 of CATIUR010000001.1, read as the reverse complement.
GTCTACAACAACAACAACAAGTCCAACTATCAAATCAAGTTGACCTCTGAATCTTACATATTAGCACAAATAAGCTAAGTAAGTAACATGCCAGTCTATCATGGCCACATGTTTCACAGATGCATCATATCACAGTAATATAATAAATTACTCGTTGTAAATCAAATCATTACAACTAAATCACACTGAGGTTACAGATCCACTCACCGACAACCTCAGGCCTCCACTCAGTAGTCTAATATCACTGAGTCTTCTCCATATCTGAGAATCAATCAATCAAATATAAGTTAGTAATCAATATCAATACATAACTTATATCAATCCAATAATTCAAATCAATTATTCAAATAATAATTAATACCTAAGTCACCATATTATCTTAGGTATAATTATAACTAAACTCTACAATATAACTTACATTAACATATCATGTTCAAGTTATATTTACAACTCCTAAGAATTTAATCTTAACACAAAAGTGGCTGGAAAACAGCCTTACCCGCCGGGTAAGACCAGTACCCGCCGGGTACCCACTAAACTGCACAAGCCGCCGGCTTGGCTCAGAAGCCGCCGGCTTCCCTACTTTCTTGACTTACCCGCCGGGTAAGGAAGGTACCCGCCGGGTACCCCCTTCGTCCCAGCATCCTGCGATCTGCTAAAACCCTAACCTACGGGTTTTAATACCCAAATCATCCAAACTCGATTTCAAACAGTTATAAACACCTAATAACTTCATATAAACATTATATAACCGTTATAACATGTTTCTAACATTCGATTTCACATCAATTTCATGATTTCACTCAAATCATTCAAATCAAAAATTATAAACTATCAAGAACACTTACAATTGGATTGAATGATGATGAAATCAGTTTAAGATCACAGCATATCTTGATTCAACTTTGAATTATGATTTGCTAACTTTTAAAGTTTTGTTTGTAAAGATCAAATGAAAGGGAAAATGACTTTCCCTTTTGGGAAAGTGAATAAATAGTCGGCCTCACTTAAACCGACTTCAATGTACGGGTATAATTTAATACCCCATCTCAATCTATTGTCTGGAACCCGAAAACCATTTGCGAGTCCAAACATTTTATCGCACCGTCAACTATATTAATTTACAACAATTACTAATTTACTTATCACATTGGAATATTCTACTCCTATTCCAATTATTTCAACTATTTCAAACAATATTATTTCCAAACACATTTAAATACTAATTTAAATCAAGAAATAATACAAAACAACTAGGTCCATTTCGAGGATGTTACATAACCGGTGATGTCATCACCCTGCATCTTGTGATTCCAGAATTCTATCTCTAGTTGTTTCAATTCATCTCTTGGGCAGTACTCGCCCCTCAGCATATTCTTCAGTTCATCCCACTGTAGTTTGTAAGCATCGGCAACGCTCACAGTCAGCGCATAGGTGTTCCACCAGGTAAGTGCGGTGTCAGAAAAGGTGCTGGCGGCGAACTTAACTTTGTCCTCTTCCTTGCAGTTGCAGATGAGGAATACTGATTCGATTTTCTCGGTCCAACGAATCAAACCGATCGCTCCTTCAGTACCTGCAAAGCTCAAGGGTTTGCAGTTTTGGAAGTCCTTGTATGTGCAGGTTTTGGGTGGAGGTGTATTGTTAGCCGTATCTTCGCTACCAGGATTGGTTGCTCGGACAGCTAGAGCTTGGGCCACACTACGGGCAATAATACCCGCGACTTCGGCTTCAGTAAGTGTGATTTGTCGTCGAGGAGGCATGTTCCTTGAAACAACAAATAAAGAACATGTGAAGGTTTGAACAAGAATTTTGATTGTGATGATTTTAGTAAGTTTAGAGAAACTACGCCAAAGTTTGAAGGCTGTTTAAAGTTGTGTACTATAAATAAGTTTATACGGTTTTGAAGTTTTTGAAAATTTTATAAAAACATTTTTGTGAGAAATTTTGTAACATGTTTGATAAAAATACATTTGTTATAAAATTTTGATAGTAAAAGTCGGTTGTATAATTTGAAGTTTGACGAAAAATTGAGTTGAAAATGGTTCTATTAGGTTACACCTAACGGTACAGTGGGGTACGTCGAATTAGGTAGAGTTAGCGAATAAAAACAAAATCCCGATTTTCATATCGAAGGATGTTCGAGTAACTATGGTTGTCGGTTATAATGGTGTGGATATCTTCGGACGTATGTCGGTATTCGTGAATTCATAAGAGTTAAATAAGGACAGAATGACGAGAATCGAGTTGTCGTTTGTTCGATGAAATTTTTAAAGAATATTGATTTCGTAGTAGTCGAGGGAGAGTATCGTATCGGGGAAAGAGGCCTATGTATATATATATATATATATATATATATATATATCACATAACCGCCTAGTTCGTGTTTAGCACACTCAAGTAAAAGTCCCGGTTCTCTCGAGGTCAGAGTCAGCTAATGCATTCCGGTTCAACATAACCCCTTTCAGAACTCACATCATCTTCATTTAATTGTACATAGTTGATCAGGCTATGTTAAATTAAACTTGTATGCTGTAATTCCTGAACCAGTTATACCTAATGAGGAATACTGCCTAACGGTCATAGTCTAGGCCCACTAAATGCAACCTAGTTCACTATAACCTTAGGCTCTGATACCAATCTGTAACACCCCCAAATTTAACAGTTTGCGGAAGCGACGTTTTGGGTGTTACTAATCAATAATCACAAGCACAAAGGATACAGTGAACGAATCTAAATGAGACGTTCGAAAGGTTATTACATTAATACATAAGTAGTTTCAAAATACAAGCTCGAGTTCAAGTAAAATCCTAGAGATTCTAATACATAACAGTAAGTACAAAAGTAATGTATGTAAATCTCCAAGCTTGTAAATGCATGCGACTCGAGCTAAGAAAGCTTATCCTGCTGGGCATCCCTACTGATGCTGTGTACCTGAGAAGCATTACTAAAACGGTCAACCAAAAAGGTTGGTGAATCTCACAGGTTTGTAAGTAAGTAAACAGTTGAACACACAAGTAGTATTTGTAAGTCATAGCCAGCCAGTAAGTAACGATCACAGGTTATGCTCATCGTTTACTTAAGTTTTAATAAGTGGGTGGTTGCAGGTTATGCTAACCGTTTGATACAATTGCCATGAGCCACCATAGTTGAAGCTTAACGTACAGTAAATATAGGTACCCCCCTCATGAATGTAATCCAAAACATTCATACGGAACGAGTAAGAAACGCCCGTTTCTACAGGAACGGTTCGTGGTAGTGCGTGCTACCCCGGGCGGGGATTGTCAGTCCCATATGGATCCATATACTAAAACTCGCGCTTATCACATAACTAACAACTATGATTAAGGAGGATTTCATTGGATTAGTCGAAAACTCATGCAATTGGCGTATCCGTAATCTCGTACAGTAAGTAAATCATGGCAGCAAGTAAGTTTTGTGTGTTCATGTAAAACAGTAATGCATCTCACCCCTGAGTATAAAACAGTAAAGTAGGGGCTGTAAGACTCACCTGAGTCTGGCAGACAATGCAGTAAGTAAGCAAGTAGTATCCCGAACTAGCAACCCTTAGCGTCCTAATACGCATAAGGTTTAGTAAGTAAATGGAATACTTGTAAAGTATCCATGCTAGTTGTTCCCAAACTAGTTAATGTCCATTAGTTTGTTTGTACGTTTGTATTCGTTTGTAAATCGTAGTTTGTATAAAAGTTGTACGGTCCGTTTGTTATCGGTGTATAATAATAATTCCATCCATTATTATTATGTAATCATAGTAGTGGTACAGTTGTAAAGTATACTCGTATGATCGTTTGTTTGTATTACAACATGTATCGTTTGCGTAAGTTCCAATGGGCTTAAACCCCAAAGGGTACGAGCGAAACCTCGTAAATATTCGTGTGTATGATCGTATCAGTTAACGTGTAATCCAGCACGTAACTAGTGATGGAACTTGTAAGTTCGTATCGGATGTAATCCCGTGTAATGTACAAGTGTAAGTTCGTTGGAGTGTAATCTCCTAAGTATTTCGAGTGTAAACTCGTGTGCGTGTGTGAGTGAAATCTCACGTTAGTTTAGCATAGTCTTGTACGTATTCAAGTGTTGTTGTATACTCTCAAAAGTATAGTATTTTCATGTATAAGTAGCATCGTATTTGATTTAGTAGTTGAAAAGTGATTCCAACACTTAGAATATATTTTATTTTCTGATCTGGGCTGACCGTATGCGACATAAGGTCTGTGTCGTATGGACTGGTTTCGGTTTGGTGTTTATGCGACACAATAGTTGTGTCGCATACAAGGGTACGACACAACGATACGACATAGTCGTTGTGTCGCAATCAAGCGATAGGTAAACTTTGTGTCGTAGCTGATACGACATATAGTGCGACATAAGCGTTGTGTCGCATACATTGCGACATAACGTGCGACATAACATGCGACATAACATGCGACACAGTGTTGTGTCGCATGAAATTTTGGTTCGATGCGACACAAGAGGTCTGTTCGGAATTTAAGTTTCCGAAAACGTATTTTCCGGTTTCCGTTGGGTCTAGAACTTTTATACTAGTTTTAATATGTTATAATGAGTTCATAGTAACTATTGGTGGTCATTTTTAAGGTTTGTGGTGTCGTTTTCTTTAAAATGACCAAAACCGACATTTCCGTAAAAGTGTTCAAAAGCGAGTTTAAATTATATATTTGGATATTACTAAGCTAGGAGAACAATAATCTAGCAAAATAAAAGTAATCGGAAAAGTTTCGGGTCGCCGAAAAACTTACAAAATTGTCGAATCGAGAAACCGAAAAGATAGGATTGTAGAGCTCGTTCTCGTGATCACTTTTCTCCAAACCGAGCCTAGCCTCCGAGGTGTTTTAATGGTAGTTTTTGGGTGTTTTGAGGGTGGTTTTAGAGAGAGAGAGTGAGAGAGCCGATTGAGAGAGAGAGAGAATGATTGAGGATATGGTGTGTTTGTGTGTGTAAGTGAGAAAGGAGGTGAGGGCTTAATGCCCCCTCACCTTGGGCCGGTTTTGGTGGGGCCACAAGATGTGGTCTCACCAATTTTTCGTTCCCTCGCGGTTGTGCTCCGTGCGGTGTTCGTTTCCCCGGTCGTTTAAACGTTAACAATGATTTTATACGCGATTAAACATACGTTTTAAAATACGAAATATTACCCTATAATTAAATTGAAGTATTTTATCAAAATACTAGTTTTTGAGTTATAAAACATAACTTTGTTTTGTTTTGTCGGTTGGTCGAGTTTTCGGAGAGTTCGGTAACGTTTTAGTTAAAACGTACGTTTTCGTTATATTATAAACATAATATAAAGTAGTAGTTGAAGTAATTAAATAATTTAACATTATTTAATAATTGTTTTTATCAACATCCGTATGTCTGTACAATGGTTGTTTTATACGATATGTACGAATCGTATACGCGTATATATATATATATATTCCATCCATATATATATATATATATAATAAGTAAATAATGTGTATAATCCTATTTCATATTATATACAAGTAATAAACACGTAATTCGGGAAAATTTAAATTAGCCCTAAATTTTGGGGTTGTTACACACAGAGAGTGATACAGGCTGCACTTTCTGTTTTTAAAGATCCATCAGTTAAAACACAAGCTGATGATGAGAAAAACCAAAACTGATTCACAACATGATCACATAGTTACTATCGCATTTTCTGATATCATCAAGGGGGAGAGATATCTACATGAAGAAATTGCTGATGCTTACAGAAAAATGTTAATCTACTTTCTGATATCATCAAGGGGAAGAAAACGTGCAAATGAATGCAAAAACCAATGGTGCTCATATGAAGAATTGTTGCTGATTGGAAATCATCTATTTGGATCCTATCGCAGGAACAACATATCTACAACTCATGTGGAAATGTTTCTGACGCTATTAGAACCATATAGAAAAGTTGCTGACGCTATATGGAAAAATTGCTGACGCTATGAAAGTTGCTGATACATGGGAATCATCTTTGTGGCTTCTATTTCAAAAAATACATATTCCCTGTATTGGAGTTGCAATTTTCTTGGCAATTTTTATTCCATATCAGCTTAGCAATGAATCCTTCTCCATCAATTGCAGCTCAGATGTGTCTCATTGATTTTCAGTCCGTTAAAGCTGCATGAGAAGGATATTTGCATATAAAATTTCCTTCACTAGTGTCTTCTCTCTGATGACAAGTGCAGTGTGATGATGTATATTCTCACTGATGAGATTGTGTTCACTGACGCCATCTCTATATCTCTCCCTGATAAAGCTTTGAATCATATGCCAAGAAGGATGGATGTTTGGCCTGATTTCACTCTGGTTGAAGGTCTTCCCGTTTACAAAATGACTTCTATCAAATGAATGTGAGTCAAAGCTGAAGACCTCAAAAGTTGCTGAATCTCTTGATCGCTGAAGAAGATTGACTCATCTAAATCAGATTAGAGTAATGTAACTAATAATGATCATGTACTTTATATTTTTAGTTTCAATAATATTTGAACCTTAGTGCAAAACTCAGATCATATCAAAAGAATCCAAAAAGAAAAATGAATGGATCACAAGTATAAAGTCACTGAATGTTTAAATTCTTAAACACTGACTATAAACTTTCACAGCAACAAGTTTGTCTAGGGAGCTTCAATCACAATCATTTAGGGGGAGATTGTTGAGTCACTAGTCGCTGACCACGATGAAATCACTTGTCGCTGACCAACTCAACTATACACTACTTAATGAAGAAATGGATTGTATCGAAGCTGCTGTTGCTAATGATAGGTTTCGCTGATCGTCATTCATTCTGTTCGATATTCTGAGGAAGATTTAAAGCTTAACTTGGTGTGTCGCTGATCTACGTCAGCGAGAGCCTTACTTCTTCAAATCAATAAAGGCAAAAGTCACTGCCAGAATAACAGCTAGTTACTGAAGATCTTTTGTTCAATTCATTCTACAAGAGCATGTTAGCTCGCAGTGAGTGAGGAGGATTGCTGCATCTTTAGTGACTATTCAATAAAGTCTCTCAATCATCAAGTACTAAAAAGTACTGTACTTATCTATAAATCAGCAAGAGTGTTCTAGTTCGAAGTATGTCCGAAAGATTACGTGGCAGCAAGTGATTGGTTTTAAGGTAACGAGATATTTGCGGTAACAGAATTGGGACCCGCAGAATGTCGGTTTATCAGAGATCAGGACCAATCCAGCAGCAACACGTGTCCTTCCAAGATCCTATTTTGTAGGCGATATTTTAGGAACTCTTGTAGTATAAATAGTTCAGTGTTTTGTACTATTGAGGCTAGTCGTCATATGCACCGTTCTTCTGTTTGTCAGAGAACTAGTTTGTCTAGGTGTATATTAAGACTCAGCGAGGTTAACTATCAGCGTGTATGTCCACTGTAGTTAATACTCTTCATTGTAATAATTTAGCTAAGTGTTTGAATTGGATTAACTTTGGTTAATCCATTCCGCATTCAACACTTCGTGAATTTAATCAATACAATTCACTTTCAGCTACTATTACTTGTCGTTCTTTGATACTGTTATATCTTTAATCTGTTATTTCAATACCGTCATACTCTGTTATAGATAATTAATTTAAAACAATCTGAAACACTTGGTAAAATCTGAAATTGTTTTAAATTGTATTCAACCCCCCTTCTACAATTAAACTTTACATTTTGTGATTCCAAATCACTAACTAATAGTGATTACGGGACTATCATAGGATGATAGATCGGGATGCGGTGAGCGTTTTCTTCCAAAGGAGTAGTGAAATCCGAGTGCGTTTGATGATGAAATTTTGTGATTTTGAGAGATGGTGGTGGTGATTTGTTTGAGAGAAAAGGAATAGAGGAGAGAGAGAGAGGAAAAAGAAAATGAGAAAGAATGAGGAGGGAGGTGGGGGTTGTAGGTGGAAGCCCCACTTTTCAGCCCCCATCTCCGTGATCCGTGTGTTGTTCGTTTTCTCCGTCGTTTACACGTTAAATAATTATTTTACATTTTAATTATAAGTTTTAAAATACAAATTTATTACGCGATATTCTATTTAAATGTTTTACTAATTATCTAACAATTTAAAGATTTAAAATGTGATTTAAATAATTTGCGTATTTTTTTTTTAATTACGAAGTTTTAATTGTACAAAACGGGACAACTCTGGGAATGTAATTTAAACATTAGTATGAACCCAGTAATGTTTTTCAAATAATGTTTTATACTTAAATATAAATTGTGTCACCAACGTCCGTATTTATGGAACCGAAATACATTCGATTTAAATTGCGTACGACTTAATCAAATCGCATTTTCGTATATATTCAACAATATATATTTCGATACATAAATTAGCCTAATACAGAACTAATTACATGTATTAACATATAATTAGGCACTAATTACTAGTCCTAATTTGGCGGGTGTTACAAATAGTGTATAATAACATATATAAATTAATATTCATCATAAATGAATGTTTAAGAGTATTAAGTTGTATTTTGATTAACATGCTTTCCAGATGAATGTTAACGGTCTTGAATAATTTCAATCTGTAAAATTCAATTGGAATGACAATCATAATTCGATTAATTACTTGTTTAAAAGTTTTGTACAATCAAATTCGTTTAATTTTATTATTTTCATTGCCAAATCAAAATTTTCTTAAAAACCCAAAAGTTACTTCAATATTCATAATTTTGATGAATTTGAATTATGACGAATTGAAGATATATATGATTGCGATTGACGAATTCGAAGATTTATCACGTGTTTGATTGATGAATCTTTGAATTACATGCTTTAATTTGAAATTTTTAATGAAAATTGATTAAATGGGTATTGTGGATGAATATAAAAGACGAGAATAAGATGAGTGGTTGAGGTTTGCTTCCCTCCTTCCCCCAATTTTGATGTTTCCCTCTTGATCCTTCCCATATATATATATATATATAGTGGGAGGTTCAAATGAGAACCACTTTAAAGTTGAGAACTGTGAGAACCATAACGAATACGTGTTTGTTCACATGTGATTAACTTCAATCATATGTGAACATTGATGTACGTTTAATTGAAAAAGAAAAAAGTAAAAAAAAATCATAAATTTACGTCTTAAAACACATTTTAACCGATTTGTTCACATTATCGTTCACATGTGAACATGTATTTGTTTTTTGCGTTTTTCGATATGATTTTAAGATTTTTTTTGACTTTTTTCTTTTTCAATTAAACGTACATCAATGTTCACATATGATTGAAGTTAATCACATGTGAACAAACACGTATTCGTTGTGGTTCTCACAGTTCTCAACTTTTAAGTGGTTCTCATTTGAACCTTCCCTATATATATATATATATATATATATATATATATAGTACTAGTAATAAGATACAGTGAATAGTATGGAGTAGTTTATTTCTTACGCAATTGATATACTCTCTCCGTCCCATCCGAAGTGTCTATATTATTATTTTGGGTTGTCTCAAATAAGTGTCTACTTCTATGTTTCAACCAATTGAAAGAGACTTTAGTGGGTAGAAGTTAGGGGTGGCAACTTCGGGTTGGGTCGAGTTGACCCACTCGGGTTATCGAGTTGGTAGGTCAGAAGTAGTCAACCCAAACCCGACCTGATTTTATAATCGGGTTGAGTATTTCAACCCAACCCAACCCTGACCCAACCTTACCCGACCCATCTTACCCATTTAGCTTGTGAGATCAACAGGTTTTCGAGTCATTTTTTGTTAATGGATCAATTTCGGGTCAAATATATTACATTAATAATCAAAAATTTGTTTAGAAAATTCAAAAAACTCGTTTCACCTATTAAGTTCGTCAAAATTTAATACTAATCCACCATCAGATAGGTCGGATTATTATATTAAAAAAAACTTCCAAATTTTTAGCTACATTTAGAAGTTATTCGGGTTATCAGGTCAACCCAAAAACTCATTAGGTGACCCAAACCCGACCCAAAAAATAGTCAGGTTGACGGGTTCTTGGGTCAAAAAACTTCAACCCAACATTAATTTTTCCGAGTCAGTTTCGTGTAATGTCGAAAATTGCCAGCCCTGGTAGATATGTTATTTTATTGGTGAAAAATGAAGTTAGTGGAGAATTCTAAAACTGTGTGCAAAGTCAAAGCGGACATTTTGATAAGGATGGAGGGAGTAATTATTCTTCTAAAATCCCGAAAGAGAGACGATAATCGTAAAAACATTGTATGGTTCTTCTAATTTTCATTCATGTGATGTACTAACACCGAATTGGCACAATACAGTCTGGTATCCATAACACAATACGTAATTTTACACGGTACTAATACGAATCAATTTTGTGCCGTCGTACAATCCTATCCTATAAGGCTATATTGATGTATGTATTTATTTATGTAGTTGGTAAATACCATACGTTTATGTGACCACGAAAACATTGCAACTTTACAAACGGATATGATTCCAATGGGATGGTCGAACATGATTACTTACCGGTTCCGAATTCTCAAATGGTGCTACTTTCCCAAAAACTTTACTAATGAAATGACTAAAGAAACAAATACCTTGATTGTACCGAAATAAAAGCCAACACGCAACGGAATGCAATCACGATTCACGACTCGACAACAAATGTTCATAACATGATGCTTCTTTTGTAATGGTATATGTGTTTTTATACTAAGGAATAATGCACGAAGACATCAATCTAAGTAATATATGCTGAATTTGTACTTCAAAATTTTGTACTTAAATTATACTCTGTAACATATGTAATAAAATGTAGATCTTGGGATGAACCGCTTAACTTTCCTAGGTTCCAGACTCCTAAAAAAAGTGTACCGTATGTTTACATGATGTAGTAAGTACACTATTTTGTCGTCCCGTCTCGGACAAGACTAGCTAATGTGTGTACAGATGAGTATAAAACTGGTTAATATATTAAAGAGAGCGAATTCATCGATTTATAATAACAAGAGTAAATTCCATAAATGGTCCATGTGGTTTACATTGATTTACGAAAACAGTCATTGTAATCTTTTTTCAACGTTTTTTGTCCAATAACTTTAGTTTTGCTCGCAAATGATCCCTTAAGGGACCATTTGCGAGTAAAACCAAAGTTAGACGGAGGGACCATTTGCGAGCAAAAATTCAAAGTTAAGGGACCATTTGCGAGAAAATCCAAAGTTATTGGACCGAAAACGTTGAAAAAAGAGTACATAGACTGTTTTCGTAAATAAATGTAACCCACAAGGACCATTTATGGAATTTACTCTAATAACAAACAAAAGAAATGTAGTACATCTGTGTGAACCACTAAACTTTCTCGGATTAGTGGCAAACTCTATTGGGCATTTGGGTTTATCCAAATTCCATTTCCATCTTATGAGTATTTTAATTGAATGAATATGTTCCTTCATCTCCTTCAATGTATTTGTTAAATCTATAAGATACCTACCCTAGCAGCCTAGCTATATATGTCCACATATTCAAATCCAAATCCAAAACCTAAACCTAGTCTAGTTACATGTAGAATTTAATGTAACCCGCTCGTATATTTTGTATTTCGGAGGTCTTTTTGAAAGCAGTATTTCTAATCTATGGTAAATGTATGACTATTTACTTCTTACCTATTCCGTATCCTGCTCAAGTGAGATTGAGTATAGTTGTTGTTGATCGTATAACCATATTTGTGTGTACAACGTACAAATATCACAAGTTATATATGTTAAAGTTATCTTCTAGTTCATTGAACTTCAAATACACTTTTCAGGGGAATAAAATAGCTACAAGTTGAATCAAATTATAAAAACATGGGAATAAAATAGCCACAAGTTGAATCAAATTATAAAAAAAAAATGGTATCATCTTTATATTTATATACTATTTAATCTTAAATTATATATAGGAATCACATTGTGATGTCATCAAAAACCTAATTAACCAATAAAATTCTTTGATTTTATCCAATTAACTATAATTTAGGAGATGATGACATCATAAATTATGATTTCCTTAAACATTATCCTATTAAAAATTACTTATAAATTAATTATGTTATATAATTAATCGATCGTGGATAAGCTCTAAATAATAGATCTATTTATATCTATTCCATCTATTCATGTTATTATATGCATATACGAATTACCTAATGGTCCGAATTGTTGTTTTTGCATCATATTGTCATTCTATGATTATCTATTATTTTGTGTCGCTTTTTTTGTTCATCTACATTCTTTGTAATGTTTCAATTTACAAACATCTTATTCTTATAAATTATCTTATCTTATATTATATTACTAGGTTAAAAACCCGTGTATACACGGGATTTGTAACATGATTATCTTAAATTATATATAAGAAACATGTGATGATGTCATCTTAAATCTAATTAACCAATAGAATTACTCAATTTTGTCCAATTATCTAAATTATAGGATTTAATGACATCATAAATCATTAATTATTTATTAAATAAAGAATATTAATTATAATAACTTTATCCAAATAGGTATTCCTTAAATATTAGGATTATTATTATATTACAATACGTATTCCTAATACATTAGGACTATTATCATATACAATTTAATGACGTTGATGGATTTAATCATTCATATTAACAACTTTTAAAATTTATTTGTTTTCGTCCAACCCGTGTAATACACGGGTATAAGGGCTAGTTATTATATATAGGCATGCAATTTGGTTTAAAGTACTTAACATGTACGATAAGAGTAATAATGAAAAATTTAAATGTATATAAGGACACCTTTAATTAACTGCAAGAGATCGTATTCTTTGTAGAACCTCTTTGTAATTTGTCTCAATATTAATTTGTCCCATTATAAAATACCCTTCAGGAGAACTTATACGTGATGTAAAACGGAGTTTGACAAAACCCCTTATTTCACAATTCATTTTTTCACTTTAGCATATACCTTCTATTTATTGTTATTACATAGGAAATGTTTTCTTTTATTAGTATTTAGATTTTACTAAATATTAGTATTATGATTTTTTTTATTAACTTGATCATTATTAAATAAATTGCCATGTATTTTTTGGCAAAAATACTTAAATTGGGTACATAGAGTAATAAAGAATTATGTAAAAGTATATAAGGACACCTTTAATTGACTGCAAAACATTGTATTTTTTGTAGAATTTTTTTGTATACTACATTGGTCACAATATTAATTTAATTGTCACGTTATAAAATATGCTTCTACGTTAAAATGTACGATATAGAGTAATAACGAATTGTGTAAAAGCATATAAGGACATCATAATTGAGTGCAAGACATTGTATCTTTTGTAGAAACTCTTTGTATACTATATATGTCTCAATTTAAATATGTCCCGTTATAAAATATGCTTCAAGAGAACTTCTACGTAATGTAAAATGGAGTTTGAGAAAACTAGTTTTTTCACTTATCCATTTTTTTTACTTTTCGTAGATACTTTCTATTTTATTGTTAGTAGCATCATTTTTTTAGCCTATTCAAAAACAATGAAAAGTGTAAGGATTATGAGATTCTTAAATAAAAAGACCTACTAAACTTATAATATCGAATACATTATAAACCCCAATATATATTGTTACCATAAAAGAGAATTGATGAGGAGTAATATTAAAAAAAATAAACCTGACCGTATATTTTTATATAGAGAGATATTTATACCTATATTGATAAGTTTTTAAATTTGGTGTATATGATTCTCATTAATTAGTTCAAAGTATTAGATTTGTCAATTTTCATAAAGAAGGGATTCATATATATTTTTTGTTTGATTTAAATCTCACGCCCTTAAATATATATTTTGTCCTAAATTTTGAATTATTTGATAATTGAGATTTGTAAATAAATAGAAAAATAATTTGTGTTATTTAATTAATTACTATGTGCACACTGGAAAAAACTATTAGTATGAAATATTGACCTACTTTTTTACGCATCCCATAATATTTTGAGATATATACCAATGTATATGGAATTAAAATTTAAATTTACGTTAATAGATTTTTTTAGGACCTCACTGAAATCAAATTTAACAAAATTAAGGTTTTTATTTAATGGACTTATATATTTATTTTTTAATTAATGGACTTTTTAACAAAATTATTTCTTTGGTCTTTAGTCCATCTAGTTTTCCTTTCGTAAAAATAGAAGAAGAAATGGTTGTTATGATCAAGTTGGGAAACTGATGTGAATTTGTAAAAAGTCGGGATAACATGTATACATATATGACACTCGTAATTATTATTTGATTTAATTAATTAATTTAAAGATTTTTTTATTTTATTTTTGAAAGATACTTTTTAGGTAAATAAAGGGTTGTGATTGGTTAATTAAAAGGCTGGTGAAATTGAAGATTTTGATTGGTTAATAGATCTTAATTTTGCAACAATTTTCCATAGGAAAGGTTTAATTTAAAAACCATAATTATTACAAATATCTTTTTTTAGTCATATGATGGTTTACCCTTACTTTTTGCACATCTTATTATGGCATACGCATATATTAGGGTTATTCGAATATAATAAAATAATTATACACATATATTTATTGAAGTGGATGATAAAAACAATGAACTTGGACTATGAATTTGAGACGGAGGGAATCAATTTGATTGGTTAATTGGAACTTTTATAAAATTGAAGTATTTTATTTGTTAATAGCTCTTATATTTTAATAGACTCCAGTATCATGAGTTTTCTTTTATTTAAACCCGTATATACACACGAGTTGTATAAAGTAAAATAATTTTGTGAAACCCGTGCATATCTAAGGTAACACATTATCCACAAACACGATAAATAATTAACGCATAATTATACAATTTATCATTATAGCTAATATGACTTAGCATTAACTAATACTTATTAGGAAAGTTTTGATGGTAGCATTAGCATATGAAAGAAGAAGAAATACTTACTTTAGCAAATGCAAATAGGATGACTTTTACTATTTGATATTAATACTTCGTATTTTTTTTTATATAGTAATAACGATAAAATCTAGAATATATTAAAGATAATTTCCCATCCATGTGATTTGACGTTGACGTAGGAGTATATCAGATCATATAATTAATTAATTGATTGATTAAATTATTAATTAATATTAATTTAAAGATAGGGTAATGAGTTTTTTAAGATAGATTTTTTAGGAAAATAGATGAATGTGATTGGTTAATTGAAAGTTAAATGAAATTGAGTGATTTAATTGGTTAATAGCTCTCTAATTTTCAAAAAAATTGAGTAGAGAAGGTTTTCTTTTATTAATATTTATATTTAGATTATATATATATATATATATATATATATATATATATATATATATATATATAGGGAGGTTCAAATGAGAACCACTTTATAGTTAAGAACTGTGAGAACCACAACGAATACGTGTTTCAATTTGTCAATTAAGTCTTTTAATTTTAATAAATTTTAAAATAAGATCCATCCCTAACTTATTAAAAAATAATTTTCTTAAAATAACTATCCGCTTACATATAAAAAGAAATTTAATTCATTAATAAAAACATTATCGAAATCGATTTGTTATGATTCTATTTTTTATTCACCAAGTAGGAATAAAATTATTTGAAAATGTTAATATTTATTATTGGAAATAAAATTCCAAATACGAAATTTTATATTGAATATCAACGGCCCGTGTGTATACACGGGTTTAAAGTCTAGTTTTATAATATAAGTATCAAAAAATTAATGCGTATAATGATCAGCCCCGGTTTGCTTGGGATGTAAGCGTGAACTTACCCTCTCAGTTAATAAACAATATATTTTTAGTGACATAATCAATCGCCTAATAATTAATTAATTAAATTAAATAATCAATTATATTAAGGGAAATTAAAAAAAATGTCACATTTTTTTATCGACTCATTCGTTTTGCCATTCCAAAAAAAAAATTGACGATATACCACCCGAACTCGCAAAAGCAAATTTGCTTTTGCGAGCCCGTGCATGCGAGTTGCGAGTGACCAAATTTGCGAGGTCGTGGCCGAGAAAAGGATGCCATCGCAAAAGCAAATCTGCGATTTGCTTTTTGCGATTTACCTATGCCCGAGGTCGTTGCGAGTAACGAGTCGCTAGCCAAGCCGTAGGCGTGAAGTACGCCCGAGTACGTGCCCTCGCAAATCTTCGGCCCGATTTGCACTCCGCAGCACCATTTCCTTCCAATTTGACGGGTGGCGCAGCACCACCACCCTCCGTCGCACAACCCCCTCCACCCTAAGCACCCACCTTAGCCTCCAACACCCCCAACCACTCTCCGTCGCCACCACCGTCGCCTCCAGCACCACCACCGCCGGTCACCACCGTCACGCTTCACCACTTCCGGTTTCCACGTAATTGATGGCCGATTCTCAGGTATGAAATTGTTTTCGTGTGTTATTGGATAAAATTACCGCGTATTTTTTGAATTTATTACGTTTTAATTTGAATTTTCGTTGTGGCATTTAATCGAACAGTTGGTGTGCAACATATATATTGTATGATGTAAGAGTATATTATGATATCATTTAGGTTACGAAACGTTTAGTTTACAAATGAATGATATTAAGCAATAATTTCAAACTTAGTGCAATAATTATGATGATAGCTTAGTGCAATAATTTCAAACTCAAAGTCGTCTTGAAATTTCATAAACAACTTTTGGTTAAACTATAATTTAACATTTTTAGTAATTCTATATATTATAGAAATTATTTCATTAAAGATGTTGATCGAATAAGTCATGAAGTCGAAGTCCGATAGCAACAAAAATTAATTAAATAGTACAATGCTTCACCAAACTTGGCAAATAAGTTACTTGGATTATGAGTTAAATACGTGGGGCAAAATTACGATTGATTATTAGCATTATTGAGCTTTTGATTGAAACTTCTATAGATAAATAATGCATGATAATTAGAACTTAGGTGCATCATGATATCGACACTAATTGGTTGTTACAGTCGTGATACTGATAGTGGTTAAAGTTTAATTGGTTGTATTTGCGGAAATTTGGATGTATTGATGAGCTGAAAAATCAGCTGGTTTATCCGTTTTACAGAAAGGACATTTCCAATTTTTCCTAAAAAATCTTATAAGTGTTATGTGCACACAGGTTGTTTCGTTGTTTCGATGTATTACTTGATACGTAGTAATAAATAGTGCACGTATAACCACTAACTAGGATGTGTCCCTTGTTAATGTAATGATCGTCATATCGTTGTTTCGTTTTTTTCCGATGTGCACAAGTGAAACCTTAGGTTATTTTTTTCCGATGTGCACATGTGAACTTGTCAATAAATTATTGGCGTTATAAGTACCATATTCTTGGATAAACCTTCAAGTGCACAGTTGTGTTTGTATTTGGCGTTATAAGTACCATATTCTTGGTCGATATAGTAAATAAAAATAATAATAATAATAATAGTAAAAAATAATAGTAAATAATAATAATAATAATAATAATAATAATAATAATAATAATAATAATAATAATAATAATAATAATAATAATAATAATAATAATAATAAGAGATAACTTTAGACCTATAGAGTAGTCTAGATAATATGCAAACATAGTAAATAGATAACTTTAGCATTTTATTGTAACTTCACGTACTCTCAAATATGCTATTTGCATAAAAAATTAAATCCTTTAATATTGTTCTTCATTTGATTCATATAATAAGAGACCGGATGTAGTTGTTTATTATATCACAACCTTTAGTACTATTATTATTATTCATTTTAATAAGATGTGTTGATATCGATTTATTTCATATTACTTAGAACGTGAACGATTTTTAAAGACTTTATATATATTTATTTCATATATATATATATTTAAAGACTTTAACGATTTTTAAGGTCTTCAAAGTTATATATAAGTATATTGTATATAATGTACGTATGCATTAACGAAATATTTATTGCGTTGATTGATGATTTTGCAGGACATTTTTAATGCAACCCTGACTTTGAAAAGCAGCCTCACCGTTATTAGCCATATCAATTGTCGTTTAACACAGAATCAATTGAAAATTTTTAGAGACCACTGTTTTGGCCATTGGTTGGATGTAAAGTCTCCTGAAAATGACCCTGGATTTGTGCATCATGTGTTGCAGTTTCGACGAACGGAGCGTCCTGGGTTAAAGCACCCTCGCGCGGAGGGGGAGGAGTTATGGTTTAGGGCGGCGAATACTGATGACCATTTTATACGGTTTGGTCGCAGGGAGTTCTGTCTGGTGACAGGTTTACTATTTGGTCCATTAAAACTTCCAGTGGCACCGGAAAAACCCATGACATGCAAAGTATTGATGAAAAACGTTTTAAAAAAACTTGGTCTGCCACTGGATACACCAGTTTGTCTGAAATATAAAGTAGATCAATATGTTATTGATATAAATGATGATGCTGATGATTTTGGAGATTTTTTGTGCCATGCAATTAACAAAGCTCCGATATAAATTTACATTGTCGATATTGTAAGGAAAGTTTCGGGTATGGGTAGCAATAATCCTAGCAGTAGTAGTTCTGGCATTCAAAACCAATTTCACCAACAATTTCATCAACTACACACTAATGAATACAATCAACATCACCAATATCAGTCATCTCAACAACCCTTTCAACAAATTCCATTTCCTTTCCAACCACAATATCAATTTCATTATCATGCGGCTCCAACAAACATGCCGATGCATAACTATCCTACACAACACACGCAAGACATGCCGATGCATAACTATCCTACACAACACACCCAAGACACATCTTTTAAGGTAGATGAAGAAACCCAAGATGATTCTAAATATCATGTGAATGTTCAATATGATCACACTAATTCAGAATACTATGAGGAGGAGCCGGAGGAGCCGGATACACATCCTGATGATTTTGCTCATTATGATGAAGAAAATGTCAATCCACCTAAGGATCATGACCATCCATTTTGCAATCACATTGTTACTGATGATGAGGATGATGAGGATGATGAGGAGGATGAGCCTGATCCAAGAGATACATATGACATTCCAATACCACAAAGAGCGGCAGCAAAAGAGATATTCTGGAATATGTCATCGCCTTTAGGAAACGAAGAAGAAGAAGTTCAACAACGACCAGTGAGCATGTACGAGACATCTAGTCGGATTCGCGAGGGCAAAACTTTCGAAACTAAAGAAGAATTTCTTCTCCAGTTGCATACAAAGTGTCTCGAAGAAGGTTTTCAGATTAAGCTGAAGAATTCAGACAAGAAAAGGTACTCGGCAAAATGTATCTTGCCTAATTGTGATTGGAAGATTAGTGCAGCGTGTATCAGAGATAGTCACAACTTCCAAGTTAGGAAGTTACGTGATGTTCACACTTGTTCGCGTACTCAAAATATGCCTAACAGCCGTTCTGCGAGCAAGAAAGTGCTTGGTAACATCTTAAAAGAGGCGATGAGTTTGGAAGGACGTGTATACAGAGGCAAAGAGATCAAACTTGATATGACTGAACGCTTTAAAATAAGCCTTACATACAACCAAGCATGGAGAGCAAAATGTTACGCTATAGAGTTGTTGAGAGGTACTCCAGCTGAATCGTTTACGAAACTTCCAATTTACCTCCACAACCTAAAGCTATATAACCCGGGGAGCATTACAAATCTGCGTACAGACAAAGAGAATAAATTTGTAATGTGTTACATGTCCATAGGTGCAGCTGTAAGTAATTATTGTTGGTTTACATCCTATGTTCGCATACGTACATGGTTTCCAAGATTTATGTGTTTTTTAATCTGAACTTGCAGGTACGTTCTTTTGTCAATCATACACGCCCAATTATAATCGTCGATGGTGCCCATTTGAAGGGGGGTTACTTGGGTACTAACTTGATTGCCGTGGCGATGGACGGTAATAATGGCATCTTGCCACTAGCCTATGGAATTGGGGCGGGAGAGACGGCCGACGTTTGGACGTGGTTCTTAGGGAACTTACGAGACGCCATTGAATCTGCAGGTGGTATTAGCAACCTGACATTCATCTCTGACAGGGCTCCAGCAATTGCATCCGGCATCTCTGCTGTGTTTCCAGAGGCATTTCATGCCTTGTGCTGTCGTCATCTGTTGATGAACTTGAAAAGCAAATCTTCAAAGGTCAAGCACTTCGAATGGCATTATTGGCAAATGTGTAAGGCGTACCGTAAATCAGATTTTGATCGCCATTATGATGCCATTTCTAGACATTTACCGGCTTCAGCTAAGGTTCTTGCGGACGTGGGAAAAGAAAGATGGTCGAGGCATCACTCAACAAACACACGATATGCTTACCTCACAACTAATAGTGCGGAGTCCATTAACGCCATGACAAAGCATGCAAGGAAACTGCCGGTCACAATGCTATTGGAGTTTTTTAGATCTTCTATACAACAATGGTATTTCAAACATCGGAATACTGCCGCAGCTGTTACAACACCTGTCACACCGTATGCGGAGCACAAAATCGGTAAAAGGGTTAACAAATCGCTGCGCTGGAGGGTCAACCCATCGACAAATATGATATGTGAGGTGGTAGACGGGAAGAAGAATGGGACAGTCAACTTGGAAGCGAGAACATGCACTTGCATGCAATGGCAATTATCAGGTTTACCTTGCGGACACGTATCGGCAGTGACCCGTTACTTTCATATGGACAACGTGTTCGGCTTTGCAGAGAGTTATTTCACCACGGAAACATATCGAGCGGCCTACAGTGAGGCTATAAATCCACTGCCTCATCCTTCAGAGTGGGCAGATCCCGGTAATTTGCAGATTTGCTTGCCGCCGATACTTGTGAAAAGGCAATCTGGTCGCCCACCTGGGCGTGCACGCATTCCTTCTAAAGGAGAGGATAAAGGAAAATACACAAAGCAATGTAGCCGTTGCAAGGAACATGGTCATAGTCGAGTTAATTGTATGGCTCCATACGATAGAACAGACGAGCCAAGCCGATCAAGAACCACAACAAGATCCAAGTCAAAGGCAAAATCAAGATCCAAATCAAGATCGAAAATGGTGAGTTCTCAAAAATATTCATATAAAAACTAACATATTACATTGTATCATTAAATCATCCTCAAATATTTACTTGCAGAAAATGTCCAAAAAATCCACGAATGGCCATATCGAGGACGAAGCTGCAACCAGGTCTCAGCCGACTCAAAGCTATCCAAGTGTTCATTTGAGTGACCCTTAATAAAATAAAACCTATGTTATGTACTAGTTAACAATGTTATTTATGTTTTTATTATCGTGGTTAATTTGAGTGAATGAAATTGCTTGTTGTTCATTTTTTCATGTTTGAACAATACTAAAACATCTTCACTACATAACGATTAACGTTACATAACAATTAAATGGACTCTAACAAAACAGCTTATATAATGATTAACATAATT
Source organism: Helichrysum umbraculigerum (assembly GCA_949592205.1). Taxonomy (NCBI): domain Eukaryota; kingdom Viridiplantae; phylum Streptophyta; class Magnoliopsida; order Asterales; family Asteraceae; genus Helichrysum; species Helichrysum umbraculigerum. The sequence continues at coordinate 199,802,819 of CATIUR010000001.1, read as the reverse complement.
TGGCAAACATCCAATTGATTGAAAAATAGGTACGAATTACAAGATTTGACTACTCACTAGTCGAATAAACGTCTTGCACTTGAAGAACCAGTACTAATTTTAGAAATTCGTACTGGCATTGTTTGATCAGAGTTTGAGAAATGTGCCAGATCGTTACGTGTAACATAGACCTCAATTTCTTTATGAATTTTTGCGTAGTCAGTAATCTGCTTCAGTTGGTCGACATCGTCCGTTATCAATTGTAAACCAGTATCTAGGTCTTTATCAGGCTCTTTATAGTAACAGAACCACTTCTTTGGAGCCCAATAACCTAGCTCTTCCAAAGCGTAATCCAAAAATTTGGTGGAAAATTCGTCGACATCTACGCAATCAATATATGTCAACAAACCTTGCGTGTACATTCTTTTTGCTCCCTGAAAGTGCCCACAGTGATGAAAAGCGATTGAAAACAACTCGGGAACTTCTGCGTATAATTCTTCAGTAAATGATTCTTCATTAATGGATCGGAATTGCCAAAAGTGACCTGATTGAACCATTTTTTAAATTTATATTTCTTATATTCTGAAAATTCGTAAAAATCTTGTCAATGACTGCTTACAATCACACTATTTATAAATGGCAGAATATCACGAAAATCATAGAAAATCTTATCCATTTATTAGAGAATATCCCGCAAATCACGGAAAATCTTATCTAAGAATCTTATCCGAAAATCTAATATCCCGAATATCACGCAAAATCTTATCTAAAAATCCAGATATCTTATCCAACAATTTTATATACCACAAATCACGAAAAAGCGTATCCAAAAATCTTATTCAAAAATCTAAAATCCCGAAAATGTCAAATATATATATATGTGCAATGCATATATACAATGCATATAAATGTACATATAAAAAATAATGTCAAAAAATGTCAAAAAAAAAATGGTTAATTATATATATATATATATCCCGAAAATGTCAAATATATATATATATGTGCAATGCATATATACAGTGCATATAAATGTACATATAAAAAATAATGTCAAAAAAACAAGGTTAAATGTATATATATAAAAAATAATTGAAAAATGCATATATATTATAAAAAATATGTCAAAAAAATGTACATATATAAAAAATAATTGAAAAAAGTAGTGTTCGTGGAAAGCGATCTCGATCTCGGATACGACTAGGAAAGCGATCTCGGATACGACTAGGCAAGACTCATTACTCGACAACGGCTCGGGCATAGGTAACAAGCAAATCGCAAATCGCAAATCTCAGATTTGCTTTTGCGAGGGCACGTAATTCACGCCTACGGCTTGGCTAGCGACTCGTTACTCGCAACGACCTCGGGCATAGGTAAATCGCAAAAAGCAAATCGCAGATTTGCTTTTGCGATGGCATCCTTTACTCGGCCACGACCTCGCATATTTGGTCACTCGCAACTCGCATGCACGGGCTCGCAAAAGCAAATTTGCTTTTGCGAGTTCGGGTGGTATATCGTAAATTTTTTTTTGGAATGGCAAAACGAATGAGTCTATAAAAAAATGTGGCATTTTTTTTAATTTCCCTTATATTAATAGCCTTTATCTATTGCCATGTGATTCTCCTTGACCACGTGACTTCATTTTGTATTTCATTATCACCAATACCCCGTGATCTTAGTTAAACTTTACATCGTCTCCCCTTCAACTTTAATCTAACATAAAATTAAAGTCCCTTAATTTTCTTAATAATTATAGCAATGAACAATACAGTATAATATACGTATATCAATTGAAGACTTACATTAACTAGTTTCAGTTTTAATCAAAATTGTGACACCCCGCAAATTTAAAAGCGATTACATACACTAAACACATGCATTTTTAAGTCTAATCCCCTGACCAAGTGAATTCATAAACTATTTTAGGAGATAAGTCTAGCAAAGCTCATCGATTTAGTACGTGAGGTATTACAAAAAAATGTAATTATTAGTAATTACGCGCGAAACTATCGGAGCGAGTCCGACAAAATAAATATGTACGTTGGTGATACAAATTTTATAAATATCTTGAAACTATTTTATAGTGGATATTTACTTTGAAATATTATGTTAAACATTATTGCATGACGATAAAACATTAAAAGTTTATACGTTTTATATAAGACGTAACGAATGCAACAAAATAAATAAAACAAACCCAACAACTAAACTAGTCAAAAATAATATTTTTGAAACTCAATATTAATTATTTCGAAAAATACTTCAAAATATTTTGACGCGAAATAACGTTAACTAACAAAATGAATATAACGCCCCGCAAATTGAAACGCGATTACATACACTAAACACATGCATTTTTAAGTCTAATCCCCTGACCAAGTGAATTCACAAACTATTTTAGGAGATAAGTCTAGCAAAGCTCATCGATTTAGTACGTGAGGTATTACAAAAATTGTAATTATTAGTAATTACGCGCGAAACTATCAGAACGAGTCCGACAAAATAAATATGTACGTTGGTGATACAAATTTTATAAATATCTTGAAACTATTTTATAGTAGATATTTACTTTGAAATATTATGCTAAACATTATTGCATGACGATAAAACATTAAAAGTGCATGTGTTTAGTGTATATAATCGCGTTTAAATTTGCGGGGTGTCACAAAAATAACCCTGAATACTTTAACATAAAATATTGTTTTGACTATAAACGTGTTAACTTAGATGTGTAAATGTTATCTATCTGAAATCCTAAGTAAGCACCAACTAAATTCAAGAAATCAAATTACAAGGAGAGGAGTTTCGACCGAAGAAACAAAATACTACTTGGGCGCACGTGAGACAACATAGACCACGTGTAACCACTCAAGACTCACGTGACTCTTATCTTGCTAGCAGGACCCTCCGTACTAATTTGCGGTTGTTGTATGGGAGGTGATCCTCACACACCCATTTTTAGTGGGTGTTTGGGGGTTTATTTGCATTGCTTATTTACTTAATAAGCTTCCTTACTAGTGTTTGGATAAACCCAATTTATGTTGCTTATTTTGCTTATTTGTGAGAGGCTTCAAAATAAGCTTGAAAATTTTAGCTTATTTGCTTATAATCAATAAGCTCAACAAATAAGCTCCCCCAAACACCACCTTAGTTCATATACAACTTTTAATGTAAACTTCCTATTCTATCCTTTAACTAATTTAAAAAAAAATGGTTAAAAATTAATTTTGGTAAAGGAACAAAAGTCAAGCAATTTAAGTTCTCTGATCCAACTATTTCTCCAACCACGGTGTCTTCTAAACTTAATCACCAATATCAATAACTTATCTTTCTTCTTTCTCTATTTTTATTGAGTTTATGTTCTTCCTCAATATTTTCAAACTGTCAACACCTTCCTTACAGATTATTATTGTACTTAATAATTACGGATCATGCCCCTTATTTTATTGTTACCATAGTCCCATTTATGGTTTTTGTAATTTATGTGATTTGGGTTTTAGAATTTAGATTGATTTGTGTTGCGATGTTAATATAAATTGAAATGTGGTTTTGCTATAAAATAATTTATTGATTGATTTGCATCTTGTCTCCGCTTTGTGCATATCTGAAAACTTAGTATTTAATTATTTATTAATTTTGTTTTTCGTTCAATTAATTAAAGGGTAGAATAGGAAGTTTACATTAAAAGGTGTATATGGACTAAAAATGGGTGTTTGTATGATTTGCCAATCTAGTATATACATAAATTTGTAATTTTGTAAAGGGAATTTAATAGATTTGTCCTTTTTTTCGCAAGTATAATTCGTTTTGCCACTTCCAAAAAGAAATTGCCGATTTACCCTACCCGGGCGCAGGTCGCATCATGCGACCGACCCAATACACGAGTAAAAGACAAGCAAAACGAGCCTAAGCCGACTAGATCACACGGACGCAAGTTGCATGATGCGACCTGCGACCCATACGCTGCGACTACGACCCATACTATGCTTCACAAAAATACAAATGGGAGGTGATAGGGATATTTAAGCCGCGAGGTGGTCGTAGAATTTGGAATTCCGGTCGCAGGTTGCGTCATGCGACTTGCGCCCGAGTGATCTAGTCGGCTTAGGCTCATTTTGCTTTGTCTTTTACTCGTGTATTGGGTCGGTCGCCGATCGCAAAGGTCTGGTCGCAGGTCGCATGATGCGACCTGCGATCGAGTAGGGCAAATCGGCAATTTTTTTTTTGAAGTGGCAAAATGAATTATACTTGCGGAAAAAAGGGCAAATTTATTAATTTCCCTTTTGTAAATGCTAGTATATAACACGATAAAGTAAAAAAATAATTGTACCATGTGAATTATAATATAACAATACATAATTTCATATATTATTAAAGATTCTTAGTCAGTTAAAATGTTACAAATTGTGGGATCTCACTTAAAAAGCCTAACCAAATACATAATAATTTGATGGTAAAAATGTGGATTATGTGAAATTTCGTGAGTGGAAAAAATTCATGAAAGAAGACTCAATATATTTATGAATTTGTATACTTAAATATAGAATAAAAACATTTGATTGAGATTACCGGTTCTTTTTTAGGTATACTTCGAATCGAAATATATTGATTATTGCATCGTCAAAAACCAAACTGTCGATTTCACCTTCATTTCGATTATACCGATTCAGTTATTTCAATATTTTCTGTCGCTGGACGGTTGTGGCAAACTGAAACTATGGCACGTTATATTTCGATTGAATATTTGAATGAATGAATGATAAAAAGTAAGAGGAGTCATGTTCATGTTCGTCTCTGAGGAGCAGTGTTTTAAGACCCGGTTCGACCGGCCCGGTCGGACCATATTTTTAGAGAATTCCGGTTCAAAAAACCCGGTTTTTTCGATACTTTGACTAGTCAATGACCCGGTTGACCCGGCCGGTCGGACCGGGAACCGGACCGGCACATTGACCCGGTTTCATGTTTTTTTTTTTACAATTTCTATGTACATTTAATAATGTATAAGTAGGGAATGTTAACTGATTGTGTATTTCCAGAATAATGAGGATAATGAGGGAATCTTTGACTGATATGTCATTACCATTTATTACTCTATGGATTATATAATTATTATATTGATGTGTATTCCAAGAATAACAAGGGAATCGATGTGTCATCACCCTTTATTACTCTATGGATTATAATTATTATTATACAAGATATAATTAATAATTATAATTATAATTATAAAAAATTAAAAAGTTCACTAAATACTACTACTGTATACTATTATTAACTCCGGTCCGACCTTCCGGCCCAACCAGTCTGACCAGAAATTAACACTTTTCCGGGTCGACTAAAAACCCGGGTTTTAAAACACTGCTGAGGAGTAAATTGCATTTCGCACATGCTTAAAAATATCTGATATGTAAGTGGGCTAAATATATGGACCACGCCCACTTTTGTGAAATATAAGGACAGGCTGGACAGCTCATTTTGAGGGCCCATTTAAGGATAGATAGATAAAGAGCACATGGGTTAAATAATCCACACTTGATGCAAACCACAAATATACTGACACAATATATAATGCTCATGTACGTGATCAAACTCAAAACCGGTCCAACCGACCATATATCTGAGCGAACCGACCTTGGTTAATTCGCAGTAATATTTTCTTAGACTTGAATCGGTTTTTGGCCGTAATATCTAAACCGGAATGTAAGTTGTCTTCTCGTAATCTTTTCTAAAATATACTTACAAAAATATTACTATAAATAAATCAAATGGAGCAATAAATAAATTACTTTTACTAATAAAGCGAATCGATTCAAGTTATATGTTTACTAACTGCAATTTCTAATGCTTCGTGTCGAGATGAAAACAAGAGAAAAATAAACTGAAAACCTATTGAAGTAAAAAATGAACTATTTGGATTTGTAAAATATATATACATATGGGCTCGGAAAAGGGCCAGTCTTTAAGTTGCAAGTTTGCAACCACTCGGGCTGAAAAAAGAGTTAATGGGTCAAGGGGTTTTATAGAGGGATGACCGGATGACCATGACCCAAAAGATCTCTCCCATAATATAAGTTTTTATAGAAATGCTTTCCCATAATATAAGCTAATACGTTTTTAACTTTTTTGCAAATCAAACCTGAACTGCCAAAAGTTTGAGTTTTATTAAATACCTCTAAATCTATGTGTCCGGTGCCAACTTCCTTTGTCGGTTGGGAACTGATATGTGTCTATCAACTAACACCGTAGTCACGGCCTCGTCGGTGGCTTCTCGTCACTATACCGACGCACGGGGAGACGAGGGAGTGGGCCCAATTCATTATTTAAATGTTTGTTTTATTTAGTGTATATAAATAAATGAAGGTGTATTGATAAATTTGAGGCCTAAAAGTTAAAGTGACACGATCATTGTTGACACCGTTATATCGGTTGTGTGTCAGTTTGGGGAGTGCTAAAATGACTCTAAGGTGGCAAAACTAACACAATAACTAATACACCCACCGTTGGGATTGATCTCATATGATCATTACCACATATAATTCACTGATTTTCTCTCTACTTAATTAACAATTATATATTTTCCAACTTCAACCGATCAAATTTGTTAGCACAAATTCAGGTCTTTATATATAGACATACTAAGAACTTTCCATCGTAACTATACTGTACCTAACAAAAAAACTTCAATGAAAGATAGAGTGAGTAATTGTAACTGAGAGTGTAAACAAGACAAGACTATTCATAAGTTACTTGAGACTGACACGAAAAGTATTCGTAATCAACTCAATACAAGTCGAGTTGAGGTCGAGCTCGAGCTACTCGAGTAAACCTTTGAGTTGAGCTTGAGTATTAATATACTCGGCTCTAGAGGCTAGCAAACCTAATTGATTATTTTATGAATATTAACACATTTACCAATTTTTTTTAATAAACTTCTAGTCTAGTCGAGCATGAAAGTATCTATCGGAGTCGAGTTTAGCTTGAAACTATCGAGTCGAGTAGTGACGTAGCGCTAACTCTTAATTAACTAAATACTAATATTTAAATGGGTTAATAATGGTTTAATCCCTGAATTTTCAACTTATTTTCGTTTTAACCACTCAATTTTTTTTAAATGTTTTAACCACTCAACTTAGAGTCAATAATGGTTTAATCCCCGAACTTTCAATTTGTTTTCGTTTTAACCACTCAACTTTGTTCTAAACGTTTTAACCACTCAACTTATGAGTTGACCATACTTTAACCACTAAAGTTCATTTGCCCATTTAAAAAAACCCTTTTGTTAACTTATAGCGAAAGTTTAGATCGGGATATATACACTCCAAACTGATTTTTTTATCGATCAAGGTTGTCAAGATAGAGATCTTACCTAGGATCTTTTTGTCTTCACAAGATCGAAATCGTAAGATCAAATCGGGATCGTAAGATCTTACGATTTCGATTTGAGCATTGGATCTTACGATATCGATCCGATCCGATCTTACTTAACATGAATATAAGGTTAAGAAAATATAAATTAGTTAATTTTTGTCCAATAAAAGGTTAATAGGTTTATTATTTAATTAATTACTACACGTAAAACTATTCAGTTTTTAAACTAAAATAGTTTAACAAGTGAAAATCTATATCAGTAATTACAAATATAATAATCTAAGTCGCTATGATAAATATGAATTTAAAACGCCCCTAATATTATGAACATTTTTTTTTTTTTTTAAACATCGCGGAAGCAATATCCCATATATATATATAAACCTGAATCATCCAAAATACACATAATCATTTACATAAGTATTTCGTTATATAACTACACAAAATAGATGGGCGTTACTTTAACAAAACGTTTAAAGTAGTACAAAAGTCATCAGAGTTTCATCATTGTCGAACATTCCTTCAATTTACTCCGAGACCCGCCCTTAACAAAATATATTAACCTGCAAGGAGTAAACAACGGGATTAGCACGAAGCTAAGTGAGTTAACTCATTACTAACACTACACTTAGTTGGGCACTATGAGTCTACAACAATTAACACAATTGACTCAACATCACTAGAGGATCGGTGGCCCTTGTGGCACCCTCAGCCGCGGTGGCCCACCAAGCGACACTTACACCACTGCAGCCAATACAGTGGTTAACCGATAACGGTTTGCTACCTTTAGTCAACACAAGCTCTATTCACAACACATGTGTACAACTCTTGTGTTGACTAACCTGTAACAAAACGTCCAACAAGTTGACCTCCTTAACACAATCACCAATGAATCTCTTAACATTTGCTTACTAATTCACAAACGCTTAACACATGAATGAAATAAATAACACTAGAAGTAACCACATAAGTGATCACTAAATATAGTGAGAGATCTAAGTCAACTCACCTGTATCGATCCCGTCTCCACTCAAAATTCTAACTTTATTGAGTCTTCGGCGGTTCTGAAACATACGAGAAATCCAAGTCAAACTCAAAATCATACTATATATACTCCCTCCGTCCCATATTAATAGTCCACTATTCCTTTTTGGGTTGTCCCAAATTAATTGTCCACTTCCAAAAATGGATAAAAATGATGAGCTAAAATCCTTTTATACCCCTACTTTATATATGTAAGACAAAAAAGTAGGTAAAAAGTAAGGGGTAGAATTGTCATGTTATCAAAAAGTAAGAGAGAAGTTGATGTTTTCTTAAACTGCGTGTTTCTTGTCTGGGGACAATTAAATTGGGACGGAGGGAGTACTTAATATCCACCATCAAACATATACTAAGCAATATAATACAATGTACAAGTTAAATTACCTAATTAAGCTAAATTTAAAAGCTGCCCAGTCAAACCATGGGAATACGATCGTACTTAATTGAGTACGCCGTACTCCCATGAATACGCTCCATGAGTACGCCGTACTCCCGGGAATACGATCGTATTCAAGTGAATACGCCGTACTCCCGACCAATTACAAGCTCAGTTTTGATCAGACCTTTACTTTGGGAGTACGATCGGGAATACGATTGGGAATACGCCGTACTCCCTGGAATACGAACGTACTCCCAGGAGTACGATCGTACTCCCTCATCTTCCAGGTCTGCGCAGATGCAGATTTCTGCACTATTCATGTTCGAACCAAAAACCACAAAATCGACCAAAACTTAGTTATAACTCAAATCTATACCATTATTTAGCTATCAAAACACTTAGTAACATCATATAACATAGTTTAAATCATCAAATCGCCACAATTCATTCTAATCACTTCTAACCTATCAATTTTCATTCAAACTAAAAACTCAAGAAATCTATCATGTTTTATCATGTAATCAAGTAAAAGAAGTTCAATCATCATCATCAAATCGATATACAAACATCTATTTAGCTCATCAAGCTTCAAATCATAATAATCAATAATTTGCTTAAAACTCATCATATATATATAAAATATAACTTACAAGATAAAGAGGAAGCAAGAATGAGATGATGAGGATGATTATCTTAGTGATTACAAGCTTCAATCTTCAATCAATTGGATTTAAGCTTTTGATTTGTAAGAGATTTTAGCTAGGTTTTTTTTTTTTTTTAGTTAGGTTTAGAAACTAGTGAAAAATGAAGAATTGGGAAAAATGATCGGCCTCCCCTTTTTAAATAAACCGACCCATTTGAGTTACAGTACAATATTATACCCCTTTTTGCTCTATTGCCTGGAACCTAAATACCAATTGCGATAAAATTATTTTATTTTACCGTCGTCTAATATTATTTAAAACAAATAATATTTTACTAGTCACAATATCTCCTGAGACTTATTTACCTATTAATTTCATAATCAAACATATTTAAACAATTAAACGTACGTATTTAAATTTAAAGAAATACCTGATTCTACTGGGCCCGATTTCAGGGTGTTACAAATCTTCCCTCCTTAAGAGATTTCGTCCCCGAAATCTAACTAGACTCGAATAAACTAGGATAACGAGCCCTCATACTTGACTCAGTCTCCCAGGTAAGGTTTTCTCCTAAACTATGTCTCCATTTCACTTAAACCATAGGTATCTCTTTCCTGCGCAATTTGTTTACTTTTCTATCAACTAACTCGACAGGCTGTTCTACTAATTTCTGATTTAGGTCAACTCTAAGATCTCGTAACGGAAGGATTTGGTTTTGATCCTCCACATTACATTTCCGCAAATAGCAAACATTAAAGGTGTCGTGAATACCACTTAATTCAGAAGGAAGGTCTAAGGCAACGGTTTGGTCATTAACTACTTGGCGGATTTTAAATGGACCTATAAATCTCGGAGCCAATTTTCCACGCTTACCAAAACGAATCACGCCCTTCCAAGGTGACACTTTCAAATAAACCAATTCGCCTTCGACAAAATTAACGGGTCGACGACGCGGATCAGCATATTGTTTCTGTCTATCTCTGGCGGCTTTCAATTTCTCGCGAGCTATAGCAACTTTATCAGCCGTAATCTGAACAATATCGGGACCCGCAAACTGTTTTTCCCCCGCCTCTAACCAACAAGTCGGCGTTCGACAACGACGTCCGTAAAGCCTTTCATATGGCGGCATGCCAATGCTAGAATGATACGAGTTATTATACGCAAATTCCACCAAAGGTAGGTGAGAATCCCAAGACCCTCCATACTCCAATACACACGCCCGTAACATATCCTCAAGTGTTTGAATGGTTCTTTCTGACTGTCCATCTGTCTGAGGATGATATGCAGTACTAAGATTAACTCGAGTACCTAACTCTTTCTGAAGACTCTACCAAAAGCCTGACACAAACCGGGAATCTCGATCTGACACAATAGATAATGGAATTCCGTGCCTCGATACAATCTCATTAATATACAATTGAGCCAAACGAGTCAAAGAAGCGGTTTCACTAGTCGCAAGAAAATGGGCGCTTTTAGTTAAACGATCAACAACAACCCAAATCATATCGTTGCCTTTCTGCGTACGTGGTAATTTGGTGACAAAATCCATAGTGATGTGTTCCCATTTCCACTCGGGTATCTCCAATTGTTTCAACGAACCATAAGGCTTTTGATGCTCGGCTTTTACTTGGGAACAAATATGACATGATTCCACAAATCTTGCTACATCCGTTTTCATTGTTGGCCACCAATAGAGAGGTTTCAAATCGTTATACATTTTTGTGCTACCGGGATGAATAGATAGTCTTGATTTATGAACCTCCGTCAAAATCAACTCTCGAAGTCCACCAATTAATGGGACCCAAACCCGATACTGAAAAGTTTTCAACCCACGTGAATCATCAACTAACAAATCCTTTCGTTTCAACATGATCTCAGATTTCAAATTAACATCCAATAAAGCTTCAATATGGGCGACTCTAAGCTGAGAAATCAAATCAGAGGACACCTCTAATCGCATAAAACAATTCTTGTCACTAGCTATATTTCTACTCAACGCATCCGCAACCACATTTGCTTTACCCGGGTGATAACGAATCTCACAGTCGTAATCTTTAATTAATTCCAACCACCTCCTCTGACGCATATTCAATTCTTTTTGTGAAAACATGTACCGAAGGCTTTTATGATCCGTGCAAATTACACATTTCGTACCATACAAATAATGTCTCCAAATCTTCAAGGCAAAAATTACAGCCGCAAGCTCCAAATCATGTGTCGGATAATTCTTTTCATGAGGTTTAAGTTGTCTAGAAGCATACGCAATTACACGATCTCTTTGCATTAAAACACCACCTAATCCGGTATGCGATGCATCACAATATACAATGAAATCATCCGACCCGTCAGGTAACGCCAAAACCGGGGCTTGACACAATAATTGCTTTAATGTCTGAAAAGCTGCCTCTTGTTGTTCGGTCCACTGAAATTTCACATCCTTCCGAGTTAACTTAGTCAATGAGCTCGCAATTTTGGAAAAATCTTTGATAAACTTTCTGTAGTATCCTGCTAATCCAAGGAAACTTTTAATTTCTGAAGGAGACTTAGGCGCATTCCAATTCATAACAGCTCTCACTTTAGATGGATCCACTCTAACCCCGTCTTTGCAAATAATATGTCCCAAAAACTGCACCTCACGCAACCAAAACTCGCATTTCGAAAACTTTGCATAAAGCTGCTCTCTTTTCAAAGTTTCAAGTATCAATCTCAGATGCATTTCATGATCCGCTTCAGACTTGGAATAAATCAAAATATCGTCGATAAACACAATCACAAACTGATCAAGATAAGGACGACACACACGATTCATTAAATCCATAAAGATTGCAGGAGCATTCGTTAACCCAAACGGCATAACCAAAAACTCATAGTGACCATATCTTGTGCGAAAAGCGGTTTTAGGAATATCTTCCTCACGAACTCGGACTTGATGATATCCCGATCTCAAATCGATTTTTGAAAAATATGAGGATCCTTGTAATTGATCAAACAGTTCATCAATTATGGGCAACGGGTATTTGTTCTTCACTGTCCTCTTATTTAATTCCCGATAATCAATGCACATACGGAGAGTACCATCCTTCTTCTTCACAAACAACACGGGAGCACCCCACGGTGATGAACTCGGCCTAATAAATCCCTTATCTAACAATTCCTGAATTTGACCCATCATTTCACGGATTTCGGAAGGAGCTAATCTATAAGGAGCCCTTGCTACAGGAGACGAACCAGGAATTAAGTCAATTTGGTATTCTACATCTTTTACAGGGGGAAGGCCAGGCAATTCATCCGGAAACACTTCCGAATATTCAGAAACCACCCGAATATCGGAAATAGATTTCTTTACTAATTTGACATCTACTACATAGGCCACAAAGGATTCACAACCCTTAACTAAAGACTTCCTAGCCTTCATCATGGATATTACCGGAATACTACCCTTGATACGTTCCCCACGCGCCACAACATATGATTGATTGGAAACTGGGATTTTTATCAACTTTTTATGACAAGAGATGTCGGCTTTGTTTTGACTCAGCCAGTCCATACCAAGAACAACATCAAAACTAGGGATTTGCATCAATAGGAAAGAAACTAGAAATTCATGATCCTCTATTTGTATACTAGCTCCGGCTACCAATGTGGTAACAGAAACTGTCTTACCATCAGCTACCTCAACTTCTAAGGGATTAGAAATCACAGAGGGCATCAATTTCAGTTTATCACAAAATTGCACAGATATAAACGAGCAATTTGCTCCAGAATCAAATAATACACGGGCTGGTACAGAGTTAACAAGGAAAGTACCAGTAATCACATCATCAGTAAGCACAGCATCATCCACGGTCATTTGGAAAGCTCGACCAGTAGCAGCTGGTGGATTCTTCCTTTTCTGGCCAGAAGATGAGGAACCTCTAGCCGCACCCGTACCCTGCTTCCTTGCATCAGGACAATCACCCGCTCTATGTCCTTCTTTATGACATGTCCAACACACGTTATTTGGATAAGTACAATCACTCGCATTATGACCCAACACTCCACATTTCATACACCTAGATGTCCGAATAGAACAAGGTCCGGTATGTTTTGATCGACATCTTGCACAATATGAATTATCCATCGGAACACCACCATAACTGGTTTTCTTGTTTGATCGAGAAGGTTGCCATCTTTGTTTTCCCCTACCGGAAGAATCACCCTTCGGTTTCTGTGCATACTTCTCTTTATTGAGCAATTTCTTAGCCATGAAATCACTATCAGCGGATCGTGCCCACTCAAAAGCCTGAGAAATACTACTAGCTAATCGCACAGTGGTACGGTAATCTGGTGGTAAGGTTTTCACAAAATGACTAATTTTATTTCGTTCAGTCGGGACCCACGGTTGCACAAATCTTAATTTTTCAGAAAATTGTCGGATAAGCTCATCGATTGACATCTCATCAGTCTTTCGTAAATCCATAAATTCCTGTCTGACACGGTCAAGATTATATTCCGAACAGAACTGTTTGCATACCTCAGCATGAAAATCCTGCCACCTAATGGAACTCTTTTGTTGTGGAGTAAAATGAGCAGTTATTGAATCCCACCAGAAAATAGCTTCACCTTTCAATAATTGGATAGCATATGGAACTTTGTCTTCCTCATCACAGTGACAAACCTCTAGCTTTCTTTCCACATCCCGCAACCAGTCTAAGGTAACCGTAGGATCAGGACTTCCAGAGTAAGAGGATGGTTTACTAGACATGAAAGTTTTGAGAGAACATCCTTTCTTCGACACATGAAAGGGTGGAAACAAATGTGCCTGATAACCAGTCGATCCAAATGAAGGAAACGGAATTGATGACTGAAAATCATAACCCTGCTGCTGTTGTTGTGAAACATAAGGAAAAGTAACCGGAATCCGAGTAGAAGCAGTAATGGGAGGGGTAGTAGTAGCAACATGCGAATAAGTAGGAATGGCCTGTTGAGATGACCCTACACGCTCTCTCTCAAGTTCTACTACCCGGTTCTCTAATCTTAATATATACTCTTGACTAGTTTCAACTTCTGTATTTACCGGATTCGAAGTACCATTATGATCCACGTCTTCTGGGGCGGAGTGAACAGCAGAGGCATTATAAAGAGTACGGGGTGGTTGCTCATTTTCTGCCATCTGTATCACAACACATCTCAACACTTGTTAATTGTTAGCACTAATATACTAACTTATTTCACTCTATGGCTAATCCCACAACCCGAAATGTTTGACAACTCGACACTAGATTTGGGATTAAACACTCTAAGTTGTTCAATTCGCCCAAATCTAAGCTCTGATACCAACTTAAAACGCCCCTAATTTTATGAACATTTTTTTTTTATATAAACATCGCGGAAGCAATATCCCATATATATATATAAACCTGAATCATCCAAAATACACATAATCATTTACATAAGTATTTCGTTATATAACTACACAAAATAGATGGGCGTTACTTTAACAAAACGTTTAAAGTAGTACAAAAGTCATCAGAGTTTCATCATTGTCGAACATTCCTTCAATTTACTCCGAGACCCGCCCTTAACAAAATATATTAACCTGCAAGGAGTAAACAACGGGATTAGCACGAAGCTAAGTGAGTTAACTCATTACTAACACTACACTTAGTTGGGCACTATGAGTCTACAACAATTAACACTATTGACTCAACATCACTAGAGGATCGGTGGCCCTTGTGGCACCCTCAGCCGCGGTGGCCCACCAAGCGACACTTACACCACTACAGGCCAATACAGTGGTTAACCGATAACGGTTTGCTACCTTTAGTCAACACAAGCTCTATTCACAACACATGTGTACAACTCTTGTGTTGACTAACCTGTAATAAAACGTCCAACAAGTTGACCTCCTTAACACAATCACCAATGGATCTCTTAACATTTGCTTACTAATTCACAAACGCTTAACACATGAATGCAACAAATAACACTTGAAGTAACCACATAAGTGATCACTAAATATAGTGAGAGATCTAAGTCAACTCACCTGTATCGATCCCGTCTCCACTCAAAATTCTAACTTTATTGAGTCTTCGGCGGTTCTGAAACATACGAGAAATCCAAGTCAAACTCAAAATCATACTATATATACTTAATATTCACCATCAAACATATACTAAGCAATATAATACAATGTACAAGTTAAATTACCTAATTAAGCTAAATTTAAAAGCTGCCCAGTCAAACCATGGGAATACGATCGTACTTAATTGAGTACGCTGTACTCCCATGAATACGCTCCATGAGTACGCCGTACTCCCGGGAATACGATCGTATTCAAGTGAATACGCCGTACTCCCGACCAATTACAAGCTCAGTTTTGATCAGACCTTTACTTTGGGAGTACGATCGGGAATGCGATTGGGAATACGCCGTACTCCCTCATCTTCCAGGTCTGCGCAGATGCAGATTTCTGCACTATTCATGTTCGAACCAAAAACCACAAAATCGACCAAAACTTAGTTATAACTCAAATCTATACCATTATTTAGATATCAAAACACTTAGTAACATCATATAACATAGTTTAAATCATCAAATCGCCACAATTCATTCTAATCACTTCTAACCTATCAATTTTCATTCAAACTAAAAACTCAAGAAATCTATCATGTTTTATCATGTAATCAAGTAAAAGAAGTTCAATCATCATCATCAAATCGATATACAAACATCTATTTAGCTCATCAAGCTTCAAATCATAATAATCAATAATTTGCTTAAAACTCATCATATATATATAAAATATAACTTACAAGATAAAGAGGAAGCAAGAATGAGATGATGAGGATGATTATCTTAGTGATTACAAGCTTCAATCTTCAATCAATTGGATTTAAGCTTTTGATTTGTAAGAGATTTTAGCTAGGTTTTTTTTTTAGTTAGGTTTAGAAACTAGTGAAAAATGAAGAATTGGGAAAAATGATCGGCCTCCCCTTTTTAAATAAACCGACCCATTTGAGTTACAGTACAATATTATACCCTTTTTTGCTCTATTGTCTGGAACCTAAATATCAATTGCGAGAAAATTATTTTATTTTACCGTCGTCTAATATTATTTAAAACAAATAATATTTTACTAGTCACAATATCTCCTGAGACTTATTTACCTATTAATTTCACAATCAAACATATTTAAACAATTAAACGTACGTATTTAAATTTAAAGAAATACCTGATTCTACTGGGCCCGATTTCAGGGTGTTACAGAATTGATGCTATGATGTTTAAAGTATAAAAGTTTTATTAATTTGTCATGCAATTAATCTTTTATATGCATTATAATACACATTTATAAGATCAAATCGAAATCGTAAGATCTTACGATTTCGATCTTGTGAAGACAAAAACGATCCTAGGTAAGATCTCTATCTTGACAACCTTGATCGATAAAAAAATCAGTTTGGAGTTTATATATCCCGATCTAAACTTTTGTTATAAGTTAACGAAAGGGTTTTTTTAAATGGGCAAATGAACTTTAGTGGTTAAAGTATAGTCAACTCATAAGTTGAGTGGTTAAAACGTTTAGAACAAAGTTGAGTGGGTAAAACGAAAACAACTTGAAAGTTTGGGGATTAAACCATTATTGACCCTAAGTTGAGTGGTTAAAACATTTTAAAGAAAGTTGAGTGGTTAAAACGAAAATAAGTTGAAAGTTCAGGGATTAAACCATTATTAACCCTATTTGAATACCAATAATTGAGTCGAGTCGAGCCGAGCTCGAAAGTATCAGTTCATTAATCGAGTCGAGCTCGAGATAGAAATTTCTAGCTCGATCGAGCTCGAGTCGAGTTTCAAATTTTCTAATCGACTCAAGTTCGAGCTTGAGTATTGTAAGACCCTCCTTTTCATACAAACACATTTTATATTTTTAAACTCCTCGGAAGCGGTCCCAATAAAACTTTCCTTATTTACTTGTACCAAAAGGTGTTACTTTTCGAAACATCATAATTATAAGTTATAAGTAAACATTATTACAAAACATTTAAACATAATCGGGTGTTACTTAAAACTCCAAAACTTTAATTTTAAAAACATCAGAGTATCCGCGATAGTAGTCAAACATTCCATTCCAGAATCCCAAAACCCGATCCAATATCCCAACATAATCTGCAAAATGTTTAACAACGAGGGGTTAGCTTATTGCTAAGTGAGTGACATTACAATCTACAATTCAAACCAGAAATAACAAAACCAACTACAACAACTGAGCACCTATCCAGCTAACTGCAAACTACTCAAAAGTGAATGGAACTGTAACCGACAGTTCCACCCACAAGAAACGACTGATAAACTACAACAATTAATCACAGTGCACATAACCACATAAACACGTATCGTCAAGAGGACCGGCGGTTCCTGATAATACAACTTATCACAAGGACCAACAATACCAGAAACCACGACCACTGGGCGCCATGCCATTCCCAGTAATCTACCGATAGCTTGAGTACTACCTTCACTGACATAATCACATCTTCAACTATGTGTATCAGAAGCGCTCAGACAACTACACAATAGTACTCAAACCCAACCCACACGCTGACCTCTGAATCAACCACCTTGTCAATCAACCAAGCAACTTACAACCAACAACAACTGTCAACTGGTACAACTGAATCAACTATGCAACTATGTCAACTAAACAGAATCAATCACTTTAACAACTTACCAATTACGATTACGACAACTATCAAATATTCTACTAAACAATCATCATAGCAATAACTCATTATCCCACAATTTCATGTTCAGCCCAAACCATATCCATATCTAATTCTCATTAACCCAACCCGATTATATCAATTTCAACAACCCAATCCCAACTTGATTAACAACTCAGACAAATACAGCAACTAATAACAAACATGTTCAGCAACTAATAACAAACATGTTCACCCGTTGCAACTGAGCTTGTTACAACTGGGTTGAACTGAGGATTATAATCCCACTCACCAAATCCATGTCCATCCACTCGGTGGTCTAATATTACCGAGTCTTCAATTTATCTGAGAATAAGAATAATAACAAGTCAGTAACTGATTCCAATAAATCTTCAATTTATATTCAATATAAAATACTAATCAATATTATTCACAATAATATTATATTTCACATTACCAATAAAATTCACAAGCAACATATACTTGATCTCTAATAAAATCATTTATAATCTAATGATAATTCATATAATCATACCCATTTCCAAGTACTCATTTACATTAACCATTTTACAATTCACTAAACTCACTTCAATAATATTCTATCAAATATATTTACTTATTAACAACACATAGCACATAAATACGTACGTAGCATATATGTCAGCTTTCGTAAACAACACGAGTACTCACATTGGGTTTTGAAGATACTTAAAAGATGATTCATGCTTCTTGGGCTTGTCACCTAAGCTTCTTTACTTGTACCATAAGCTATATATACTTTGATCCATGAGTGCTTCATATACTTGTACATTTAGCTTTCTCTACTTGTACTCTAAGTCTCTAAGTTAATGTAACACCATTTCCTTCTTACTTCTAATATTATTGCATTCTTACATTATAAATCACTCTTCTTAATCTATATATATGTGTCTGATTTCGTATGTATGCAAAAAGAAACATTTGAAAAGTAATCTTCTTTTTTATAGTGAAACTATGATTAGTCAACAAAACTCTATGGATGCATGGATAACACATAAGCTACTCTAAATAATGAATATGGTAATACGTGGCTTATTATGAAAAGTCTTGTTGACTAAAACTTTTGATGACTCATGAAAGTCACTAAGCTTATTTGAAGTTTAAGTCCTATGCTAATTTATTGCCACGTAGAGATTAATTAAAATACATCATCACTCTAGCTAGTTGTAGGTTAGTGTTTGACACCTTTTACAATTCATTTGGCAATTTACTCTAATCGTATTTCCTTTATCTCCATATATACATACATACATTTATAAATATTTATTGATTGATACATAACTCTAATTTCATAGGAGCATTTGACCACATTAATTAAATAAAACATATAATTTCTATATGGAACACAAATATTTATCACATCCACCAAAATAGTTGAACATAATAAAATCAATAAAAGTAGGATGTTACAAGTATCGGCAAATTTGACTTGAAACATTTTAGTAATAAGTTATTTAGAGTAATAAATGAGGGAGATTTGGGAGTAATATGACGTGTTGAACAATCAAAAGGAACAAGTGTTTAAAGACGTAAATCGTGATTGTCTTATTACTAAAACGGTTCCAATGCCTCATATAAATGTTGTCACCAACTTAATACGAGCGTTAGAGGCTCTATATAAAAATGGAGATAATTTCACACATATGGAAGAACTCAAACATCAAATGACGTATTTACTCGTTCACCCATGACTATATGATCGAGTTCATCATACATGTTATATACGTCGACACACTTGAACGTCGTTTGTCCATGTTCTTCAAGCGGTATATTATCTTCATCGTAATTACGGAGTCGTATCTATCAAATGATCAGTACTTCTCGAGTAGATACCTTGCTGTGTGATAATAAGCTGTTTGTTATGTTTAAAACTTTAAATGTTGCAGTTAAGTATTTGATTTTAATCGCCACTTATACGAAATTCTGTGTTTTACTAGTTGTTTCACGTTTCAGAATATTTAGTAATTAATAAAACGAGCCGAGCTTTGTACCCTTAGTTGTGAATGCTAAATGACTAAAGATTAGATCGAGTTATATCCTTCTTCAAGGTAGTAATTTTTATATTATGAAAAAAAATTTAATGCCAGATGTAATGAAAGCCCTACATAGTAAGTTACTGATGAACCCAAATCGATCGAGTAGGTACAAAAGCATGAGGTTGAGTTGGTCGCGGTCTCACAAAATTTAATCACCGGTGGCACAAAGAATTCGAAATTCACTCCACTTAATAGTTTATTAAGTTTATTGAAACAATGGTGTGCACCGCCTAAATATGAGTGGTAATACTCTTATATTACCTATAACTTTTCAACTAATTTTGCACTAAGCCGAGTTAATTGACTGGTGTCATGTGTTACTACCGGCTTTAACGTAATTCAGCCCTTGGGTTGAGTACAAAAACGAAACCAGAAACCAAACGATTGAAGGGTTGAACCGGTGACGGCACGGTTATGATCAACATGTAAATAATAACAATTTAATGACTTAATTTAGTGACAACGTAATTTTATGAAACTATATATATACGATTTATCTAATATTAACGCTTGTTTTTTTAGCACTTAAACCATTGAATGTGATAATCAAACGCTTGTTTTTTTTTTTTTTAATCTATTGAGCCATAGAGGCCGGGATAGCCCAATTGCAATTGGCCATGACCCAAAAAGATCCCTTAGCTTCCATAATGCAAACTTACTAGCTAGTAGTAACATTTGTTACTTTTTTAATTGTCTATAAATGTGATGAGAGATTGGGGTGTGTTTGGATGAGGGGTTTCTAGGAGTTTTTGGGGGCTTGAAGCTTCTATTTTTTATAAGCCCCAGCCATAAGTCTTGTTTGGCAACATTAAAAAAATGGGGCTTCTTGAAAAAATAAGCCTTCAGAAGCCCTTAAACAATAAGTTTTTTGAGGTGGCTTTTGAATAGAAGCCTAAGTCCCAGCTCTAGCCCCAAGCTCCATCTTCAACCCCAGCTCCAGCCACAAGCTCCAACCCGTTGTTGCCAGACACACCCTGGATTTCATGTTTCCTTTTTGTAAACATAAACCTTATACACAAATTCTTACAACTCTTGATTAATCACACGCAACAAATTGACAACATTATATCACCGCTAAATTGTTGTTTGATAAACTTCTAAAACATTTATCCAACTAAAGATTGTCAACAAATTTGAAAATTGATTCATCAAAACTTGTGATCATACCGAATTTAGTACCCAAAGGTCTTTAAACCACTTCAATCAAAACGATACAAATATAGTTTTTAATTTAGCGATTATTAATAATGTATATTTTTAAGTGTGTTTTATCTCTAAATAATTGTTTGAAGTCATAAAAAAAAAATTAGATAGGTCAATTTAGAGAAACCTTCAATAAGTCTAAAAAGTGTGAGACTAACATGTTTTAAGTTAAGCTAATAAAAAAAAAGAAAAGAATTGTATCAACCGATGTCCATTTAATTAAGCCCATTAATAGGTCGATAAATGGAATTGATCACGTAATAAATCGATTATGCTACGTACATTTGAGTAAGAATGCTCGGCCTTCTCGGATAATCTAAACATGAAAAACCTCATCCGTTACCATTTAGGATAAATGAAATCGGTCTACATAAACTTCCAGTAACCTCGAAAGATGCTATATTTGGTAAACTCAACGAAAATAAGATAAAATAAAAATAAATACAAAGATAGGACTTCCAACTAAAATTCTCTTCAAAAAAATAAAATAAAAAATAACATTCATTTGTGTCGATCATAATTTTCGTATGTATCCGTTCCGTCGGAGGTTTTTTTTCTAATTAATTAATATCTCCTTGGAAGAATCTTGAGGATCAACATTCGATTATGGCTTCCGATCAATTCACCGACAAAAACGCCGTTTTCAGGAAGCTCAAAGCCAAATCAGATAATAAGGTTAATTTATCATTTATTTTTAATCTGCATGTCTTTCTATCTTTCGATCACTTTTTTTTTAATCATATATCCTACGATTATTTCAGATTTGTTTTGATTGTAACGCCAAGAACCCTACGTGGGCGTCCGTAACTTACGGGGTTTTCTTGTGTCTAGATTGTTCCGCAACGCATCGTAGCCTCGGTGTTCATATCAGCTTTGTTAGGTACTCGATCATACTTTTTTCATCGGCCACCGTGTTGTTTACTTTGATTTTACGATGGGGTATTCGTTGATAAGTAGGTTGTAGAAATGTAGAATGAGTTCTTAAAGGTGGTGGAACTTCCATTTATTTGGATTTTTCTTTTTTGCCGTTGTAAAATGGAGTGATTATTGTGTGAGCTGTAGTAAGTTACCAAGTTTGATTGACAATATAATATTTAGTATATGGAATTTTGAAGTTGTTTGACGGTAAATGCGGAATATGAGAATGGAGATGATAGGTTTTCGAGATGGTGATTAGGAAAGGTTTATTGTTTAGTGTTGCAGTTATTCTATGTTTAAAACACTGTCAGAGAAATAAATGTTTGTGAGACGTTACAAGGGGTTGTTTGTTTGTATAACATCAGGCTAATATTACCGGCCGTTGGTGGTTAAATTAATGCTTCTTATCTGTACCTTGTAAAATTGTGATACTGATGAGCTTAGGGGTGGCAAAATTGGGTTGGGTTGCTATCCAACCCAAACCCAACATGATTTGATAAAAGATTCTAGGTTCAAAAGTACTTAACCCGCATCCAACTCACATAACTTGTTTATGTAAATTAAATGGGTCAAACGGGTTGATGGGTTGGCATGTTTATTTTGGGTCAAAATTAGCGGGTTAGTTTTGGGTCAACGGTTTGTTTTCTGGTTGACAGGTTAGTTTAGGACTATCAAGGTCCTATTATGGTCTGAGAAGTCATCTTTTTTACCATCCTTGGATGTCAGTGCTACGTTTTAGTTACCTCTACTGAAATGATATAGTAAAAGCAGCGTTGTAATAGGTATGGGTGCATTTACTGTTATTGAGTGAATTCTTGAATTGACATCCATGGAGTAAATTAAGTGTAACCCTGTAATCAGAACTCAAGTACCATAAAATCGTAATTGTGTTCGAATCTCTGACTTTTGTAAGTTTAATCCTACGTACCTTATTATGCTTCCATTTGTTACTAGTAAGAGTTAATATCTTCTTTTCACCTGGAATCATCGGGATGTTGTTAATTTCTGTGTTAGATATCGGGCTAGTGTTATGATACTTTTATTGAATGTCGATAAAAATCAGGCCAACATTTGGCAAATCTCAGGTAATCTTGGTTCTCAATTCAATCCCAATTCTTAAAGTTCATCTTAACGTTATCATTTTTCTGTTAAATGCTAATGGCTTGGTTTTGGACAAAAACTAGTATAGTAGTTTTGACCATGTAGAAGGAAATGAATTCATTAAATGTCATTCTGCAAAAATAAACGTCTATAATTTCAGGAAAGTGTATTAAACTTCTCGTTCTGCAATTTAACTCGAGTGGGTAGTCCTTACACCTTCTGTTACAGAAACCTGCTTTCATGGATTTTCTTGCGTTAATACTATAGCGTTTTTCCTGAGTACTTATTGCTTTCCTTATTGTTATTTTAAGTACCTAAAAATAAGGATATACGTTCTGGTTAATGTGTCATTTCGTTTTTACCTGACCGTCTTTATAACTTTTGTAGGTCAACTAATTTAGATTCATGGACTCCTGAACAACTAAAGATGATGAGTTATGGGGGAAATAATCGGGCCCAGATTTTCTTTAAGCAGCACGGGTGGACTGACGGAGGGAAAATTGATGCGAAGTACACCTCAATGGCAGCTCAGCTATATAAACAATTACTTGTGAAAGAAGTTGCAAAAAGTTGTGCAGAGTCTAGTTTGCCATCATCGCCTACAGGATCTCCTAGCTTTACGCCCCATGAGTCCCCAAAAGAGAGCTCGTCAGTGAAAGATGATACAAATGTGTCTGCTCCAGTGAAACCTCCTCCAAAAGTTCTTACATGCTCTGTGAAGAAGCCTCTTGGTGCGAAAAAAACTGGCAAGTCTGGTGGGCTTGGTGCAAAAAAGCTTAGTAGCAAGGTAGACTGGCTTTAATAATCTCACTTAGACGTGGATACTTCGACCCCTTTAAGTATGAAACAATCGAGTTGGAGTGTCTTTATCTTGAACAGGGAAAATGGGTCAATTTAGGAAAATTAGCTATAGCGAACGGGTCAAATGGGCCGAATGGGGGTGAAAGTCATCGAAGTCTATATATTTGCATATAACTTTCTGACCTGCCCGTCATGCTACCTCTAATTTAAGTGATCATAAGTAATCATAACTGGAACTGTTTTTACTGTAATTTCATAGTTTTTCTTATAGCAACTTTTATCATCCAACTCATTTGAATATTTATACACTTTGTGACATTATTCATTTTTTGTCTTTGAAAGGCAATGAATCACACTCCTACCACCTATTATTTGCATCTTTTTGAGGATTTATTTGGAATCATTTGATTATTTATTTGTCTTCTGTATAGTTTGTGCACAAATCATTGAAAATTTATTAATAATGTGCAGAATAACGAAAGCTTGTACGAACAGAAGCCTGAAGACCCAGTTGCACAAGTGTCCACCTCAGCAAGTAGTACACCTCCATCAGCCGTAGCCGTAACACCTTACAGTTCTCGTTTTGAGTATGTTGATAGTTTTCACGATGCAGAGTCAGGTCCTCATAGCATAAGCTCAATTAGTCATGTTGCACCACCTAAAACATCCAGTTTCTTTGGAGATTATGGAATGGACAGCGGTTTTATGAGAAAAAGTAGCTCTATGAAAGTCCAGGTATGCAAATTCTTTTTTTTTTTCAAACGGCAAAGACTAACACACGTCACACCTACTATACACATTTTACTTATTTGCATTAAGCGGATGTATATGAGGTGCTATGAATTTTTGGGACCCTTGCTGTTCTAGCTGTTTACAACGATATTTATTCCTAACGCATGTAAGATATGAGGTGTACACCTAAAAAACCTGCCACAATTTTATAAATATGTTTATTAGTAAAGATATATATGTATAACAGTATAAGTTATATATTTTAAGTAAACTCGAAGAATGTCATGCAATTACTTTTCACTCTCTGCCCCATAACTCATAAGTTCGCTCTACAAATTGTTTCTGAACAAGGAAAAGATGGGGGTCCATATCAAAATTTGGAATTGTGATAAATGTTGTTATCTGTTTGTTTTGCTGTTGTATCATCTAGCTTGTGAATTTCTACCAGTTGTTTGAATCTGTGAACTTGTGTTAGCAGTCAGTCTGCATTCTGCAACATGACATGTGGTTTGTTATCAGGTTTCAGAAACTGATGAGGCAAGACAGAAGTTCTCTAATGCTAAATCTATATCTTCGGTACAATTTTTCGGGGATCAGAACAGAGTTAACATTGATGGTCAACTTGCTCTTCAAAGGTTCTCGGTATGTATTTGTTTATTATCTGGAAATTCCTAATTTTGAATATCTTTATGGTAGCTTGTGTTTTGTTACTTTTAGTGTCTCATTGCACCTTCATTAAAAATTCAATTATATGATCATTAAAGAAACAATTGGAGTGACAAGTTTGTATAAACAGCAGTAAAATGGCTGATGGCTTTAACATGTATTGATGTAACTTTACTGGAAACACCTATTGACAGTGGAACAGGAACTTGATGTTATTTTTACATGGGGCGATAATCTTTCGAATTTGGTTTCCTTTTGCTTTTTCGTATACCTGATTATGTAACGATGTTAAGACATATTAATGTGTTGTGTTGTAGGGGTCAACGGCCATCTCAAGTGCTGATCTTTTTGGTCATGAATCGCCTAATGCTAATGTTGATCTCACTGCTAGTGACCTTATTAACCGGCTGTCTTTCCAGGTACACTTTGTGCAGTAGGAGGGAAATAGGTTAAAATTTTAAAAATTTAGAGTTAGCAGTTTCAACCTGTAATGTGAATAACGGTTGATCTGGGCCGTACTTTTACGCTAGTAGGTCAAGGCATAAACTGAAAAAATTTAATCAAAAGGAAACAGGTCCAAATGGTTTGATCAATTTGAAAGTAGTCCTTGACATCATCAAGTGCTTAAACTTTTCTATATTAAAAAATAAAAATAAAAATAGAATATTGATATTATTCTGATAGCAGTTTCTTCTTAACAGTGAAAGTTTTATATATTATTCTAAATAGTAGTTTCTATAACATATTTGATGTATCTGTAATTCTGTATATATTTTATTTTTTGGTATAACAAAGCCACGACAGAAATTTATATCTTAATTCTAAATTTACAAAAGGACAACTATATTCATGAGTCAACCAAACATGACGAACTCATTTTGACAAGTTATCCAACCCATTTGACCTGTTCGTTTGACACCTATTTCGAGAATTCTAAACTCGGATTCTCTTGTGGAGCAGCAGCTAAGATTGATGATGTTATCTATGTATTTCAGGCACAACAAGATATATCATCCCTAAAGAACATAGCAGGAGAAACTGGAAAGAAGCTCAGCTCTTTTGCATCGACTCTAATGAACGATATACAAGATAGAATCCTTTGACGTAATTTTGTTATTAGAATTTACAAAAAAGATGTTGCCTAGGGAACCATGAATGAAGAGAGGTTTGGCTACTTGCAAATAAGGTGTTAAATTCTGTATGTTATGTAGCCTAGATATCTTCTTCTATGTGTACTTATGTTTTCGGTTGGTATGCTCATGCTCTATGTTTCGTAGAAAGATCTCCTACCCACACAATACACGTTCTATACCACAAAAACATAAGTGCGCCCCCCCACACTCTAGTTTCCTTCTTTGTCCTCCGGAATAACGTCGCCCATCACCACGGTCGAAAACGGTCCCAAACAGACGAAAATGTAAACTATATGGTGTATTCATCAAAAGATTTTGTGTATTAATCATGTCACCACACCATACATATTAGGGCAAATGAATGACCCAAAAAGGTAAATAACTTGTCAAAATTTGACAATAAAGAGAATATCATAAGGACCTATATTTGAAAATTGAGCCATAAAAAAGGATTTAAGCTGTTAAAAAGTTCAATTAAAAGAGTAATTACTATTTCAAATTTATCTTTCAATATTTGATTAGTTTTAGTTGATGTGAGGCTTAAATCGTAAATATTCAATTAATAAGTGAAATTTGTGACCTAGAAAACATATGATATAAACACTAATTTTACTTTTTGACTGTTTAAATCCAAATTTTATTTTGAATGTTTAATCCTTTTCCGACGAGATTTCAAAATGTTTAATCATTTTATGCCACGATTTCAAAATGCTAAATCCTTTTATGGCATGTTTTCAAAAATGAAACCGTAATTTGACACTTGATTGAATTTTTCTGACAACTTGAATCCTTTTGTGGCACGAGTTTATAATGTGAGTCCTTCTTGAGTATCGACAAAGCTCATATTCTCTTTATTGTCAAATCTTGACAATGTTAATCATCTTTTTGGGTATTTTCCCTACATGACGCGTATATTACCTAGGATACACTACATATGTTACCAATTGGAAATTATAAGGTGGACCTCTTAAAGAATATTTGTAAGTAGAAATATATTTATCTTAAAATATTTGCAGAATATTTTTGTTTCTTTCTCCCTTCCTTACCCGTAAGAGCCTATATTCATGGTATCACACCCACACACTCTTCATCCAACTTTACGAATTTAATTTATGTAAATAATATATTTTTTTTATAGCGCTAACTAAATGTTATAACTTGAAGTAAATGGTCGACATATATTGATGTATTTTCATGATTTGACATAAGGATTTCAACGACGTCTCAATATTTACTATTAGACAAAAATGACGACATTACAACAAAAAAGATATTCTATTTTATTTCACCTGATGTTACCTTTTGATAGTACGGTAAATAATGCACACATTGCAATCATAAATTGGATGAAAATTGTACTGTGCTTTTAGAAAATTTTGTAACACGGGCTTGAGAATCAAACAAACTAGTAAAGGACCATGCTTAATCTTGTCGGATGTCTTGTCGATTTATCGTGACTATTTATTTACCATACAACGCACCCGATCCATATTTTATACGCAACACCGATACTACAAGTTTGTTCATTCAAAGCGAATAATGTTCTGTAACACGTCTATGTAACTACAATTGAAAGTTTATATACAAATTAATGGAAAAACATAGGTGTGGTTAAAAACATAAAAGGTTAGATGCGGTTGACAAATCACAACTCACAAGTATTGTGTTTTATACAGTAGTATTTATTCTTTTAGTTTCTTATAAATACATGTACACGTACATGTTTTCTTTATAAGTCTAATAACATCAAGTAAGTTAGATGATGTTAACTGCACCAATTATTATTTCGTAAGTTAACGGTAAAAAATAAAGTAATGTAATACGTAGTATAGGTTAGGGGGGAAATGGGGTCAAAATGAAATGATGATGATTGTCATGTGGGATGGCCCTCTGGCCTGACCAGGTCTCACTACTGGCTGGATCTGGGTATTTAGCTTCAGGTGCCCACGGTCCGGTATTTGGGGCAATTGGTCAAACATACGTGGACCACCATTTCCCTCGTATCATCATGTAATTTGTTTAATCTAAACCTTTTCCAATACAAATAGGAATCAATCATACCACAATGTATCAAATATTATCAATTTTATTATATGAGTATATGTTTCACAAGTTCAAAATTTGATATCTTGCGTATATATATTTACCTTCCTATAGTAAGTCAACCCATAAAGTGGCACCGATTATAATGATATGGTGATGATGTGGCATTGTATATGGTTGTCGTGTCATTAAAAAAATCCGATCACCAGATTAAATAGTTCACCTAATCATGCATACAATAGTCGCTATTAAGTAGTTCACCTATGAGTATGATTTTCCTTGTAACAAATAAGGAGTGATTTGTATACTATCAAATTTATCCATTCACCATTAAAAGCGTTTTACAATATTGTACCATTCAATACTGTAAAATAAATTAGTGATGTATGGATAGATTTAGATGGTGTACGAATCATCGTCCATAATAGATATTCGGTAGAAATTTAGGCCCCATTGCCCAGAAAGTTGTAGCTACCCTTAGGTAAATAGTCTCATGTCTCAGACCATGGTAATTAGCCTCTTTACCCATGAT
This sequence comes from Helichrysum umbraculigerum, assembly GCA_949592205.1. Taxonomy (NCBI): domain Eukaryota; kingdom Viridiplantae; phylum Streptophyta; class Magnoliopsida; order Asterales; family Asteraceae; genus Helichrysum; species Helichrysum umbraculigerum. The sequence goes on along the minus strand of CATIUR010000001.1, from coordinate 199,773,502 downwards.
AATTAGTTGAGCTGTTGAGGCCTATCAGCAATTTCTCGAAAATTTAATTAATTAGTTGAAAGAAATTATATATTTCTAAAAACAAAACAATTCTGTTGATATGATGGTGTCTGGTGTGTCTTTAAAAGGTCAAATTGGAAGATCTGTCACCCATAACATATCAAAATGTTTGATTTGTCATGAATCTTACAAATGATCCTTAACATCAAATTTTATCATACAAATGCATATTAACATTTAACAAATGCCTTTTGTGTACCATTACAACTTTAGACTAGTGGTATCATTCCTCTTGCGTAGACGTTCTCACCACTCGTGAAATGGAGACTTTTTGAGAAACGGATCATGGGTTCAATCTCAACTATCCGGGATTTCAAAGGAAACAACTTAACATTGCTTAGGGTGCAGTCCTTGGGAAATGGTTGCATCGGATTCAAAGAATTCCGAGTTAAGGTTGCCCGTTGAAACAACCTTTCCGAGAATAAACATATTTCGTGTAAATGAAAATGTTAATGTGGATTCATTGTGGCATATGCTGTGTTCTAGAATTTAAATGTGAATTATATATAACATTTTTCTCTTAGAGTCTTAGTACATACTAAAATATACATCACTCAAATGATGACCAATATGACCCAACTTAAGAAAATAATAATTATTAATTAAGTGTGTTTGATGAAACCTAGACTGCAATGACAAATAAAGAAGACATACACGAAATCCAAATATGATTCAAGGTATCTTTGATGAAGTTCGGTATCGAGGTTCCATTTGAAACATCAATCAATGTATTAAAAATAGCTAATGGTCATGAATTTTTGGAATCACTATTATTTAATCCTCGAAATTCAAGTAAAATATTGTTATTTAGATTTATATTTGTTAAAATGTTTGACCGTATTTTCGAAGACCATGAGTGGTCGTGAACACTTTGCGCAAAAACTTAAAACTCGAAAACATGACCAAAAATAAATAAATAAAATAATCAATCAATAATAATATATATTTAACATTTTAATCCAGGTTGAATTAATTACGAAGTATGAGTTTTGCTTTTTAATACTGATATTCCTTATTCAAATTTGGTAAGAGTATGGAATAAAGTTAACATTTTCCATAGTTTTTTTTTTTTATTCAGACCTATTCAATATAATTTTTTTACTGTCCTCCAAGCTATAAGATCGCATACCCTGTTTTCTAATAATGTTGAATCGAGTTTGCATCTAACAAACTCCATTGATCTTTTATAAACGTAATATAAACAACAACATAGCAAAAATCCGGGACATGTTTTAATATATATACCTGATTTTGGAGTTCTTGTTTTCATTTTTCTTAATTGATTGATTCTTTTTTCTGTCACATTTACAAGAAATCTTGTATTTTAATTTTTCCTTTGTCAACCATTTGCAAACTCATCAACATTTGGAACTTAGGGTAATAGACAAAGGACGTATATGAAAATATATGAATTAGGTGATGTTCTAAGGCGTTCACTATTTTGTCACTTTAGGGATCGAAAATAAATACGAGTATAAAAAAGCGAGTATATTAGATTATTACACTAATAAAATGTGTAGAAGACAGAAATACTAATATCAATGAACGACCAAGGAGGCATCGTTTATTGGCCTAACGATACCTCTAACCATTGAGTTGGTAGTTCAAGTACCGAAATGGAACAAATATACATACTCATAAATTAATGTAAATATTCGTGATAGTATTTCACTAAAAAGATTATTATTAAATTGGAGTTTAGAAGTGGTGTGCCTTTCGGCTTAACGTGAATCCAGGCGAACGCACCACAAATTCTCTTGTGGACCCTGCTAATTGTCAGATGAAAAATGCCCCCCTTATAAAATCCCCCCAACCCACCCCTTATGTTCTCCAAATTTTTGGTGTCCCTGCAAACTCTCATGGGGAAGAAAACGACATTATATCTCTTGCAAGGTCTCATAACTTCTTACTTATATTATTTATATATATATATGTTCATACTTAACAAAGTAATCTATATATAACATGGTTTTCTATAGTTTCCTACGAATCATTAATTTTTTTTTCGTATTTTGATCTTAATTTTCATGTAGGATTCGGATTTTGTTTAATTGATCTATCACATGGAAGAACGTCGCATACGAGAGAATCCATTGTGGCGTCAGAAGCAATAGTGGTTGCAAAAAAGACCGTAACTTGTATGTCATAAAAGACTATGGTGCTATCCTTACCTGAACTTTGATCTTATGTCTAAATCTTTCTTCTTTTCATTTTTTGACTTGTTGCCTTTTCCTCGTTTCTAAATTTGTGTTTTCTTGACCTTGTAAGACCTTTTCTTGACCTTGTAAGACCCAGTGACATTTTTCGTTTTTTCACCTCTGGTCGTCTCTTGAACCTTAGTCTTTTCATCATCTTTTGGGTTCTCGCCCAACTCGTCTTCTCCTTCCTTGTCTATCCCTCTTGAGCTATATCTATTGCAATTAAACCAAATTGCTTTAGATATTTGAAACCTTTCGTTTTTGGTAACGCACATACTCTGTATGATGTACGTTTCTCATCTCTTGATTAATTATTGAAATATATGATTAACCGTGCGATTGATGCTTCTCACATATATGTTTTCAAGATCAACATGTTTCATTTCTACAAAATTATGTCTTACTCAATGGCAGGAGTGATTGTATTGTAATTATGGATTGATGTTCTATGAATGCAAAGTTAACCCAATATTTCAATCATATTTTTTCTAACGTCAATTTCAATATTTCCATGAGACGTGATAAACATATAATTTTGTTAGCAAATTTCATCAATGGATTGTGATTTTAATATTTGTCGAGACATCAATTGTAAAGTACCTAGTCGATTTTGACAATCGAATTACTGTGTTATACTAACATAACCTAACATATAATCCAAATTGACGAATGCTTCACTCAGAAAAAAATAAAAAAATAAATAAAAATGGAACATACAATGTTTCGACGAGCTTTTAACTTAACTCTACCCTTTCAACGGTTAAATATTCTTATTCAGCTTAATTATTGATTATTTAACTCGCAAAGTTTACATATTTTCCCTTAATTTAAGAAATTTTGTACATTCCAAGAGTTAACATTTCTTCATATTTCCTTTTTATATACGTAGGTCGTAAAATTAATTAATTACATATTCATAGAAACGCCATATAATTAAAAGTAAAGAGTAGTAGTTTTGTTGTATGTATGTATGGGACCACTCTTCGTACCATTTTTCTTTACTTTTTATTTATTTTTACAATAAAAATTTGTGCAATAAATTAAGGTTAAAAGTATTTAGAGCACAGTGTGTGATGCTTTTGTAATTACAGTGTTCTGGAAAGAATGTTGTTGTTAAGGATTTTTTAGTGTGGTGGACAGTATTCAGGTTTCAAAGTACACTAATCCACTCACCATACCACTAATATATTAGTTTAATGGTATGATGAGTAATAATAAATGGTATGGAAAGCCATTCCCGTATGTTAATACGAAGTGCAACAATGATTCTATGAATATGTAAAATCTACACACACTCACAGACATGTGTGTGTCAGTGTGTGTTTGGTTGTACATATTATTCTCTTCTTAAGGTCATAATGTTAGATTGTATTTTTATGGACAGAAATATTGGATTCATCGTGCAGAGTTTCTTGGTTTTATATGTTTGTTGGTTGAAACAAAGTAGTATAAGATTAAAATATATATAGACGGGTTTATAATTTGTGTTGTTGACGCCACATAACATATATGTCGTTACTCAATCACCGAGCTTAAAAAAATTTACAATATATATTTTTGACTTTCAACTTGCTCATATTTATATAAATGATCCCTCATTTAAAGCTAACGGTACAAAAGTAATTGTGTAGTTATGTTGCACGGAGTATTATCCTATATATATTGTGAAAAAGGAACTATTTTTTTCCATTTGGTAAGTACGTTAGCAATATATGAATAAAACATATCAGTTGGGTACTCGCGCTATGTGATGATGATAAACAAAAAAGAGAGAATGGAATGATGCTGATAGTCGGGGTTGGTCAAGTGGGAAACATTGACATAACTAAAACGAATATATCTTCAATTAGAGAAAGAACGAAAATGTATCTTTAAAAAGGAAGCTCGGGTTTTAGGGCTTTTTCAGGCTTATGGCTTAGGCCGACCTAGTGAAGGGCCGAACAGGCTTAATTTTATGGCTAAGTTCCATTATAATTTGAACTTTCAGACCTTCCAAGCTCTTTCGAGCCAAGTTTTTCTGGGAACGTTTATGCCGGACTGAGTTAAGTCAATTTGCGCACCTATAAGAATTAGCACCAATGCTAATGCAAAGAATTGAAGGTCATGTCATCCAAATCTTATGAATGAACTTTATAAGTAGTCAACACTTTCTAACATGGGTAAAGTAAAAGGCAACATTTACTTCTACAACCAAATGATGGTGTTCATAAGTGGGCAATCTTCAAATCAAGATTTTATTTAATAAACGATTGTAAAAATGAGTCTTTTAAGAGTGTTATATGTATTGGAAGTTAAAAACTAATAGCTAGTACTATATATGTAGGCCTTTGGAAATAGGTAAAAGTTTTTTTTACCTCGCCGACCTAAACCTGCAATTTTTTATCCTGGAAAGTTCTACGTACTATGCAACGATTGTACATATATGCGTGAGCAGATAAATCGAATCGTAACCGAATAACTGAAATAACCGATCGAAAATAACTGAATCGACGGTAAAACCGAACCGTTAATAATCGAATCTTTAACAACCGACATATTTCGATTCGATTCAATTCGGATTATACGTAAAGATCGAACCGATAATAACCGAACCGTTATTTTTTCCATTAATTAAAATTTTTATATTTATTTGGTATTTTATATTCAATATTGTTAATATTAGTATATAGTAATAACAATAACTAATAAATTAGTTAAATTTATTTATTATATATGTATATGTGTATATATATATATATATGTAATATATTAAACTGTATATAATTAGTACATTATCATTTATAAACTACTCCATCAATCAATTTTGATGTTCTAGTCTAATCCATAGTTTCTACTTAACTAAATCAAAAACTCCATTCATAACTGCATTGTTATATATAATTAAGCTGTAAACATGCTAAAATAGAACAAACTAATTATACAACGGAAATGGAAAAATTAAAATTGCCTTAAAAGTTTTATATTGAACAAAGTTTAGAATTCGAAAAATAACCGAAAATAAGTTAATTGAAACCGGAAAACCGAATCGTAGAAAAACCGAAACCGGACGCTTTTGATTTTTGAAAAACCGAAATATTTGATTCAATTTGATTTTTTCCAAAAATCGAGTCAAACCGAACCGTGAATACCCCTAATATGTGAGGTAGGATGTATGGTTTGCCACTAAGTTTTTTTTTTCCTAATTACTGAACATTATAAACTAAGAGCATGTTTAATTGCGGAAATCATTTGTTCTCTGGAATTTTTTCTAAGAGAACTAAAAACTAAAAAATGCATGTGTTAAAATTAGTTTTGTTGTAAAAGTTCTATAACAAAAGAGAAATTCGTATTTTCCATTTTATAACAAGTATGTAAACAACTAGATTTATGGTTTTTTACATTTCATATTTCGTGCAAGAAAATTGATACGGAATATATTAGGTACGACAATTCGAGTTGCGTCAGGTTGATGAGTTCGGGTTAACGAGTCAGAAATGGTCAACTCAAACCCAACATGATTTTATAATCGGGTTGAATATTTCACCCCACCGCAAAACCTGATAACCCGGACCCAATCCGAGTAACACGATTTTTAATCTAGTCAATGTTTTTGGGTGATTTTCGAGTTTTAGGTAGATTTCGGGTCAGTCGCGTCAAATGGGTTACATGGGTCAATCTTTTCACACATATTAGCTAAGCGTAAAATGCTGATAAATTCCAAAGGTCATCGTTAATTATATTCACATGGATTCATTACCAAAACATCATAAATTCACAATTTCTACCAAAACATAAATGTATCAAATAAAAGGTCATAATAGATCAGTATGTGAAAAGGTTCAAACTATGTGTCATTTGATTACCAGGACCCGACCCAAAAAATATCATGTTGGTAGGTTTCGGGTTGGCGCCTCAAAAATCCCGACCTAAATCCGATTATATTGGAGTTGTTTTTGTGTTAGGTTTTGACTTTTGAGTAGAGTCGGGAAATTACCAGGGCTAGAATATGTGATCCTAAATTCGTGGGTGTGAGTGGAGAGATAATTTAAACATAGATGTTATCAATGAGTAACAAACATGAATTTTGGATGAAAGTGTGCAAGAATTAGTAACTTTTGGGACCATTGATCATCAACTTTAGGTAACATACTAACATGCCCTTTTATCTCTTTGTGCACACAAATTATGGGATGACTTTTACTTATTAAATCATTCTTTCCATGACCTCAACCAAAAGTAGGATGCATGTATGACTAATTTTCCACTACTGTATCGCTCTTTGTCAACCTTAGGACCGTAATGCGTGGCGCTAAAGCTTAACAAAAGATGCACTTTTTGAGTGGGTCAAAATATATAATATAGTCCATCTATTTCAAATAGCCGGGATATTTCGATCATTATTTTTGAAAAGTTATCAAAATGGTGCATTAAAAGATTATAGAGTCTAGTGCGTGCAAATGTAATAAACTATAGTCTGACACTCATAATATGTAGTGAACTACTCGGGCTTCCATTGTATGTAACGAACTTGTAATTTCTTTACATTGTATGTAATTTATGTTACCTATTCCGCGTGTCGACTATATAAGCTACCACATGGCGTCTCTTAGAACCGTTAATCTGACCAAAATACATACACTGTAAATAAATTACAAGTTCATTATATACAATGTAAATTCGAATAGTTCGCTACATACTACGAATGTCATACTATAGTTTGTTACATTTATGCGCACTAATCCCAAGATTATATTGTATTTATGCTAAAAAAAAGATTATATTGTACTAATAAATAGTACACAATTTTTGATAAATTTATCAACATAAATAACAAAATATATCATTACGTATTTTAAAGTAATCATTTTCATTTTACATTAGTTCTTTTAGATTAGTTTCTACAATAAAAGTAAATGTACAACATAACTATTACTTTACTAGCAAAGGTTACATTTACATTTACCATATAAATATGAAAAATATTGGTTGGCCTAAAGTTGTACGTCTAAAGTTGTAGGCCTAATTTTAGATCTAAACATGTGATTAGTAGATGTGTAAAAATGATTGAATTAAATTAGGAGAGAAAAAATTTCAATCAAATATGGATGGTTGTTTTTTTTAACGGGCGGTCCAAGATCTATAGTGGGCTAGACTACAAATATAAATGCACAATAAACTAGTATATGATTTTTCTTGCCGGTCCTGGGCCTCGGCCCATCCTACATTTACGTGGTTACGGCGTTACGCTAGTGAGAATCCTTATGATGACGTCATCATCGGTTTTAGCAAGTTTCAACTTCTTGTTATGGACCTATGGTGGAACAAGATGCATGAAGCCATGAAATCACAACGAGATTTTATATCCTTTGTGGTGCTGCTTACGCATCTGGTATGTTTTTATTATTCTTTCTTAATTAATTAGGTTTAACTATTTAGTTTTTAACTTAACTAGGAGTTAATCAAATTTGATCATGTGGGGTTCTAAACTTAAACTTTTAACACTTCGAGAAATTATTAATCAACTTAAAAACTTCGGATAGAATCACTTAACGTTTTCGTTAACTTCGTTTTTAACATCATATTTCGCTAAATTCAGGTTTTCTAAAAGGAATGTTTCGCAAAAACAATCATTTATGCGAAATTTTCTAGGATATGAGAAATGGCCTGATTCGCATACTATTACCGTTGAAATCTCCCTTTTTGATGGTTTTAACTCATCTGGTGTAGTTTCTATTTCTATTTTATATTTCAAGTTGTAAAGTTGAGTGAAAAATATGCTACTGATTGGAAGTTCTACTAATGTGGATGTGAATGCCACTAGCGGTTTACCCTGGTGGTGGGGGAGTTGTATATCAAACGGGAGGTCTCGGGTTCGAGTCTCCCTGTGGGGTTTTCTTTCTCAGGTGTAATAGGAGTAACCAGGTGAAGGTTAGTGGGTTGCATACTGCCCAATTGGATGTCATTGTGACCCCTAACCACTAACTATTAACTAGCCGTTCTAAAAAAAAAAAAAATGTGGATGTGAATTATGTATAAAGTTAGGATTTTAAAAGTGGGTTATTTTGAATATAGATAATAGATACAAGGTAGAATGTTAGTTAGTTGTTACCCACACTTCGTGTAATTACATGATTTCAATAGTTTTCATCTGTAAGAATTGTGATTTTTGTTTGATGACAAACTATGTAATGTGATTTCTTCTTCAATATCCAAATTTTCAAATGGATGTTACATTTCACATAATTTTCCATCGGAAAATGACAATGCGATTTAAAGCTCAATGCTTTACTTAGAGACGGTTATCCCTTGATGTGTAAAATCTAGTTATAAAAATAAACAAAGAAATATTGTCACTTAACACAACTAGGTAAGTATACCCTATCATGTATGGTATAGCTACAGTAAGTCCAAGTTCGTTCCACATGGACTATGAATTTAAGAATTATAATTAAAAATGCAATTAATTTAAACAAGTAAATGTTGGAGTTTTGTGACCGAATTGTCACTTTGCTTAAAACTACTATAATTATTAAGACGAGAGGACTCATGAAGAGTCAAATGTGAATTTTAACTTTATCAGATTTTAAAAACGACACTTACTTGGATTATTTCACTAATGACTTCGGAGTGTTCAGTTAAAACCAGTTTATTTGCGTTGTAAATGTAAATCTTATTAAGCTAGGATTAGTGTCCACTTTTTCCTACACCTTAAGTCCACTTTACTAACTACAATTTAATCTAGTGAAAGACGTTCGCCAAAATCACTAACTTACACGTTTAAGTTTAATTGTCTAACTTATTCATTATCTGCGTCCGCAATCAAAGTTCAATTATTCATAGACAAATAATTTATTCCTAAGTGACAAACATTCGCTATAATCACTTATTCATTCACTAAATAAGTTAAAATTATTAATTAAACCTAAATACGTAAGGTTCTCGATTAAACGTAATTAAATCAACATAAACATCAAATTATAACACCCCTAATAACTAGTTATTTCATCCAAGTAAGTGCTAGGGTATTTAGCTACTCATAATCAAACAAGAATAAACAAGATCAATAATTGAAATTGAAGAAAACATGATTATATGAATAAAGAATGTTAACCGAGTGATTAAAATGTTTGAATGAATGATCTTTGTAACCGATTAACTTAACACGAGTGAAAGTTTTTCAAAAGTGATGAAAAACCCTCAAAAATGCTTAAGAAATTCGTAGCCACGAGTTAGTGTATCCAACGTTAGGTTTAAATAAAATAAAATTCGTTTATATACTATTTCCAAAAATTGCTTCACCCGCCCAGTTACACGATCATTGTGCCTGTACGCGATCGCATACTAGGTCTTCCTACGCGATCCCCTTGAATCCACACGATCGAGTATCCAGTGCTTGAAGTCTTCTGTCTCGTTTTCAGTGATTGGTACACGTCCTTCTAACAACTACGCGATCCTGTTATCTCAATACGATCGCGTACCATGTACATGTAGGCTTCTGTCACCGGTTTAGTTATAGGTACGTGATCTTCTACTATATACGCAATCGCGTACTAACCAGCTTCACGCGATCCTGCTACTTTTCTATGATCCTGGTGCCAGTTTTCCACAAATCACTTATTTACTCTCCAAAACTTCACCATTTGCAATCCTTTCACAATTTCCTCAACAAATTTACGTGAAATCAATTTTCAATACAATTAAGTACCAAAAGTTCATGAAATTAACTCAAAACGAATACAAAAAACAATGATATCGTGCTAGATAAATATATACAAAATGAGCGATATCACGCCTCAAAATATTTGTAATCTCTAAATATACAGGTGCAACTTGCTCATGACCAGAATTTGATTAGACAACACAACAGGTATTCCACTGGATGAATTTTGTGGTCAATGGACATAAGGTTGCTATTCATTTTCACCATTCTGCAATCTTTAATATTGGCCTGAGTCTCTTCATACGTTTGTTTAGGGAATTAGGGCTGTTGAGTTTGGACATTACTCGAGTGTTTGTTTTTCATTATTTTTAGTCCAAAGATAGGTTACTCACTTGCATCCTAATTGACCATATGGATTAATTGTACCATGACAATCGTAGGTTACTTTTTGATCTTCATGGTCAAAGACCGTTCACCTGTCGTTTTACGTTCACATACTTCATTGTTTATTTCACATCGTTAGTAGGTGAAGCTGTCTAGTAACTGCGTACCGAGTGGTTAATAACATGTACATTGAGTGGCTGCTTTGGCAATTTGCGTGATTTGACAAGCTTTTACTTTCTTTCTTTTTTCGGATTAGTGGTTTAATCTAGTTATCATTCTCATCCCAAAGGTTTTTGTTAAAATTTTAGGGTCAAACAAACTCATTCATCAGTGAAAGTACATCTTTATAATAAAACTGGAACATGAATCGCTATGCGAAAAATCTATGACTAAACCCTCTATGTGCTCTCATTTTTTACAGGTATGATTCGTGACATATATTTTCTGCTCGTGTTTCTAAGTAAGATGCCTAATAGTAAGCTGGAGTTTTTTAAAATTTTAGTAATGCATTTACCAGTCGTTTATTCCATTACTTTTGTCTGTAATAACTGGATTTATTATGTGCAATAGGTTGTTGTTTCTGCATTTGACAAGGATGCTGATATTCAAGTTCTTAGTCATCCCACCCTTGATCTTGTCTACTACACGGTAATTTAGATCACAATTGCTTTAGTGATATGGTGTTTACCTAGTAAATTGGATCACGATTGCTTAAATGATATGGTGTTTACCTAGTAAATTGGATCATGACTGGATCACGGTAAATTGTTACTAGTCAAACGAGTAAAAGTCACCTAATAAGTGTATCATGCATTAGGCGTTGTATTGTAATTCTATCAAGCGTATTTATTTTTTTGTCATCTCCCTTTTGCTACATGGCATGGCTCCACGAGTAAATGTTATGGTGTTTACCTAGTATACCTAGTGACTTTATCCACAGCGAAACTCGGGTTGCAGACAAGAAGGCTATGATTAAGACAGCGGATGTTAGAATTCATGGCCAAGTCAAGTATAGCCCAGATTTTGTTGGAATAAAATTTGGAATTAAAGGATATATGCAAAACGGGTGGGTTGTGTAACAAGTCAATATGAGTTCAGGTCAAAACGAGTCTGGTTTTATAGTCAACATTATTAGCTATTTTTGATGAAAAATTATCAAAAAGCTAGTATTAGTACAATATCCGAATCGTTTTAAATATATTAAGCTAACGATTTAAAACATCCGATCAACAATATAAGGAAACTTTATGATGACATATTTGCTGTTTTCTCTTTTGTACAGATAAAAGAGATGGTCTGGTCTGCTCTTGTGCTCTTTTTCTCCGAAAACTACCTCCACAACAAATGTCAGATCATTACCATCGAATCAAATGATCCCAAGAATTGGTGAGCAAAATGCCCATTTGATTATTGTTGCTTATGGTGCAAATGTCAATGTTCACTCACTAGTGTTCCTTTACTCATTGAGAATAAGATCCCATCATATGTATGTCTTAATAACAGCCTGATTTTACGCAAAAATTAAAATAAACTTGAAAGAGATAGAATCGATCCTTTATGATGAAACTAGGTTCTGTTTATGATCAAACTAGGCTCTGTTATGAAAGCTAAAAGGTTATAGAACAAATTACACAATCATCCCCACCTAGTTTACGCAAAATGACATGATCATATATAGAGGTTCGTATTAGAGTATAAGTTAGTTAGGTTATTAGTAGGCCCAGTCTGATTGTATAGATGGGCTCGTGTCCATTAGGTTTTAGGGCTTTATGTAATCACTATAAATAGTGAATCAATAAATGTAATACCTCACGGGGTTTTAATGTTTAACTTGGTATCAGAGCAGGTTCTCTAACCCTCTAACCTACCACTTCCGCTCTACTCTCTTATGCGCCACGCCGCCACACCGCCATCATGGTAAGGTTGGCCGCCGCTTCCCTATTCTTCGCATTCCTCGTCCGCGAATTAACATTCTCATCTACCTTCTAACCTTCTACTATCTTTTCTTCTTGTTTTCTCATTATTAATTGAAGTTAATAATAAAAAACAAAAAAAAAACCTCTGTATCATTCTGATCATCATCGCTTACAAGCCTTCTTTGGATTTCCTTGTTCTCTTTCACAACCATTTGCATTCCCTATGACATAAGCTTTCCATACCATTTAAATTGCTAACCATACCATTTTTTAATTAAAAAAGTACAGAAAAAGTACAGAATGTAAGAAATGATGATGGAATAAAGTACAGAAAAAGTACAGAAAAGTTAATTTAAATATAAATAAATAGTATGAATAGTAGGTCCCTTCCCTATTTCTTTTTATGTTTACTATTTTATTCATTCTTGATTATCATTGGTTAAAAAATAAAAAATATATATATAAAAAAAAAAGAACTTCTTTCCATTTTAAACACTTCCTCATCTTGTTAATCTTCTCATGTGTCTCTTTCTTTTATCATTCTTTTCTTGTTTCAAATCTCTGATCTCTTTTCTTATTATTTAAAAAAAAAAAAAACCCCGACGTTCTTTCCTCTTTCATATAATCACAACCTTTGACTTTATGGTTTGTGAATTAATTTCTCTCAAAAAGCTTATTCCCGATTTGGGGTTATTTAAAAAAAAAAAAAAAAAAAAAAAAAAAAAAAAAAAAAAAAACTTTCTATCTTTATGTTCTCTTCGACTTCTCAAGCTCCTCCCATCCCAACACCAAAAATAGTTCATATCTTTCCAAATCTTATGTTTTTAACGAAATGATCTCTAATTAATTTTTGATAGAGGATCAAAAGAGATCAAGAGTTTTGGAGAGGTTTGTAGAGCTCCAAATCTCAACCCTTCATAATGAAAATCAAAGGCCAAAATCTGATTAGGGTATATGTAGTCAAAATTTAATATTTCAGGGAATAAAAGTAAAAAATATAAATATGAATTTTCATTTGCAACCCTTCTATATTTTTCACATGTTACTTTTAACTCCTATACTATCTCCCTCAATTTTCTTTATACCTCCCCCACCCCCACCACCCACCGCCACCCTCCACTACCACCTGCCACCAGCCAGCATCACCAGCTGCTGCCGCCCGCCACCTCCGACAGCCGCCGGTCGCCGCCACCTGTTGCCGGAATTTTATTTAAAAAAAAAAAATTTATAAAAAATGTTTATAATTTTTTTTTGAAATTTTTTAAATTGTTTTTACATATTATCGTTTTGTACTGCATTTTGTTAAAATTATACTATCTTTTATTAATTGAATGCATTTTGTATATATATGTTTAGAAAATATTGTTCGTTTTTTACTGCATTTTGTACTATACACATTATGCTTTTTGTACTGCATTTTAAAGTATTTACTGCATTTTATATATGCAACTCGATCTAATATATATTGCTTATAAAATACAGTAAAAAGCGACCAATATATAATAAATGAAATATGTGCAAAATGCAGTAAAACAACAATATATAATATACTTTTATACAAAATGCAGTCATTTGTACTGCATTTTGTATAAAAGTATATTATATATTGTTGTTTTTACTGCATTTTGCACATATTTCATTTATTATATATTGGTGGCTTTTTACTTCATTTTATATTATACATAATCTATTTGTACTGCATTTTGTTATTATTACTGCATTTTGCATATATTTCATTTATTACATTTTGTTTGTCTTTTACTGCATTTTATATTATACATATTATCAATTTGTAATGCATTTTGTATAAAAGTATATTATATATTGTTGTTTTTACTGCATTTTGCACATATTACATTTACTATATATTGGTCGCTTTTTACCGCAAATTATATTATACATAATCTATTTGTACTGCATTTTGCATATATTTCATTTATTACATATTGTTCATTTTTACTGCATTTTATATTATACATATTATCTATTTATACTGCATTTTGTATAAAAGTATATTATATATTGTTATTTTTACTGCATTTTGGATATATTTCATTTACTACATATTGTTCATTTTTCTGCATTTTAAATTATAGATATTATCCACTTGTACTGCATTTTGCTGACGTGCTATATAGAAGATGTAGTAAAATATATATACAAGTTGTAGTTAAAAAACAATAGCATATACAAAATGTAGTGAAAAAAGGCTAACATATATCAAAAAAAGAAAGATGTAGTAAAAGTTATATACAAAATGCAGTAAAAACAAACAATATGCAGTATAAATTGATAAAAAATGCAGTAGAAAAATAATAATATGTGATATAAAATGCAGTACAAAATAAACAATATGTATCGAAAATATATGCAAAAAATGCACTATGATTTTATTTAAAATGCAGTAGAATAAATATACTATATATAATTAAAAAAAATTGTAAAAAAAAAATTTGAAAAAAAAATTTGAAAAAAAAATTTGAAAAAAAAATTTCTGGCCGCCGAAATCCGGCGGCGGTGACCGGCGGCAGCAGGCGACGGTCGGTGGTGGGGGCAGGTGGTGGTGGAAGGTGGGGATGAGTGGTGGTGGAAGGTGGGGATGAGTGGTGTTGGGGAGAAGTTGTATTAATAAAGGGGATGGAAGGAAATATAAAATATATGAGGTGGAGGGGTTAAAATGAAAATTTGATGTGGTACACTTGACATTTTTTTATTGGCTTCTTCATGGCTCTCCATAGCTCTTCAAAAGTGGTGAGCTCTCCAGAACCTTACTCTTAATTTTTGATATATTTTCTAGGGGTGTTCAAAATATCCGAATCCGAAACCGATACCCGATTACCCGAAATACCCGTCACGAAAATACCCGAAATTTTGGATACCCGAAATTTCGGGTACCCGAAATCCGGATACCCGAAAATTCGGGTTCGGGAATTGGATAGTGATATTCAAAAAAGTCGGGTATTCGGGTACCCGAATACCCGAAAATTCCAAACATTTTTTTAAATAATATTTTTATGTTGGGTATAATTGGTTTCTTGTCATCGTTACTTTACGTATTCATGTGTATCCCAGGAACGCAAACACATAAAACAAATTAGCTTGACTTTCATTTCCAACATTTTATACATATATATATGTATAATATATCTTATTACTAGTTGCAAATATAATGTATTAATTTTGCTTAGAGTATTAGTGAATCTCATTATTGTTTTACAAGGAGGTAGTAAATCAAAGACAATCTTGCATAAAAAAAAAAAAAAATTCGGGTATCGGATTACCCGATATCCGTACCCGAAATTTCGGATACCCGAAGTTCGGGTACCCGAAATTTCGGGACGGGAATTGGGTAGTGAAAATCACTATCCGAAAGGTTCGGGTACCCGAAGTTCGGGTACCCGAAATACCGGGTACCCGAGTTGAACACCCCTAATATTTTCCCTTCTTATCATTAACTCCATCTCCCTTCTTAATCTCAAAAAAAAAAAAAAAAAGAACTATAATCTATTTCCTTTTTACTGTACCTTCTAATCTTATCTCACCTCTAAATCTTTCATCTTCTTATTCAATTTTTCTACATAATATTCATCGCTAAGATTCCAAGCTTTTCCAACAGACGAAAATCAAGTTCTCAACAAACATTATGAAGACGTCTATCCACTTGTTAGAAGATGACTTCAATTAGAAATTAGCATTAGATTTAATATTTAGGCTTTTATAATTTTGTTTCTATTTTATGTATTTACATTTTAGTTTGAGCGTCCATTTTCCTATCGGAGTATAAGTTAATTAGGTTATTAGTAGGGCCAGCCCGATTGTATAAATAGGCTCGTGTCCATTAGGTTTTAGGGATTTATGTAATCACAATATATAGTGAACCAATAAACGTAATACCTCACAGGGTTTCAATGTTTAACAGTTAGAAATTATACTGATTTTTCTTACTTCGGTACTTCACACATCGACGGTCTCCGAGTTTGTTAAAATTAGCAGAAATCTGTTAACTTTTGTTTGTTTGAGCATGTAGCAATATTTTAATTGATGAATTAACACATACTTGAGCAATTCTCATAATTACTTACCTTTTTGTGGGTCTAAGTTTACTATTCTAAATGACTATGTAGAAAATATCTGTAATCGGTAAGAACTTAAAACCAAAATAAGAGTTTTGTAGTCTAGTAACACAGAAATCCTATACATTTTATATGATGACCACCTATTTGTGCATCAACAAGTGTTGAATATCAGTGCGTTAACTGTTGAGTACCCGACCCACGTTTTAGAAGTTATAAAGTTTTTATGGGTCTAAAATGATTTGCTTGGCGTCTATTTCAGTGATGAGCAATATCTTGACAATTACAAGTGGATGCAATGCAATGCAGTGCAGGGACGGCGCTCAATAATGATGAGCGGGGTCAGCCACTCCCATTCAAAGGGAAAATAATTCCTATAATTGATATAGTGTATAGTGTATTTTTGGTAAAAAATAAAAAATAAAAAAATAATTGAGTAATAGTGTATACTATAGTTTATGAACCCACTACTTTTACACGTTTAATCTTTTGTTTTGAGCTCACTCCTAAAGATTTTAATCTTCACCTACGTTTTATTAGCACATTTCTCTTATTTGAGAGGGCTAGAGTTAGGATATAAATATTGAGGCGGAAATAAAAATAAAAAGTCCTTCTATTGTATTTTCATATTTAAAGGGTCAAAAATTGTAAACTATCATCAAACTCCTAAAAAAATATTTAAAATGAGTTTAATAATTTAAAATGAGTTTAATAATTCCAAAATGAGATGCCAAGCAAATCATTTTAAATAAGAAGGGGAGTGATTTTTCATAATAAGTTCTTATAGATACAGTTTTGAAATTATTAAACTCATTTTAAATATGAAAATGAGTTTACAATTAACGCACTGTTGGTGGGGTCTTGGGGGCCGAGCCCCCTAATTGGGTGAAACATTGTACTCCGTATATGTTTGCAAAACGGTGCGCTTGTTGGTTCTCGCCCACTGCTTTTAACCGCCAATTGTGTTCTGGACATGACAGAATGTTTTGGTTTCATTTTTACACATAAGAACATAAAGATTGTCTCTAGTTTTAATTAGTTTTTCTGCCAAGAACGTAATTGTTTTTCTTTATCTTATTCCTATATGGATTACGTGAACCCAAATGGTAAAGGTTCAAAAACTTTATTAAGAAAAGTGATTAAATAGTTCAAAGAATATCAAGAAATACCATCCCGAGCACTTCTTTCAATAGGCGTTTCATGCATTGAGCCATTGAGGTCAACAATGAAATGTGAACGGTTTATTGTGCATGGGAATCAAATCCACTTTATGCAGTCAAAGTACCAATTATTTCCAAAAGTGACCATTTATAATACTATTTTGTTTATTATTTAAATTTTCATAATATACTTATGTGCAATTCTCTCCATTCCATTTTAAATTACTCCCCATACCATTTTTGAATTAAAAAGTACTGGTATAGAAAAGTACAGAAAAAATTAAATGGTCGAATGTAAGAAAGAGTGATGGAATAAAATATAAAAAAAGTACAGAAAAATTAATTTAAAAATAAATAAATTGTATGAAGAGTACGAGGAACCATACTTTTTGTTTCATCGTCACTTTTTCCTTTGGTCAACTTAATCCTCATTTCATTCATCAAAATCCCAACTGTCACCGACATACACGGGTCATAATCATAATTCGTAAACATTACTATACCAACTTGGTCCAATTATTGGTACGTGTACCAATAATTAGCACAAAAAAATAATAATTTATGAGGATTATTTACCTTATTAGGTCCATCACCTATATAAAGGTGTGATTATTATGTCTAGAGAAAATTGGATACTTAACTTTGACACGAAGTCTTAATACAACTACTTAGCACGTACTTAAAATTGATATCTAAGCTTCCACCGTGTAGCTTAGCTTAACTAATTCCGACGGAGTGGGCATGTGAAAGTTATCTCTGCCAATATTGATTACGTACATATATATATTAAAAAAAAAAAACTCAATTTTTAAAAAGAAATTTTTAAGTTGTCGATCAGTTGGTTTTCCATCATCATGTGAATAAAATCATCGATGTGAATAAATCATTATGTGGGTTCATTTAGCTCTCACGTAATGGATTTAACGGGTCTGTTTTGAATCAAAAAGAACTTCCGTTTTCATCTTTAAAAAAAATTATATCTAGTAATATATTTTCTTTTTTAACAGGTAAGCCTATAGATAAAAAAAATTAACAATAACACAAAGGTTTATCTACATTTGTCCAACGTGTTTTTTTGAAAGACAGTTGTAGAATCACTGACGGACATTTGGTCCTCCAGTTCATCTTTCACAAGCGGTTAACTCCCCGATATGAGAACCGCTCCATAGTTCGTAATCTCGGCGACACTCTAAAGGGTTGCTCTCCCATGTCTTAGATGGGTATCGCGCCGCGGAGTCTCCCCGCCCCCAGACGAAATGCCATGGGCGAGATTCTAACTCATCACCTCCAGGAAGAAACCACTTAAGTGGAAAACTCCATGACCACTGGGCTAAGACCCCAATGGAATTAAGTTGTCCTTGCATGGAATTCAACCCGTGACTTTTGGTTGGAAACCAAAGTACTCTACCACTAGAGCAATGCTGCAAGGACTTGTCCAACGTGTTCATAATGTATTCTTTACAGCCCCCCCCCCCCCCCCCCCCCCCCCCCCCCCCCCCCCCCTTTTGTGAGAAAGAAATAAGATTCTTAAATTTACACACTACAAACTATATTATTAGGTAGTCGGAAGTTAATTAAGCTAAATTACATACATAGTATTGGCCAGATGTAACACTGTTGGCCGTATTAAATAGTGTTCATTATTGTAAAAAGTAACTAGTTTAGGATCCTCGAAATTCGCAGAGTCGTCCATAAAAAATAATTAAGTCGCATCAGATATATGTACGTCCGGCCTAAATTACATTATAAATATACGTTGACGGTCAGTTAGTCACGAATGTTAGCATATGAAACAAATGTAAGATATAAGTTGAATGATATGAGTATATGTATAACGAATGTGTTTATGGATTGCATTAGTATATCAAAGTACTTGTGACCAAAAGACTGTTCAAATGTCTATCGTCTGAATTGAACGACTTAACTTAATTATCATTGGAGCACGATTATCGTGTGAAATCATTTGTTTGAAGTATGATAAGTTACATAATGCTATATTATTTGTTAAAAAATCCTATATTATTTTCATTCTTCGTAAATTTGTTTGGTTATGCTTGTTACAAAAGTGAGAAATCGTTCGGACAATTACTTGAATTGTTATCTTGAACGTATTGAAATTCTGAATTAGTTAATTAAATAGTTAACTTGTTAGCTTTAAGATTTGAAATCTTGAATATACTATAGTTTATGGTATTTTGTGTAACATCCTCTCCAGTAGTCTGGTAATTTCCAAATTTAAACTTATTATTTAATTGTTTTAGAAATTATGTGATATTAATTGTTTAAATTGTGAAACTTAGATAAATAAGTCTCAGGACTTATTGTGGGTAGTAAATTGTTGTTGGTTTTAATTTATTATTGTAGACGGTAAAATAAAATTAAGTTTCTCGCAATGGATATTTAGGTTTCAGACAATAGATTTGGAATGAGTATAAAATGCCCAATGTTTTGGGTCGGTTTAAGTGAGGCCGGCATTTCTTTTGATACCACTTTTCCCCAATCTCACTTTTGTTCATGAAACCCAATTCTCAAACCTTATAACACAAAGTCAAAGACAAAGTTAAATCACAAACAATATTTGTTGATTTGGAGCTGTTATCTCTTGCAAACATAATCACCATCTAATTTGCTATCATCATCTTCATTATACAAGTGTAGGTATGGTTATTTTATGAACATAAATATTTGATTTGGTTAAAAGTGAATTTGATGAATTGATTGAATACTTGATGATATATGATGATTAGTAGTGTTATCATGCTTGTGAACTGATTTCATAGCTTGAATGGTTGTGGTGATGTTCTTGAAGTGTGATTTTGATTAGGTTAGTTAACCAAATGTGATATTAGCAATTTGGTATAAAAATGAGAAGTTTGATGTTATTAGATGTTGGTTGAAGTGGTTAGATGCAATATGATGTGTTTGAGATGTTAAAAAGTCCCTGTATGTCGATTTCGTTATTGTAAGTTTAGATTTTGAAGTTTTGGTTCGTGCAGGAAAAGTTAGGAATTCTGCAGATTCCAGTTCTGCAAGAACAAGCCGGCGGGTTGCCTGCTTTTGTCTTAGAACCGGCGGGTCAATGACCCAAGCCGGCGATTTGGTATCCAGGACCGGCGGGTTGATGGCCTATCCGGCTGTTACTAGACTCTTTAAAACGCAACTTGCTTCTGATCACTCAAATTTCATCGAACCCGGCGGCTTGGGGGTGTGACCCGGCTGCTGGGGATCTGAAGCCGGCGGGTCAGGGACCCCAGCCGGCGGCTTGTAGGGCTTTTCCAGCCTCTCTTCTTGACTTGTTTATTTCAATGTAAATTGATTGATACCTATTATAACATTGATATATAAGTATTAGTACATGAAAATGATTATGTTGTGATTACTAATACATGATTCGGAACTTGTAATTGTGATATTGTTGGGATCTGAGAAGATTTGATCAAGTGTGGAGTTGAATGCTTGCCACTGTTAGTGTTGATGCTTACCGCGGTTAGAAGAGTTGAAGACTAGCCACTGCTAGTATGTTTGTGTTGCTGCCAGTGTTAGTTATATACTTAGAATTTGTGAAGTATATTTTGTAACCACTGTTAGTGGAGAATACACGTAGCCACTGTTAATGTAATTAATGAGTCGGTTAGTTTGTTAGAGTTATTTATGGGATAAGTACGTATACCATAATAACTACAGATTGTATAGGACTCTATGTATTATAAATAGAGATCCTGGTAGCCTAAGATAGATATACATAGGTTACGATTAGCTTCAAGGTGAAAACCCTAATACTTAAGTGTATTCGTATTATTAACATAATAATATTGAAGCTTTTGGTGATAATTGTTTACGTGCATGTTAATTAATCAATCTTCTTGATAGTTGTTAATTGTTATTCCGCAAC
Source organism: Helichrysum umbraculigerum (assembly GCA_949592205.1). Lineage (NCBI taxonomy): Eukaryota > Viridiplantae > Streptophyta > Magnoliopsida > Asterales > Asteraceae > Helichrysum > Helichrysum umbraculigerum. The sequence continues at coordinate 199,752,180 of CATIUR010000001.1, read as the reverse complement.
ATATTAACAATTTAATTCAAAACAATATTATAAAGATCGTTAAGGGATTGTCAGATATCAATTGTGTTAAGTTCATAATGTAACAACCGGCAAATTAGGACAAGAATTAGTGCCTAATTCTTTGTTAATACATGTAATTAGTTATGTGTTAATCTAATTTATGTATCGAATTATATATATTGTTGAATATATACGAAAATGCGATTTGGTTAAATCGTACGCAATTTAAATCGAATGTATTTCGATTCAATTTAATACGGACGTTGGTGACCAATTTTATTAAATAACGTTGTTATGTCAAAAATATTATTATGATAATATTTCGTATTCATCCGTATCGTACAGACAAACCTTACACAATTTAAAATGTTAAAACGCGCAAATTAAATAAACCAACTTATCATTTTATAACTTAAATATAAATTAAATTGTAAAACATTTAAATAAAATCTCGCGTAATAATTTGTATTTTAAAACGTACCTTTAATATTTAAAATAATTATTTACGATTAAACGAACGGAGTAAACGAACACCGCACGGAGCGGGAACGCGGGGCGAAAAATGGGAGGATAACCTCCCATTCCCACCTTCTTCTTTCATTTAATTCTTTCCTTTCTCTCTCTTACACTCTCTTTCCCTCTTTCTCTCTAATCACCACCACCACCCAAAACTCATCAAAAATCACCAAATAAACGTGCTAAACGACCTTGGATCTCATCATCACTTTGGAAGAAAACGTTCACCTTCTCGCGATCTATCATCCTATCTTTTCGGAATTTTTATCCGACAATTTGTAAGTTTCCGACAAATCCCAACATCTCTCGTTTTTGATCATTTTTACTAGTTTATGGTTTAAATAGGCTTATTATGTTCATATAAGGGTTGGGTAAAAGATTTGGACCGAACGGAAACCGGAAAACTCATTTTCGGCACATTTTCCGGCCAACAGACCGCTACGTTGCACCTGGCCAGGGGCCTCTGCGACGTCGCGACCTACGTCGCACAAAAACCTCAACGTCGCACTAGCGACGCAGCATTTTACGTCGCATTAACTTGCGGACGTCGCACGTAGCGACGTAGACTTTAACGTCGCAAACCGAACCAACGTCGCATTAGCGACGTCGCCCCCTACGTCGCATTGATTTGCGAAGGTCGCATCATGCGACGTACCTGCCTACGTCGCACCTTACGTCGCTTGCAACGTCGCATGCTACGTCGCACAAAACAGAACTTTGAAAACTCAGATTTTTACTAAGTGTCGGAATCAAGATTTTAACACCTCATTTTACCCAAATTCGGATCCAGATGCGTTTTTCGTCAAAGCAATATAGTAGAAATAAAAATTTTCCAAGCTGACCTGGCAGCTCGACCCCAGCCAGGGGCTCTGCCCCTTGGACCCCGCCAGGGGCTGCCGCCCCTTGGACCCCGCTACCAGGGGCGCTGCCCCCGGACCCCCGTCATTAAATGTTGTAAATACTTTTCACACTAAGTGTTGAACACTTACAAATAACGAAACCTGATTCAACGATACAAATAATGATAACACTTTGAATCATTATTACAAACCGTCACCAACGGGCCATACTTGTTTTCAAACTACAAACGGATTACTAAACAAACACTTGGACATAACGAGTTGTGTAGACAACTAGCCTAGATGGTCTTGCGAGACATCTACTTACTTAACTTTATATGTTTAGGCATTTAAAGGTTACGGGTTCGGAGAACCAGCTGTTGATATTACTTACTCGTTTATTGATATAAACGCACTTGCAAAGACTCAGGTGAGTCTTACGGCCCCACTTTTACTGTTTTATCTTATTGGGGGAGATACATGCTACTGATTTTTCTTGAATACAAGTACTAAACTGTTTACTATACCAAACGGAATTGCATGAGTTACTTACTATTTACTGAAGTCTCTCCATCATATATCGTTAGTTATGTACTTAAGCGCGAACAGTAGTTAATGGATCCATTAGGGAAATGACCCTCCCCGCCCGGGGTAGTAGCGCTACCACGAACCGTTACGTATAAACGGGCGACTATTATTTCGTTTACTTATGCTTGCTCAATTTCGAGCATGTCACGGGAGCAACTGATTATTTACGGGTTAAGCTTCGATTATGAGCCTCATGGCAACGGTATAACTTGATTACTTTACTTTTACGAGATTTGCAAATACTTGATATACGCCTACGGGCACTACTGATGAAATCTTGTGTTCAAATTGATTATTTACTGATAAACCTGTGAGGTTCACCAACCTTTTGGTTGACCATTTTTAGCATGTATTCTCAGGTACACTTACGGAGTAGGATCACTCCAGGATCACTAGCTAGAGTCGCATGATTTCCAAACTGCATTTAACGGAGATTCTTTGGCATTATCTTTTGTTGCTATGGTTATGTAATAGAATCTCCCGCCACATACGCGGACTCTAGGCTTACATATTTTTGTAAAGAAAACTATATGTTTTCAAACGATTAATTTATGGAATGTAACTATTTTACAAAACGTCTCATTTAGAGGTCGTTTGCTGTATATCTTGTGCTTTGTATATTGATTAGTAACACCCAAGTATGCTTCCGTAAATCACTAAATTTGGGGGTGTTATAGATTGGTATCAGAGCCTAACGTTATAGTGAACTAGGTTGCATTTAGTGAACCTAGACTATGACCATTAGGCAGTATTCCTTTACTAGGCATAATTGGTTCAGGAATCACATCATACGACTTTAATTTAACATAGCCTGATCAACTATGTACAATTAAGGAAAGATGATGTGCGGTCTGAAATGGTTGTGTCGAACAGGAACGCGTTAGTTGACTCTGACCACGAGAGAATCAGACCATTACTTGATACGTGCTAGACACTAGGCTGGATATTATATATTTATACATTAGCCTCGTCTTACTTACACTCTGCCACAGGAATGGCAAACACACCACCTAATCCGACACACTCTCACTCACATGGGTCACGGAACCCACGAGTAGCCAGGAGGAACACAAGGTCACCTCGAACCAGCCCTTATCCTGTACATAACTCTCAGAACTCGGCACATCTCACGTTACCAGTATTGGCTACCCAATTCCGCCGTCAGGAACAAAGACTCGAAAACCTAGAACTGGAACAACACCGAATGGCTTACCTGCTTCGTCAAGCTCTCGACCGCATATCACAACTACAGCTAGAACAAGAGGATACCAACCTCTCTGTAAGCATAATTCAGGATTCCATGACAGCCGAATTAGTTGCGGATGAACTTGTAAGAAACCGATTAGAAGAATGTGAACAGCGTTCACAGGAGACTGCGGATCACTCTCGAACAATAGCACAACGACTGGCCTTGGTGGAAGACAACGCCAGGCAAACCAACCGACTAGCAGAAACCGTGGACCGCCTTGTCGCGCTGATGGAACAAATTAATCTACATTAAGATTAGTGTAGTTTTTGTCTTGTAATCTATCTCGTAATCTAGGGACTATCTAGCACTACTCTATAAACTAGTCGGATGTAACCATTCCCGACACCTTTTGTAATATCTCTGTAGGATGTAACTTTTGAACTCACTTTATCTATCAGATATCCTTTGTTATCTCAACTCACATTAATTGTCATTTTCCATGTTGATGTTATGTATTACTGCTTTTATACATGTACATCTGTGACAATTACCAGCTCATACAAAATCTCATGTATCTTCATTTCTTTTATTGAAGAATCATGCCGCCAAAGACACGACCATACACCGATGCCCATATTACCTCCCTTATAACCCAGGCTGTTACTGAAGCCTTGGCTCGGAATACTCCACCAAATTCCTCGAGAAACAGCGATGCCGCTGAAACCACTGCTGCTAAACCTTGTTCTTACAAGGACTTCCAGAACTGCAAACCTCTAAACTTTGCAGGTACCGAGGGAGCTATCGGTCTAATCCGCTGGATCGAGAAAGTTGAATCGGTATTTCTTATCTGCAACTGTGCGGAGGGGGACAAAGTTAAGTTCTCTGTTAGTACTTTTACCGACACCGCACTCACGTGGTGGAACACCTATGCCCAAACTATGGGCGTTGCCAATGCTTACAAACTTCCGTGGGAGGAGTTGAAGGAGTTGTTAAGGGGTGAGTATTGCCCCAGGGATGAACTGAAACAACTGGAGCTGGAATTCTGGAACCATAAGATGCAAGGTAATGATATCACCGGTTACACCAACCGTTTCCACCAGCTGGCACTTCTGTGCCCAACCATGGTCGATCCTGAGTACAAGAGGATCGAGAAATACGTTGATGGACTGCCCGAAAAACTTCAGTACCTGGTGACTTCATCAAAACCAGGTACTATCCAGAACGCCATCCGTATGGTCCATGAACTCACGGCAAACGCTGTCCGCCGTAACACAACCTCAGCCCCACCTGCAAACAACAAACGAAAGTGGGAAGGAAACCCCAACTCATCCAACCAAATCACCAACCGAAAGCCTGAGCCCCTTAGGGCTTATTCATCTGGCACTTCTGAAAGGAAAGGGTACGTTGGAAGCAGGCCCTACTGTCCCAAATGCAATCGTCACCACGACGGTTCCTGCCCTTGCACAAACTGCAAACGCTTTGGGCATCTGGCCAAGGATTGTCAAAACACCAGTGCCCCGAAGACTTGTTATGGGTGCGGAAGTCCTGGGCATTTTCAGAATAATTGCCCTAAGCAGAAAAACAACAACAACAACAACAACAACAACAACAACAACAGCAACAAACGGAACAACAACCCTGCTCGTAGCAGAGCATTTGTCATCAAAGCTGGGGAAGCTAGGGAAGACCCGAATGTTGTAACGGGTACGTTTCTTCTCAACGATCTTACTGCTTCAGTATTATTTGATACCGGTGCTGATAAAAGTTTCATATCTGATGAGTTTTACCCACTACTTAATATCACCCCTTCGGCCTTAGATGTTAAGTACACTGTAGAGCTCGCAAATGGTAAACTCATAGAAACCAGTAGTGTGATACCTAATTGCACTTTAAACCTCGCAAACGAAACCTTCTCAATCGATTTAATGCCTGTTGAACTAGGAAGTTTTGATGTCATCGTGGGTATGGACTGGTTGTCCAAGCATCGGGCCGAAATTGTTTGCCATGATAAGATCGTCCGAATTCCTCTCGCCGCCGGTAGTACCTTGATCATACAGGGGGAGACCGGTGGGTCGAGACTAAACTTAATCTCCTGTTTAAAAACCCGAAAATTTCTGAGAAAGGGTTACCCCGCAATCCTCGCACACATCACGGAGAAAAAGTCGGAGGAGAAGCGACTTGAAGATGTGCCAATCGTTAGAGATTTTCCCGAAGTCTTCCCAGAAGAACTACCTGGTTTACCTCCACCTAGACAGGTTGAGTTCTCGATTGATCTCGTGCCGGGTGCCGCACCGGTGGCCCGAGCACCGTACCGCCTAGCCCCATCTGAACTTCAGGAGTTGTCCACTCAGTTACAGGAACTCCTGGATAGAGGATTCATTAGACCGAGTTCTTCACCTTGGGGAGCTCCGGTCTTATTTGTCAAAAAGAAAGACGGTTCATTTCGAATGTGTATTGACTACCGGGAGTTGAACAAACTAACCGTCAAGAACCGATACCCACTCCCTCGAATCGATGATCTGTTCGATCAACTTCAAGGATCAAGCTGTTATTCAAAGATTGATCTTCGATCAGGTTATCATCAGTTGCGTGTTCGCGATGCTGACATCCCAAAAACCGCATTCAGAACCCGTTACGGGCACTACGAATTCCAAGTAATGCCCTTTGGCCTAACCAACGCAATGGCTGTATTCATGGACCTTATGAATCGGGTGTGCAAACCGTACCTTGACAAGTTTGTTATTGTTTTTATCGATGACATCCTTATCTATTCACGAAGCGAACAGGAACACGCACAACACCTCAGAACCATCCTAGAATTACTTAGACACGAGGAGCTTTACGCCAAATTCTCTAAGTGTGAGTTCTGGATAAACACCGTTCAATTCCTTGGACACGTTATCGACAGTCAGGGAATTCATGTAGACCCGTCAAAAATCGAGGCAATCAAGAATTGGCAAGCTCCAACCACTCCCATCGAGGTACGCCAATTCTTGGGATTGGCCGGTTACTATCGCCGTTTCATCGAAAACTTCTCAAAAATTGCCAAACCCCTCACAGTGCTGACTCAGAAGGAAAAGAAATTTGATTGGACCGATAAACAAGAGTCGGCATTTCAACTGTTGAAATCCAAGCTTTGCAGTGCACCCATTCTATCTCTACCCGAAGGCACCGATGACTTCGTGGTATACCTGCGATGCTTCTCACCAAGGTATCGGTTGCGTGCTGATGCAACGAGACAAGGTCATTGCTTACGCCTCCCGACAACTTAAAGTTCACGAGAAAAACTACACAACTCACGACCTCGAGCTAGGGGCCGTGGTATTCGCCTTAAAAATCTGGAGACATTATCTTTATGGTACCCGCAGCACTGTATTCACCGATCACAAAAGTCTCCAACACATTTTCAACCAGAAAGATCTTAACATGAGGCAACGTAGATGGGTTGAATTACTCACCGATTACGACTGTGAGATCAAATATCATCCGGGCAAAGCAAACGTGGTTGCTGATGCTCTCAGTCGTAAGGAACGAACAAAACCACTCCGAGTCCGGGCACTCAGTATTACCATTCATAACGATCTCACCATCCAAATACATCTTGCCCAACTCGAAGCCCTGAAACCCAATAACTTCAAGAACGAGGCCTTGCGAGGCATGGATAAACAATTCGAGATCAGACCCAACGGAGTTAGGTATTTCTCTAACCGAATATGGTTGCCTAATTTCGGAATCCTGCGGGACTTGGTGATGGATGAAGCTCACAAGTCCAAATATTCTATCCACCCGGGATCCGACAAAATGTATCACGGCATCAAGGAGTTTTACTGGTGGCCGAATATGAAAGCTGACATTGCTTTGTACGTCAGCAAATGCTTAACTTGTTCCAAGGTCAAGGCCGAGCACCAAAGACCTTCCGGATTGCTCCAACAACCTGAAATTCCTCAATGGAAATGGGAGCAAATTACCATGGATTTCATAACCAAACTACCTAAATCGGCGAGCGGTTGCGATACCATTTGGGTAATCGTCGATCGTCTCACCAAATCGGCTCATTTCTTGGCAATCAGAGAAACCGACAAAATGGAACGCCTTACACAAATCTACATCAAAGAAATCGTTTGCCAACATGGTGTCCCTATCTCAATTATCTCTGACAGGGATGCTCGATTCACATCTCGCTTCTGGCAATCACTCCAAAAATCACTGGGTACCCGTCTCGATATGAGTACCGCGTACCATCCTCAGACTGATGGCCAGAGCGAACGAACTATTCAGACACTGGAAGACATGCTACGAGCCTGCGTAGTTGATTCCGGTACAAATTGGGAAAGACATCTACCGTTGTGCGAGTTCTCGTACAACAACAGCTATCACACCAGCATAAAGGCTGCACCTTTTGAGGCACTGTACGGTCGTAAGTGCCGATCCCCGATCTGTTGGACTGAAGTGGGAGATAGTCAACTCACTGGTCCTGAACTCATACATGAAACCACAGAGAAAATCGTTGAAATCCAAAACCGACTCAAAGCCGCGCGTGATCGTCAGAAAAGCTATGCTGACGTGAGACGCAAGCCACTCGAGTTCCAAGTTGGGGATCGAGTACTCTTAAAGGTATCGCCTTGGAAAGGCGTAATCCGATTCGGCAAACGCGGAAAATTAAACCCCGGGTACATTGGGCCTTTTGAGATTCTCGAGAAGATAGGTCCAGTGGCATATCGACTGCAGCTGCCCTCTGAACTCAGCAGCGTGCACCCTACCTTTCACATTTCTAACTTAAAGAAATGTTTGTCTGACGAGACACTTATTATCCCCCTTGACGAGATTCGCATAGATGACAAACTACATTTCGTTGAGGAACCTGTCGAAATTATGGACCGTGAGGTCAAACAACTGAAACAAAGTCGTATCCCAATAGTTAAAGTCAGGTGGAATTCGTGGCGCGGTCCGGAATTCACTTGGGAACGGGAAGACCAAATACGACTCAAGTATCCTCACTTATTCACCGATTCTGCCCCTAACGCGACTTCGACTTAAATTTCGGGACGAAATTCTTTTAACAGGGGGAGAATGTAACAACCGGCAAATTAGGACTAGAATTAGTGCCTAATTCTTTGTTAATACATGTAATTAGTTATGTGTTAATCTAATTTATGTATCGAATTATATATATTGTTGAATATATACGAAAATGCGATTTGGTTAAATCGTACGCAATTTAAATCGAATGTATTTCGATTCAATTTAATACGGACGTTGGTGACCAATTTTATTAAATAACGTTGTTATGTCAAAAATATTATTATGATAATATTTCGTATTCATCCGTATCGTACAGACAAACCTTACACAATTTAAAATGTTAAAACGCGCAAATTAAATAAACCAACTTATCATTTTATAACTTAAATATAAATTAAATTGTAAAACATTTAAATAAAATCTCGCGTAATAATTTGTATTTTAAAACGTACCTTTAATATTTAAAATAATTATTTACGATTAAACGAACGGAGTAAACGAACACCGCACGGAGCGGGAACGCGGGGCGAAAAATGGGAGGATAACCTCCCATTCCCACCTTCTTCTTTCATTTAATTCTTTCCTTTCTCTCTCTTACACTCTCTTTCCCTCTTTCTCTCTAATCACCACCACCACCCAAAACTCATCAAAAATCACCAAATAAACGTGCTAAACGACCTTGGATCTCATCATCACTTTGGAAGAAAACGTTCACCTTCTCGCGATCTATCATCCTATCTTTTCGGAATTTTTATCCGACAATTTGTAAGTTTCCGACAAATCCCAACATCTCTCGTTTTTGATCATTTTTACTAGTTTATGGTTTAAATAGGCTTATTATGTTCATATAAGGGTTGGGTAAAAGATTTGGACCGAACGGAAACCGGAAAACTCATTTTCGGCACATTTTCCGGCCAACAGACCGCTACGTTGCACCTGGCCAGGGGCCTCTGCGACGTCGCGACCTACGTCGCACAAAAACCTCAACGTCGCACTAGCGACGCAGCATTTTACGTCGCATTAACTTGCGGACGTCGCACGTAGCGACGTAGACTTTAACGTCGCAAACCGAACCAACGTCGCATTAGCGACGTCGCCCCCTACGTCGCATTGATTTGCGAAGGTCGCATCATGCGACGTACCTGCCTACGTCGCACCTTACGTCGCTTGCAACGTCGCATGCTACGTCGCACAAAACAGAACTTTGAAAACTCAGATTTTTACTAAGTGTCGGAATCAAGATTTTAACACCTCATTTTACCCAAATTCGGATCCAGATGCGTTTTTCGTCAAAGCAATATAGTAGAAATAAAAATTTTCCAAGCTGACCTGGCAGCTCGACCCCAGCCAGGGGCTCTGCCCCTTGGACCCCGCCAGGGGCTGCCGCCCCTTGGACCCCGCTACCAGGGGCGCTGCCCCCGGACCCCCGTCATTAAATGTTGTAAATACTTTTCACACTAAGTGTTGAACACTTACAAATAACGAAACCTGATTCAACGATACAAATAATGATAACACTTTGAATCATTATTACAAACCGTCACCAACGGGCCATACTTGTTTTCAAACTACAAACGGATTACTAAACAAACACTTGGACATAACGAGTTGTGTAGACAACTAGCCTAGATGGTCTTGCGAGACATCTACTTACTTAACTTTATATGTTTAGGCATTTAAAGGTTACGGGTTCGGAGAACCAGCTGTTGATATTACTTACTCGTTTATTGATATAAACGCACTTGCAAAGACTCAGGTGAGTCTTACGGCCCCACTTTTACTGTTTTATCTTATTGGGGGAGATACATGCTACTGATTTTTCTTGAATACAAGTACTAAACTGTTTACTATACCAAACGGAATTGCATGAGTTACTTACTATTTACTGAAGTCTCTCCATCATATATCGTTAGTTATGTACTTAAGCGCGAACAGTAGTTAATGGATCCATTAGGGAAATGACCCTCCCCGCCCGGGGTAGTAGCGCTACCACGAACCGTTACGTATAAACGGGCGACTATTATTTCGTTTACTTATGCTTGCTCAATTTCGAGCATGTCACGGGAGCAACTGATTATTTACGGGTTAAGCTTCGATTATGAGCCTCATGGCAACGGTATAACTTGATTACTTTACTTTTACGAGATTTGCAAATACTTGATATACGCCTACGGGCACTACTGATGAAATCTTGTGTTCAAATTGATTATTTACTGATAAACCTGTGAGGTTCACCAACCTTTTGGTTGACCATTTTTAGCATGTATTCTCAGGTACACTTACGGAGTAGGATCACTCCAGGATCACTAGCTAGAGTCGCATGATTTCCAAACTGCATTTAACGGAGATTCTTTGGCATTATCTTTTGTTGCTATGGTTATGTAATAGAATCTCCCGCCACATACGCGGACTCTAGGCTTACATATTTTTGTAAAGAAAACTATATGTTTTCAAACGATTAATTTATGGAATGTAACTATTTTACAAAACGTCTCATTTAGAGGTCGTTTGCTGTATATCTTGTGCTTTGTATATTGATTAGTAACACCCAAGTATGCTTCCGCAAATCACTAAATTTGGGGGTGTTACACATAAGGTTATAATTTGATATAAGTTAAGTATTGATGATCCGGATTACTAACTTATATTTGATCGTTGATTCTCAGATCCTCCGAAAGATAAGTGACACTTGTATTCTGAGATTGTGAAGACAAAGGTATCGGTGAGTGGATTTTGAAACTCACCCTTTAATTTAGTTGTAATTATTTGGTTACAACAGGTAAACGTAGATGTGTATTAGACTGGTTAGCCTTAATGATTGATTATGATCTACGTGATATATGGACCTTTGTGTATCCTTGTTATTGAGGTCAACGTGATAGTTGGGCTATTTGGGTTATTATGTGTATTATACAGGTTTTGATTCATTTGTTGTGTTTAGAACCTGTGTATGAGTTTAATAACCCTTAGTTATCGGTCTCGTCCGTTATGGCCATACGGATATGTACGTTAAGTGTTCTTGGGAAATCCCCGGGTATTATGATAACCCAGGAACCACCGATCCTCATTGAAATTGTGTGTTTACATTTAATTGTTGTAAACTCGTAGTGCAGTTAAGTTGAATGGTGTGTAACAAGTTCATTCACTTAGCTTCGTGCTAATCCCTCGTTTGAACTTCCTGCAGGTTTTGTTTAGCTTGTGGGTGATCAGGAAGTTGATGCTCTTGGAGCATGGAATGTTTGATTTTGGCGTCTCTGATATAGTTTTGTTATAAACTATGTTTGAAATACTAATGCCCCGTTTTGATGTAGTTAAAATGTTATAACTTAAACAGTTTTAATTCATGATGTGTAATCATGTAATCCATGTATGTACATTATCTATAATGTACAGTGTTCAATGATGTTTTTTTAAATATGCGTTTCCGCGATATATATATATATATATATATATATATATATATATATATATATATATATATATATATATATATATATATATATATATATATAATATTGTTGTGTTTCAAGAGGGGTGTTATATTTTGGTTTTTTTTTTGCCGTGTTTAAAAGTTGCATCGTATTTTAACAACTAAACACTTTTCTGTTTGGCCAAAGTTACATACATGGTGATAGGGGTGTTCATAATAATCCGAAACCGGGAAACCGAACCGAAAATTGTTAAACCGTGGTGAATTTTAGGTTAACCGAACCGAATTTTGTGTGTTTTCGGTTTCGGTTAACTGAACCGGTATTTTTCGGTTCTCCGGTTTCGGTTTCGGTTCACGATATTGTCATAACCGGTTAACCGAAAATTTTACATTACTATTTAAATATGTGTATATATATAGAGATATATAGATAATATTACTAAATATCTTCTAATTTAGAATATGATTATTATATTTTTGTATTTATGTTAGTACGAATGTTCATATTTTTGCTTTCTTAGTAGATAATTTTTTAGCTTTGTGACTAAGTTGGTTCGACGTTCATGCATTTATGTTTTGTACATAATTAAAATACTTTATGTTTGTTAGAAATGATCAACGTGTAAAACTTATAACATATATTCATTAACGAGTGTATATTTTTGTGTTAATATTTATATTTCAAATGATTAGTAAATAAAAACGGTTAATTTGGTTAACCGTATAACCGAACCGGAAAAGTCGGTTAACCGATTACCGGTTAACCGAACTTTTCGGTTTCTGTTTAGGTTCAAGAAAATGATGAACCTAAAATTCGGTTAACCGGTCTTCGGTTAACCGAACCTCCGGTTAACCGTCCGCGAACACCCCTACATGGGGATAACTGAAACCCGTGAATAAATCCGAAAAACCAATGGGTAATACTAATTGGGTACCCAGCGGGTATTGGGCCGAGTATGGGTACAAATATTTTAACATGTATGGGTATAGATAGTTAGATATACTAAAACCCACCCGAACCTGACCCGTTGTCATCTCTAATTCAAGAATGGAAAATTAAAAATTGATATAAGAACTAAAAAAATGATTGTATAGAAATTTAGATTACGGGGTTATGGAATGAAGCCATAAATTTTTTGGAATTGAAAAATAACGTATTGGGGATTTTTTCAGGAAAAATAAAATGAAGAAGATGATTAGAATAGTTTGAATTATGGAAGAAACAATGAAGTCCAAAGTTATATATACGGAGATAACCGAAACCCACGAATAAATCTGAAAAACCAATGGGTAATACTAATTGGGTACCCAGCGGGTATTGGGCTGGGTATGGGTAAAAATATTCTAAACGGGTATGGGTACAGATACACTAAAACCCACCTGACCTGACCCGTTGTCATCCCTAATCCAAGAATCGGAAATTAGAAATTGATAAAAAAAAAATTAAAAAAAGCGATCGTATGGCAATTTAGATCACCAGGTGATGGAATGAATCCATGTATTTTTATGAATTGAAAAATAACGTACTTGGGCTTTTTTCGGGTATAAAATTTAAAATATTGAATGAAGAGTTTGGATTATTCTAGAAATAATGAAGTAGTTATTAAAATAAATTTTTCCTAAAACATTTGGATGGGTGATTTATAATTAAGGAAAAACAATGGATTTACATTGTAAATATATAATGATGTATATTGTATATATAGTATGGCATATTAGTCTTTAATCACACAAAAAATGTGATTAAGTATGTCATTATCTAAATTAATGGTCAGATCTTAATTGTTGATTTTCATCTAATATTAATTACTCTTTCATGATTTTTCTTATATATATATATATATATATATATATATATATATATATATATATATATAGTGGGAGGATCCAGGGGGAAACACTTTTTTTGGGGGAAGGGGGAAGTGTAATATTCATTACGATCCATCTTAACTTCGTTAATACATTTGTCGAAATTCAAAAGTGAAAATTAATAAATGTTAATCAGAATAGATGTTATGAATGTTAAGCTTCCATGATAAAGTCTTTTTGTAGGCTATAACATCAATTGATGAATTTTATATCCCAAATCGTTAATATTCGTCGTGGTGAATGTTAACTCAACTTTCATCACAATGAATGTTAAAATAAAAGTAATGTTACTTTTTAACATTCATCGTGATGAATGTTAAGTTAATATTCACCACCATGAATATTAACGTTTTATTTAATAATTATTCACAAACTAATGTTATAAATTAAAATTGACTTTCATATGTTAATATATTCTTTATAGCATCGATTTTGATTAATATATATGAGTAAAATTAATTCTATCTTTGATATTTGTATTGGTGAATTTAAGATGCTTCGTGATGAATATTACACTTCCCTCCTTCCCCAAAAAAATTGATTCCCTCTTGATCCCTCCCCTATATATATATATATATATATATATATATATATATATATATATTATATTATATAAGAATTATAAGATAGATAGATAGATAATAATGTCAGTATATTCGTATATGATATTTATCGTTAACTTTAGACTTAATAATTACAATTTTCACAATTATATTTGTTATGTAAACTTGATAGTTTTCTTCAAAATTCTGTATAATCAATATCTAATTAGAAATTTCTTACTATGGTGCACACTGCACACATTGTCGTTTTACCCAAAACCACTATTTTTAGTTACAGACTAGGCTAGTATAAATAAAAATCAAGGAAAGGTTGTGTACCCATACTCAATAAACCTTATGAGAGCTAATAGAAGGTTATAGGAGATTATGCTTTAAATTTTTATAAACTTGAATTCTAAAATACAAATATAGCTATAAAAAATTAGCCATTAAGAACTTATGAATTCTAAAATACCAGTATTCAAGAAATTAGTTCCATCTCCATCTTACGCGATAATTCTTCTGTTACGACTAAATTATTTTCAAACATACATCGTACACATCGAATTGATTGATGCTAGCTAATAACTAGCTAGACATTGAATCCCATCTAAGGATTTGCTTAAAACAAACACCAACAAGTTGCTTATTTTATCAATTACAAATAAGAAATCTTGTCAATTAGGTTAAGGTAATTATTGAAAATACATCGATATATAGTTTGATGATTAATTGACGATAAATTATAAGTTTACACAAAATTTACAAAAGAATATCGGTTAATTTCATTGGTACACGTCATTTTGTGCGATTTATTTGAAATATAACATTGAATATTTGGATATTCATATTATAACTCAAAATTTTGTTATAATTACATTTTACCACATCTAACACTTACTATTTGGATTTTTGAATGTGAAAGGAGATGAAAAGTTCGATGAAGGAACTTTTACATATGTCCTTATAGTACAGTGAACTTTAAAATACTCGGTTAACAATAACCAACTAGAGAGTAGATATATAACATAGTATAACATATTAATTGTTAGTCTGGTTCAAATGAGTACAACAATTTATTATGAGAATGAGGGAATCAATAGAAATGAGTCACGTGTCACTTTACCCTCTTTTACCTACGTTTTTAAAAATTAAATATTTCCCAAACGGTAAGTCAAAAAATCACAAAAATTGCACTATAAAAATTGGCGTTTTATTCTCTTCGGTTAGAGATGTGAGAATGTATATTTTCGACGAACTTTTTTTTCTTTTCATTTTTTGGTGGTTTTGAAAACAACTAACACATGTGTTACCAGCGAGTAACGCATGTGTTAACAGCTAGTAACGCATGTGTTAATAATATTGTACAATTTGTAAAACCTAAAAATAAAAAAGTCATCGAAAGTATACCTTGTAAGATGGCAAATCGAAGAGAAAAAAATGCTGATTTTTATAGTGCAATTTATATAATTTTTTGACTTACCGTTTGTAAGATATTTGATTTTTAAAAACGTAAGGGAAAATGGGTTTTATAACACATGACACAATTCTATTGGTTCCCTCATTCTCACCAAATTTTTCATTCTCATTTGAACCCACTCTATTAATTATATTAAAATGTGTGTGAAGTAAATGATCAACAACATATGTTTTACAACAAATTGAAGTGCTCAAGTAGTGTAAAATATGATTTTCCTTGGGAGGAAAAGTATTGCATTAATTGAGTGAATTAAAAATTGGGTAGGTAAGATTAGCAAATGAAATAATCGTTTGTAAAGTACTAACAAGATAAAATTTAGAGATCTTGAACACGGGAAGTGAGTTGTCAAAAAGGTGAAAATTAGGGAGAGGATTAGTCAAAAAGGAGTTGATTAATCAATGATTATATTGAGAATAGACCTATAATTCATATGTAGTCAACAAAAACTTTAATAAGTCAAAATTCTCTTTTTGAGACATTAATTTGCTAGTTGTAATTGACCTAAAAATCTACCATTTCTCATTTTCTCCGCTTTCAACATCTATCTATCTATATAACTAAAGAAGTAGACTCCAATATATTTGTCACATTCTAATACATGTCACATAAGATTTATCCTACGTATCAATAAATTGTTAGCCCTTATTCCACGTCAACATCCTTTATAAAATTGAGGTTTTTGACTAAACCATTATAAATCAAATATATTTACCAAAACGTTAAATCTCTATAAATATGTCCCTACATAATAATATAAAGTATTTTTTTTCATCCTTTTTATTTTAACCATCATATATATACTTTTAACCAAATCATTATTGATTGATTTTAATCAATATTTCTTTAACAATACTCACACTCTGCACAAAAACGTACCTAAGTTAGTAACTATAAGTAGGAAAACAACTTTAAAACTGATAAAAACTCATAAAATATATTATTTAACTTATTGAAATATCAATAACAACCAACACTTCATATCAGTGTTCGATATCTATAACATTCATTACTCTAAAAATAGCACAACTTTATATTCATATTTTATCAACTAACAAAATCCATAAGCAAGCACATCACATTACTTAAAACAAAGTTATTAAATTACTCCAAAAAGATTCAAGTGCTCTCAACATATTCAATAAACTACTATTGACAAATTAACTATTCCAAAAAAACAATGAACAAAATAATTGATTCAAATCATATTAAGCAAACTTAGAATTCTTTTATTATTGCTCCAGAAACAAGTTCAATACAATATGTTAAATTGCCCCAAACAACCAATTTTTATCAACCAGAAAAATCCATAAGTAAGCACATCATATTACTTAAAATAAAGTTATTAAATTGCTCCAAAAAGATTCAAGTACTCTTAAAATATTCAATAAGCTACTTTGACAATTTAACTATCCCAGAAAAACAATCAACAAATAATTGATTCAAATCATATTCAGCAAACTTAAAATTTCTTGTATTTTTGCTACAGAAACAAGTTCAATACAATGTTATATTGCCCCAAACAACATTTTCATGAAGAAGAACAATGATTTAAGATGATAATAATAAAGTTAATTGTTGTAACATATACGCTAAGGATCCCGTCTATGGCACGGAAGTGACACGAATGAGTAAAGGAAGTAAGACTCTTAGGTCCTTTGACTATTGCAATTATTTTTTTACATATTAATGAAGTAAAAAATTGAAGTTTCATAAACAAGATATGTAACAAGTGTAACTAAGTATTTAGAGATATTTTTAAAAATTTAATTCATCGAAATCTAATTTAATTTGAAACATTACTAGATCTTGAATCAATAATTAAATATTTCAAATTATATTACGGAGTATAAGACAACAAAATTACATAACCGTGCATCGCACGGATTTAACATTAATGGAGTATATTATTTATCGAGGTTGTTGGTTGGCTAGGTTTTGTGTACCCTCTTTGTGTTTTTTCCTTCTATCTATAATTTTTTTATTTTATGAATATGATTTACTTTAACGTCAGCTAAAGTAACCAATAATGTTTACAAGAAATAAAAATAAGTGAATTGATAAAACAAAAATTATACATTTATTGAAGTTAAAGTTTGATTATATAATCAAAATTATAATTAATACATTGGAGATTTATATTTAATTCATTGAAACATTCTTTTTATTTGTGATGACTAAATTATGATTTTTGATAATAAATAAAATTTTAAGTTTAATAATTATTTTCAAAAGGTTCTTATTGACAGCCCTAAGGACTGTCAATATCATTTCCCTAAAACAATTACGAAGATACTAGTAGGAACCAAAATTTCACGGGTTGAGAATTAATCCAATTCCCTGCTCTAGTTTATAGCGCGCTGCTCCATTACATCTATTTTTCAACCACATTAATGCATACCTTTGAATAACGGTGACAATATATGTTGACTATTAATTGTTTCTTTCCTCATCTGATGCATAAAGTATACGATTTCTCCACCTTCAAACGAACCGTATTGTAACAAAATAACACAACATTCAAGACCTTTGCAACCCATTTACTTTCATGTATCACAATTTTCCGGAAAAGGCGAAAATAACACTGTCAAAAGATATATTAGAGCTAGTTGAAAACTCCATGAACTCTCACCATATAATCCTTACTATATGACCTTTTAACAAACAATGAGTTAGCATTTCCTATTTATTAGCTATTATCCATAGATTTTACAAGGTTAATAGACCGATAGGATATCAAACTTTTACAAAATGTTCAATTTTAAGAAACAATATAATTTTTTGAACAAAAAAATGACTTAACTTTTAAAACGTGCGTCTAGTGTAAAAAAAAACCCAATTAGCAACCAAAGGGTTCATCATTTTGAACAACTTTACATTTCATAAATAATAAACAAATTTAACTTTTATATATATTTTATACGTTCATAATTACTTTTTAAGCGCTATACTTCATGAATCTACAAACACATTTACAATAATCTTTTTTTTTTAAAGAAATTATGATAATCTTCAATTTTATATACGAGTACTATACAACTAAACTACTCCGTATATATATAGTCATGTCACACCAGTACACCACTTTTCAGTTGTACCCCCTTTCGTATATTATGAGTGTGGAGAATGTTTTAAATTAGCATTTAATGTAATAACTTAAGTATTTTCATTTCAATTTGTAAACTTAGCTTTTGTTACAATTCTTATCGTAAATTCGTAATCTAAATATCACTCTTTTCATCTAGGCGAGGTTGCTCACATTAAGTTTAACTTGATAAAATCACATCTTTTTCTAAGCAATTTTCATAAATTTCCATCAAGTACGTGTGTTACTGGTTATTAACAAATAAACAACTATTTAAAGTCGTTATGTTACTAACGTACCTTTGTTAAGTACTCGTAATGATTATTGTAACATAAAGTTTTTTATTTTAAGAAACCTTCCGTTACATTTCTACATATATAATCACCTTTTATTGTTTCAAGACGCGTTACATTCTCAAATAAAATAAATATATGAATGAATAACGTCATTTTATGCATTGTGGATGTACAACTTACAAGTTACAATAGTATTTATATAAATGTAAACTATTCGATAATGCATGATAATTGAGTCAAATAAAACCTTTCTGAATACAAGAAAATACTTTCTATAAATATCCCAACAAGTCTCCTTAAATTCTCCCCCTTCTCTCTTTCTCTTGTTCTTCTTTCTACATACTAAAAAAAAAACATAAAAATGGTGGTAGCAGCTCAAAGTAATCCCATTCGGATCGAAAAGATTCGAGAAGTGGATATTCCCGTGATCGATCTTTCGGGTAAAAAATCAGAAGTAGCCAAACTCATTGTAAAAGCTTGTGAGGAATACGGTTTCTTTAAAGTTATAAACCATGGTGTCCCACATCACATTACCAAAAATTTGGAAGATGAAAGCTTTGAGTTTTTTGAAAAACCATTACTTGAAAAGAAACGGGTCGGATCCGGTCGTAACCCATTTGGTTATGGAAGTAAGAACATTGGTGTTAGTGGTGACACCGGAGAACTTGAATATCTTCTTCTTCACACCAATCAAGACTCCATTGTTAACTCGTCTAAATTCAGGTATATATTTCATGACTCGATTTTATTGCTAAATATATAATAACTATGCAGTTTGTTATTATCAATGTATGTCAAAACTTATACAGTAATAAATCAAATGAGAACAAATAAATGACGACGTATGACAATTTTAAGACGCTGTGCATCACTTTTTTATGCTCCCTGATACACAAAATTGTCACGTGTCATAATTTCGTTCATTCCTTTTAATCATATTTTTTTGGTTTCTTTAAGGTCGAAAAGTTCTATCATATCTTACTTGATATATATATATAACTCATATAACCATTAAATTAAAAATTAAAATACATGATAATAACACACATATAAAACATAGATTATTAATGTTGATGCTTATATAGGTTTGCATGGGTAGCGTGACTATATTATATGTTAAGTTTTCATCCTATCAAAACGGGTGTAAGTTTATGATGATTGACAAACATAGGTTATAGTTGGCCGGTCCGATGTAATGTTGTACCATTTCATTTCCTTTTTATATGGTATTAAACAGGTACAACTATAGGAAACCAGTGGGTAATAACTAAAGGGATGATGAATTTATACAAGATCACTTTTTGTCCATTCACCACCAACCAACATGTTTTACGGTATTACAAATATTATGAAACACGTTTGACGGTGAATGAATAAGATAATTTAAAAGCCTGAAATATTAGAAAAATACCTTAAATATAACTCATTTTTTAAGGTGACGAATTTTAAGAATACCCTTATTAATAAGATAATTTAACATTACATGTATTTTTTAGTATGAGCGGTTGTCTACACTACTCCCACCATGTGTCTTCGTAATGAATACGTATTCTTAGTCTACCAGGGTATATATGAAAGTTTTACGGTTACAAAATCTACGTTAGTTTAAAAAATATAAATTAGGCTATCAAATACAGTTAGAGAACGAAGTAGAATCAATGTAGTCATGACTAATCGTTTTGTAAACAAATTTTTTCTAAACATGGGCCGGGATATGATCTCCCATATATTTTGTATATATAGGGAATTTCATTATACATATCAAATTATCGAGACTAAATGCTTAATATACATATATATTAACTTACACACTTTATTATTACAAATAGGATACTAAATACAAAATTTTATATTAAAAATTGAGAAATGATATACTCATCAAATTTTTACAGGTTTTACAAAATGATGTGGACCAATAGTATAAGGAGAGAGAAATAAGAGAGAGACGCAAAATGTATTTTTGATTGGTCCACCTCATGTTCCACATCATTGTGTAAATTTTTATTTATAAATTTTATGTGAACCTAACATTTCTCTTAAAAATTAATGCCCATCTGTGTATACATGTTTAAGGTCTAGTATTTTATATATATAGGGAATTTTATTATACATATCAAAATATCGAGTGATTTTGAGTTTTTATCAAACAGAAATTATTGATATACGTCAAATTGAAGATCTAAAAGCATAAATATACTTCTCTATAAATATATACTTAAAAACAGCCAACTTTTTATTGTAAATCCTATCCACTGTCCATCAACAATCAACAATGAATATAAAAATTAAAAATAAAAATGAAAAATTTAATGGATAGGGAGCGTATGAGTATGACACATCAGTGTTCACATGTGGTCAGGGGTGGTGGTCTTGTTATACAGCCTAGGTTTCATTGTACGGACTTTATAGCGTGTATGTGTCGACATATACATACGTCCTTTATGTTCTTTTAAATTTACAAAC
The DNA here is from genome assembly GCA_949592205.1 of Helichrysum umbraculigerum. Classification (NCBI taxonomy): domain Eukaryota; kingdom Viridiplantae; phylum Streptophyta; class Magnoliopsida; order Asterales; family Asteraceae; genus Helichrysum; species Helichrysum umbraculigerum. Next base: position 199,730,864 of record CATIUR010000001.1, on the reverse strand, counting down.
GGATGCTATCCGTACCAAATATATATACTCAGTTACTCATCATACCATTTAGTTAATAAAAAATGACAAAAAGTACAGAAAAAAAAGTACAGAATAATAAGAAAAGTGATTGAAAAAAGTACAGAGAAAACTACAGTAATAATTATATTTAAAAATAAAATAAAATAAAATGGTATGGATAGTAGACCCACAAAAAAAATTATTTCTACTCATCATACCATTAAAATAATACATTAGTCGTATGGTGAGTGGATTAGTGTACTTGACTCCAGAATATTGTTCAGAACGCTATCCAGAACACTGTCTAGAACATTGTCCAGAACACTGTCCACCACACCACAAATTTCTCAACAAGAACATTCTTTTCAGAACACTGTTATTACAAAAGTACCACACTCTGTGCTCTAAATACTTTTTACCCTTAATTTATTGCACAAACTTTTATGTTAAAAATAAATAAAAAAAAGAAAAATAATTGGTATGGTTAGTAGGACCCTTTTATATTTATAGCACATGAGCTATGTTTAATTAGCTAATTTTCAGATAGACGACTTTACATTTGACACCTTTAGATTGTTAACAATCGTTGGCAGTTTCTTGATACAAGTTACTTATCTATAACCTTAAAGGCTACAAATAACAAAATTCTTTTTTTAGTGTCTTTTTCTGAAAGAGCCAAGTTGATATTTAGATGAACAATTATTATAAAAATATAAAATGGAATAAATTCATGTACGTGTAACTTCATTGATGAGTTTAGTAATAAAATACGAGAAATGCTAACTAGTGCCCTGAAGGCATAAGCGTTAAGCATAACAGTAATGCTAAAAGTTGCTAGGATTATAGCAAGTCATGGGTTAATTCGCATATAATAATGATATACTCCGTAATAGACATCGAGATTGCAACTACTGAAAAAGTAGAAGATTCAAGTAAAATATGAGGAAATTTAATTAATATTTGAAAAATTGATGGACAAGTCACAGACTTCCATCAAGAAGCAACTATCAAATCATACACTTCCAAAGCCAAAGGTACAAATAACCCTAGGCTAGGCCACATTTAAAGGTGTGTGTACTTTGATCAGGCATACAGCTAGGGTCTTATTTTGTTGACACAAGCGAAGTTACTAAACTACATACAAGTTTTCACACTTCACTTGCTAATATGTCTACAACACGAATAATTAAATTTGGTTTGTTTTACAATATACAAACATCTTAAAAGCAACACGATGATGAGCATAATTGCCTTACTTTGTGAGTAATTGTGCGGCATATACGTCTAAAATACATGTTTTTAACATATACTCGTACATTGTTTGATTGTTTTTTTTTTCTTAATTCTCATCAATGCGTTTGGCATGTATACAAATTATATTGTTAGACACATCAGTTAAAATAAGAAGGATTGGATTACTTTGTATTAATTGGAGCTTAATCTAGTGAGTATTAATTTTAATCATACTATGAAAAGGACATGGTATGATGACCAAATAGAAGAAGGAGCTAGATATGGTAAATTGAAGGGTTACATTGTTTTATTACCAAATAAAGAAAGAAATACTAAGTTATGGGAAAGGCAGGAGAGGTTGGAAAAGAGGTGGGCAAATATGTCAGAATCAGAAATTGGTGTTTTCCTTTTGACTCAACTGCTCTGTGTCTAACAAACTGTAAACCATACAAATGTCTCTCTCTCTCTTCTTATTTCTTTTTTATCTAACAGGTGATGATTCATAAACCACCTGTTTTTAGCCATACATCATCAAACATACTACAAGGTGTTGTACAGTACAACACTATAAAACATGTTTGGTGGTGTACGACCAAAAACAGGTGATGTACGAATCACTCCCCATTGAAAAATGTTTAAAGTGACATTTTTACTAGTACGAATTACTCCCCATTGAAAAATGTTTAATGTTTAATTAAAGACTACATATAGACTTATGGTTACAAACTGGTACTACTAGTTAAAGAATCAACATTAATTTGATAATGATTACTCCTACATGCAAAGGGGATATATATATATCTTACTAAATTGTAATGTTAATTATAGCTCGAGACAATCCTAAAAATTGTGAATTAAGATGAATTTTATACATTCACAGTGATAATAATGTTTTATACATTCTAATCCTGTCAATTGACATAACTTAAGTGGTACCGTCAAACGTTCATAGCTCAGATGTGTAGAGTTTGAATTCATGTCTCAGCACATGGTACGAGGGCGAAGGATACCCAAGAAATTAACTTTTTGTCACAATTTTTTTGGTGAATAGTTTTGACATGAAAACACAAACTAAATGTGTGTCTCTGTGCTTCAGATGTGCAGTGAGTAGTTATGTGGAAGGTGTACGGGAGTTGGCATGCGAGATATTGGAATTGATAGCTAAAGGGTTAGGGGTCCCACACTCATTGTTCACCCACTTGGTCAGGCACTTTGATAGCGACTCTCTCCTCAGGCTAAACCACTATCCACCTGTCAGTCACACGTCAAACTCCTCCTGCCAACGTGGCAGCAACAGTAACAGTATAGGTTTTGGGGAGCATTCTGACCCTCAGATCTTGACTGTTCTTCGATCCAACGGCGTAGCTGGTCTTCAGATATCTTTGGGAAATGGCGTCTGGGTGCCTATCTCACCGGACCCACATGCTTTCTGTGTCAATATTGGTGATGCTTTGCAGGTTTAATTTCTACCCCTTCACTCCTAAATATAAAAAAGGCTAAAAAAAGAAGCAGAAAAAAAGATCATGTTACATAACGCTTTGCGCAGATGTTTACGTAGTTTGCTAACTTCCGGTTTTATATGTAGGCTATGACTAACGGAAGGTTTGTAAGTGTGAGACATCGAGCCATGGCTAATGCATTACCTGATCGGTCTAGATTGTCAATGGTCTTCTTTGGTGCACCTCCACCAGAAGCAATGATCACTTGCCCACCCGAACTGCTCAAGCAAGATGAACCGCTTTATAGATCTTTCACATGGGCGGAATACAAGTTACATACTTACGCTCATCGACTTGGTGTAACTAGGCTTGATCATTTCAAGATTGCTTGATCGTTAATGTTTGAATGGGTTACTTAGGAAATGTTATGTAGAATCTTTATTTCCAAAACAAATTTTGCAAATCAAGAACCGAGTCTATGTACATTGTTTTGGAGTAGTTAATGTTAAGTTTACGTTTAGGTTATATTAATTGTGTTTTTTTTGTAGCTGTCATTTAGTTTCTGGATCTCTCGAAGTAGAAGAATTTGATTTGATACGATTTAAATAGTTATGAAGGAGCTAAAAGTTTTAAGTCGATATGAAAAACTGCTTATTTTGCACATGTTATGTAATAAGCTCCAACTTACAGCTTCAAATATAAGCAAGTTCTAGCTGGTTTTGCCAAACATATTCGTGAGTCGTAACAAATTAATAGTTACTGCATAAAAAACCGGAAATAAAGCAAAGATGCCAGTAGCTAATGTATAATTTAACTAACAAATAATTGTGGAATTACAATGTTTAGTCATTCACCTACAAATAAATGGAGTTGTATGAAATTACAATGTTTAGTCAACAAATCAGTCCCTCGAGTCAAGCAAAGTTATTTGACTCAAAAATGAACAAGCTTTCTTTACTATGTTATCAAGTAAATGAAACCAAGTGAGATTGTTTAGATTTGAGATCTTGCTGCAGACCGGGAGCATTTCTTTCTTCCATGTTTTCCTAGCCCGCACACACAGTTCTCAAGAAGTTCATAATCCTCTTCCCAAAACAGCTTTGACGCCATCTCAGGGTTGTCCAACAACTTTTTGGCAGTGAGGAATCCAGCAATTGTCCATGTTTGATACAGTCGGGATTGTTTCCCAATGAATCTTCCATATCTTGTATCATAATATTCGGGCCATTCATCTGATGAAAGTTTCTTCTCAGCTAAAGCGATTGCTTTTCTTGCAAGTTCTGGCCTCTTCATCTTGATACAAGCAAGTGTGAACTGAAATAACGAGGAATTGAGATTAAGGAATGTTGTGGATGACCAACCAAAAGGCTAATGTTTGTGTGGTTTACCCATTTACTTTTGCATGGGTTGGTTGATGCAGGTTATGTTTAATCTCCAACCAGTCAAAAATAGTTATTTCATATCATTAAAATTATGCAACTCTTATTCAAAAAGTCCAGAATATTTGGACAAAAAGTGATTTGGGTCAAAGGTCAACATAAAACATAGAAAATTTTTACAGAACATAGCTAACCAACTACTCGTATTGAAGATTTAAATGCATCTCGATTTAAACAAGTGAAAACGATCCCACCGCATCAACCAATTAGAAGATTGAAAAGGAATTGCAATCTGAATCGAAATAAAGATACTAATTCTGATATAATATGCAAGGAAGAATACCTGCCAAAGGAGCGTAGGCCAGGATCCCCCATTGTGGTATGACCAAGGTCTGCAAAGAAAGACACTCAGGTAATTATCTATACACCATGTGTGTCTGACTAAATGCAAAGTGTTTAAAAACTTTGAAAACCGAATTAAATGTAGAAAATTATGTTCTATATGGACCTTTCCTCAAACAATGACAAGCTTTCCATTGCCCTTGTAAATCAGATATGACTATTTTCTGATACACGAGCCGTTTAAGCTGTGAAATTATAATAAAGGTGGCAATATAAACCCATTTACTTAAGGATTACTTACATTAGGTTCTCTTTTTGTTTCCAAAAGAGTAACAGGTATAAAAGCCTCCTATGATCATTTTACTAGGATATTAGGTTATCATTGAAAACGTAATAACTCTTTTTATTCTAATCGACACCAAAAATGTTCCTAAACAAACTTCAAAATATACGATGTTAGGTCAACCCAACCTGTGCCTTAAAGGTACCATTTGTAACCGTTACCCAACCCGTCCAAACCGCCCACTTGGCCACCTCTATGGCTGATAACTTGAAGAAAATGAATTAGATAAAGCATCACTAAGCCTCACGTGTTCTTAGGATCACTCCCGGTAATTATACGCCATTCTTCATACTCAAGTGCAGGGTAACAAATCTTGAGAGGCATGTTCCCTACAAGATCATCCCATTTCTCTTCAATCAAGTTCAATATTCCATCATTCTGTTTGGGCGTACCCAATGAAGAAACAATGGCCCACAGGTTACCAAGGGTGAAAAACCTAAAATCCATGTGAGCTGGTTGTAAGTTCCCAATGAGATAGCCTCCAGACTCTGGAAACCAGTCCACTAACCAAGAAGGGATCTGTTCTGGATAGATGTTGAATTTGTTAATGGCATCAGTAGAGTACTCCTCTGTTTTGTAACGGTAGATCTCATTAACCTTTTTCATGTCAACCCAATAGTATTCACGAATGTGAAACGAGAGAGCGCTCAGCCTGTTGTTGATGGCTGCTACAAGATCCTTCGTTGTTTCATTGACAGTTACAATTTCTCGTGAGCAGCGTAATGCTGAGTAGAATAATGCCTGTATACAAGAAGAGTTTCTTAAGCAACTGATGCAGGCAAGAATTAGAGACAGGAAATTTTACCCATTTCCTTACAACCGGGTAATAAGAAAAGGAAGAAAACTAAATGGAGGTACTAATCAAACAGTTTGTAAGTTACCAAAGTCTATCATTAGTGCTCATACTGCCTCCTAAAATGTATTATTCCAAAATTTTAATTACAATTGTAACAGTTTCTGTTTGTAATGCTAAATAAGACATCAATTAATTAATTATTATATATTTTTAAGAAATGGAACCCATATCACGAATTCCCTAACACACACTAGATTTCAATTACATACTCAGACAAGAATAGATAAACACGCCATTGTACAACTACACAATTTCCAACTGCATACATGAAAACATTGAAATAATCAACTACTTAGTTTACTCCTATGATGAAATGATTGAGATACCATTTTCTACACCAAACCATTCTTTCCCTCATCATCTTATCTTGAATTGCTCATTACATTGTTTAACCTCATTTGATCGGCAAAAAAACTATTTAACTGATATGATATGAGAATAAAAATACAAGAGTGATAACTTTCTTTTTTGTTTGAGTATGTAACTCACAAATGTTATGATTTTACAGTGAAATGTAGTTCAATATTCAAAATCATACGGCCCACTTTTTATTAAGGCATCTTTGAAATTTGAAAAGGAGGGCAGACCAATACAGAATTCGTACAGTTCTTTAAATCAAAAGATAACTTACTTGAATTTCAAGTGGATGGCCATGAATACCCATCCTCCTATCTATCATACAGGAGCCGTCAGTCACCAACAGAGTGGGGAACATGTCAAACCCATCAGCCAAGCACAATTTGAGTATTAATCTTATTCCTGTTTGAACATCCACCCGCTCTTGCAAACTGTAGTCACCTGTGATCTTCCCATAAGTTCTCAACAAAATTATCCACCACAAACCTGATCAAGATGTCAAAAGTCAGCTTAAATATTGTAACAAAAAGGCTAAAATCCAAACAAACAATTAAACATAGCCAATGACAGCCATGAAGGTAACCTCTTAAACAAACTATCACAATGTTCACAAATCTGATCTCATGATGAGGTAGGTATCAACTAACCAGAATCAACAGGCGCAACACGCCCAATTGCTGATTCACCAAAATCTGGATCCAGAACATCCTCGAATTCGCCAGGCTTTCCATCAAGAGGCACACTTCGAACTTTAAAGCTAGCCGGCATCAGCCCTTGCCCAGGGCTGTGGCAGTCAACTGTCTTTTCCCAACTCTGGAAAAAACAGAAGAAAGAAATACTCAACGGTTGCTTCAACTAAGATAGCATGGTACCACCTATTACTAAAAGATCTAAGCTTTAAGTGGTGATATCACAAGTTGACTAGAATTTAGAAACACATTAAATATAAGCAACACCGAACAATTACACATCTCAATGGTTTATATTGCATCAATCAATAAAGCTTAGGCTCGTTTGCAGACTAAAGAATTAGGTCCTACGTGTTGAGATTATTCAACATTCTCATTTTGAGCATCATATTAATATTGTGCAAAAAAAATTGTGGAGATTATATTAGTTCCATTTACTTGATAGTTGATTCAAAGAGAAATGACACAACAATGGTAGTAAGTGGGGATAAACTGTATCAAAGATGGAAACTTTCTTTGAAAAGCAAGTCATTTGAACATGATGCAAAGTACAAAGACACTTAGGCTACGCGTAACAGTTTCTTTGTGGAGACATCGAAACCTAGATCAATGCAGGTACATATAAATCGAAATATAAATCAGCGAATAGAAAAGGTATGATTACCTGCAATTGAAGTGTATGAAGCAAAAAATTCTTAACAATCTCTCCTTCACCATTAAGCAAAAACGCAAGTGCCGAAGGAACAAAATCCCTAATAAACACCTGATCATAGTTCAGTGGCAGCTTATCAGCTGGATCAGCTGCTGCAACAGTCCCAACAGGACTTCCACAATAATTTACAATCGAACCTCGAAGCAACTTCCATGCTTCCTTCTCAATCTCAGACTCCTTTCTTTCCGAAGATTTTAAATTTACATTCGAAAGATTATTATCCAATACTTTCTCTTCACTTTCCTCTTTCTTTTCCACCCTATCAATCACTAAAGGCTTCACATTCAATCCTCCTTGAATATAAATCTTTTCCCAGCTTGTGTCATTAACATGGGATTCTATTGATGTCGAATACTTCCTATAATCCGAGGCTACTTTAAATACAAGCCTACTGAATCTCCTATCAGATCCTCCCCGATTCAAACCGGAACCACAAAAACCCTTCCGATTGGAATCAATTACATCTCTAAACCCTAATATTTTACTATTACTAGTATGAACTCCCCTCGAGCCATGTAACTTAAATCGAGATTTCGACAAATTGATTACAGATGAATGATGATTACAATTAGGAATCTGAAACCCTAAAAATGAGGATCGTTTGTAGTTAATTAAAATCCTACAGTAAGATGGCTTTATTGTTGCTAATCCAATACAACTACAACTAGCCATATCAATTTGATCAAATATAACAATCGATATATTTATAAAAGTATATATCAGATCTATAAATAAACCCTAGATATGTTGATCTCAGAAAAAGATTGAATCAACAGAGGTTATGTATGAAATGATTTGTGTATGCGTATAAAATATATCTATATCTAAAAACTATACACAAGATACAGATGATTATTTAAAAAAATAATACAGAAATGGGAAATTTTGACTTACGAAAATGATGGTAAACCGAGTGCGTGTTATGGTGTTTGTGTGTGTGTGTTTTTTTGGTTTTGATTGGACAAAATGTAAATGTGGTAGCTTCAAAAGTGATGTATTGGGGGGGTTTATATAGAGGCGGAGGTAAATGATAATTCCAGGAAATTGGGTAGGTGATGAGGAGACACGACAATTGGGATGTCTAAAATTACGATTTTATCTATGCACGTGTATTTTGTGTTCTACTGTTTTTTTTGTTTTTTATTTTGAATATACTCATATCATTTATTTATTCATTTATTTATTTTTATTTTATTGATAATAAAAGAACTACAAGACAGAATGAGTCATCAGATTCTAAATCTCTCTCAATACCAATGTTTTTAAAACCGAAAACCGGTTCGGACCGGATAGGCCTCAAAATCCGGTCCAACCGGTCGGACCGGTCCGATTGAACCGCCCCAAAACCGGCCACGTCACCCCATTTCTTTAAAAATTAAAAAAAAAAAAAAACCGAGTTAACCGGCCCGGTTCCCGGTCGAACCGTCCGGTTTTGACCGAACCGGGCGGTTCGTTGACTGGTCAACTTATGGTCAAAACCGGTTTTCCCCGGCTCGGAAACCCCAAAAAATCCGGTCCAACCGGTCCGGTCCGGTTTTCAAAACATTGCTCAATACCAAGTATTCAAGACTTTAAGTACTCCTTTTTATTATGTTTGATTATGATTATGAAATTATGGGTTAAATACTATGGTTACTACCTTTTATGTATGAATTATATCTTTTGCTTGTGGTTTAATCGATTTGTGGCTTTATTAAAATTTTACAAACCCACTAATAAGTTAGTTGCCTCTGTCCCTGCAAGTGTACAACTCGATAACGCAACCAAAATGCAACAATGGGTTTATGTGTTCTTCTCATGTAACGCGAAATTCGTGTTGGTTTTCAGTTGATACTTGACGCCAATGGACTTGAGCTTATATTCATATCTTCTTTAAATACTTCCATATAACCATAGATACATATATACAGAGTACTATATACATCATTATAAGTAACACATAAATACAATTGGGGTCCCCTAACATAGCTAATAACTTAAACAAACAGTTGCAAATTGCAATTGCAATTGCAATTGCAATAAACCAATAAACAAGCACATCTTAAATTATATAAACGAATCATGTTTCCGACGTCATCCTATCGAATTGCAATTTCAATCTACTCTCTTTGATTTATCCTTTCTTTTTACTTAATTATAATAGAATTAGTTACATAAACAAAATATTTTAAGAAGGAAAATATATCACCTTTTAAAAATCTTTTGTGATTTGTCAATTAAGTCCTTTTAATTTTAATAAATTTTAAATATGATCTCTAACTTATTAAAAAGATATTTTTTTTAATCAACTTCTCACTCACATAAAAGAAACTTAATTCATTAATTGAAACATTATTCAAATCGATCTGTAATATTTCTATTATTAATTCACCAATTAGAAATAAAATTACATGAAAAGGTTAATATAGACTTATAATAATGAAATTTTTTTCACTAACTTTCAATAATTTTTAATTCTTTAATCTCTACTTATATTAATCCATTTACATAAGGTAATATTATCATGAATCTAACTAAATTCTTAATATACATATCAACTTACAAACTTTATTATTATAAACAAGATACTATATATGAAATTTTATATTACAAATCAACGGCCCGTGTGTATACACGGGTTTAAAGTCTAGTAATGTAATAATGCATTTGACTTTTCATTGTCTCGAAGGATCACTTTCTTTAATATCCAAAAGTCGATTATATTCGCAAAATGGATAGATATTTATTATCATCAAATCAAAATATTTTTAAATATAAATAGCTTTGATGTGGCTTTTCCTTCTACACAAGTATTATAGGTTTGTTCCAACAAAAACAAGTGTCACATTGTCATGAGATAAATTGACTATTAAACAAAAAGAAAATGAAAAAATGCAACAAAAAATTAATCGATCTTATCCAATACGAAACCAGAGACATAATATATTTTATAATTATCGTATCGTACAAAAACCCTTTTAAAATCAACAAAATTAATCTTCTTGGTTCGAATTTATTCAATTCAATGTATCAATATAAATGTGAAGGTCAGTGGTTCAATCCCTGTTCACATGTTTCTTTAACCGCGGGTTATACGATTTACCTCCTTTATATTGGTCATGAAATTGGTCTATAAGGACCGCATATGATTGATTACCATTTTTTTTCCAACTATTCTCGTATCATTTCATTCGATATTCTTGAAATAGACTTATAATATAGAGTAAATTCTATAGATGGTCCCTGTTGTTTACATCGATTTACGAAAACGGTCATTGTACTTCTTTTTTCACTTTTTCAGTCCAATAAGTTTACGTTTTGCTCGAAAATGGTCCCTCATCCACCTAAAATGACTAAAGTACCCTTCCTTTTGTTATTTTCGGATAGTCACTATTGAAACGGTCAAAGGGTACTTTAGTCATTTTAGGTAGGTGATGGACCATTTTCGAGCAAAATGTAAATTTATTGGACTGAAAAAGTGAAAAAAGAAGTTTGTGAACTGTTTTCGTAAATCGGTGTAAATCACAGGGACCATCTATAGAATTTACTCCATAATATCTATATCTATAATCTATAACTACTTATAAAGCATCTTCATGTGTTGAGTCTTAACATCTTAATTTTTTTTGACTAATTTACCCTTATCACACTAATAAATGAATACTACTTCAAATAGGAAAGTCTTTTTTTTTTCAAATATTAGTTCTTTTTACTTTAGTAAATTATGTGTTTATGATAGTTTCATTCAAAATTAAGATATTTTGATTATCATGTAATGATTAATGTTATGTTATTTGACGAAAATAATATCATACATAATGAAAATTTATTAAGTAGTTGCAACCGCCGCATTACGCGGGCAATATGCTAGTATTTCTATAAGTTCGCGCGGAAATATACTTGTTAACAAGTGAATATACGTTTAAACATACTTGAATTTTATGAAATATAATGGATTTTTGAAGGAAATGTGGGATGTACACAAAAGCATAAATGAGGCGTGATAAATGAGCCACGGGGACATAGTTGTCATTTGACTAAATCCATATACTCCAAGTGGATATAATCTGTCGGTTCGAAGTACAATTCATCCACACGCGTTGCGTCTCGACCAATCCCAATAAAATAGGAATTTATCTATTCTTAAAAAAAATGCTAAATATCTTGATACAAAATGTACACATTTAACTTTTTTATAACAGGTCATAAATGTTTAATACTCCCTAGTCCCTATTGATAAAGATTAAAGACTATACGCTTATTCCCTAGTCCCTATAACTTTTTTATAACATGTCATAAGAGTTTGTTGAAAAATTAATCTCTTATAAGGTAATTCATATAACTTACCATAAAAAGTAGTTTATAAAAAAGTAAATTGTCATGAATACCCCTTTTGATAATTGTTATTATCTATTTTTTGTTTTACTTTATCAAAAACTTCTATAAGATAAAAGCTACAAGTTTCAACTTCAAATATAAGCTCCGGCTATCGGTTTGTTTTACAAAACACACCCTATATATCAGTATATTGTCTTTGACTCTTTGTATATGAATTCACTATGACATGCGTGACTATCAAAGTATCAATTTTTAAAAGCATATATAATTTCATAACTACTAGGAATTGACGAAGAATAGTTGCCAAATGAATTTAGGCCAGGATCACATCGTGGTATGAGCAATGATACGAAGTAAAGAAACCAGAGTTATTGTCAACACAAGATACACAATACCATCTCTAACCAAATTTCGAATGTTTGAAAACACGGAGACAAGAACAAAAAAGTGGTTTTCACTTATCGGTGACAAACCTATGCAATTGTAAACAAATTCAATACCATGCATCAAAACAACCTAAAGAATCGCTGTATGGAAGATGATAGAATTATCATTTATCAGTTGGAGGTAGACCATTGTTCCAACATGAGATTATACATTTATCAAGACTAGTTAAAATTTAAAAGTTTTAACCTTTCAAAAGCTTTTAGAAACACATACTCCTTATATTACAAGTTAAAACATATGTCTACTTTTTATTTATTTAATTTAACGATATTGAGTAAAGCCTAATCTAATCGAATTTCAACAAAGTTTTATAATATAGCTGACTCAAATCTACACTAATTGGAAAATCTTATTCTTCACATAACTTGACCTAATCATCAATGTACACATATACTGAAAACAAACACGCTAAACCAAATTGAACACTTACTATAAAGAATGGTTGCAGTCAAATCCGGATGATGGTATAGTTGTGGGGACATGCAACTCAAAAACAAAGGTCAGGGGTTCAGATGTCGTTCCAATGTTCCTTTATTCATGAGTCACACGATTTACCTTTCTTATGTTGGTCATAGGACCGATTGATAAGGAACCGATAGAGGGTGCGATTTACCTTTATTTTCTTACCTTTTTTTTCACTCGATAGAAAACAGAAAAAATTGATAATAAAACATAGTGAAGGTGGTTACATTAGAAATGATGAGTTTACCGTTAAAACTTAATAGTTTTATTTATTTATCATTTATTATTATATCATTATTGATATTAATTATAATTATTAATTATTTTTTTTAGAAAACAAACCTACACTGGCACTGCCTACCCACGATTATTATATATTTACAAATTGCTTTTCACGAGACTTGAACCCGCAACCATTAGATTGAAATACATATCACTAGGACATAAGCCCTTTAATTGATTTTTTTTTTTTACTATGATACTAGATATAAGACCCGCGGCAACGCGGGTGACTCTAAATGTTATTTTTTATATATAGATATATTTGGATATATTTATATTGTTGGTAAGACTAATGTTATAAGAACCATACGTAAGAATTAAGAAACATAGGCTTAAGTAATAAGGAGTAAAACATAACAGTAGTAAAACATCCATAATATCTCAAAAATAACATAGTACCAAAAAAACAACAACAACAATATACGACAGATAACAATTTGAAAAAGTTTTTATATTGAAGACGGGATGCATCTACAATAGACATTTAAGAATACCAAAATGCATGCTCAACCAATTTGTAGACTATAGCATAAGCCTGTAATTCAAGAAAAATAGTAATTAAGTGATTAGAATCCAAACCAAGAGGTAAAAATACCCAATCAATCATAAAAATATATTAATTGACCATTTCATTGAATACCTATCTCGATGAGTAGTTATACAAATCCAAATACACATTCCATAGTCTAGTTGCAGCAAGGGATCTATGGGCTAAAAACAAACCATGCGAAAATACAACTACTATTTACTAACGCAATTATTAACATAAGGAAAAAGCTTAGAAATTACACCTTCTATAGTTTTATTATCTATCAGAATAAGCCCCATAAAAAGAAATAAGATCCAGACCCATAAACACCATAAAAACCAAAACATAGACTAATATAACCAAGTACTTAATCAAAACAACATCCCATTTTTTAAAGGCGAGTGGTCATTGACAAATTACAAATGAGAGAGTTCAAATTCTAAACAAAACGATTTTTCAACAGTCGAAAGAATAACGACGTTGGTAATGGAGATTGCATTCATAATCAATAGGAGAAAATACATAGATGAAAATTAGGAATGACATAGGTGCATACATCCTCATCGGTTGCATCATTACACCCAGTGGCTGTATTCCATCGTTATGAAAATTAAGGTTTGGATTCGGAGAAAAATCAGAGAATCTTACTCCATGTTCAGAAACTTCCGATACAGGTAGCTATATACATATTGTCCACTCGAGCTATTTGGAAACTCATTAATTCAAATCATTGTAAATAGTCCAGTAGGAGTAGAAGACGTAACCTGGAAAAAAAAAATTTAAAAATACAACAAATCAAACTAAGAAGCTATGAAGGTTTTGGATGTTTTTATATAGAGGTCATAGTTACAACCTTAGATGAAAATAAACTTACTTTGGGTATGTTCGGCTAACTAGCTTATAGGAGCTTATTGGAGCTTGAGCTTATTTTTTCTAAAACAAGCTTTGTTTGGCAAACAAGCTTATAGGAGCTTATGAATAGTATTAAGCTCTGGAAAATTACGCTGATGCTAGTAGCGTTTTAAACAAGCTAGGAGCTTATGAATAGTATTAAGCTCTAGAAATTACAATATTACCCTTGATATATTAGTAAATAAGCTCCATCATTTAATAAGCTCCATCCTTTTATGTAATTTTACATTTTTCAGCTCCAGCTCCAGCTAGTTTACCAAACACCTTTCTAAATTAATAAGCTACTATAAAATAAGCTACAGCTTCCAGCTCCAGCTACCAGCTCCAGCTTCAAGCTCCAGCTAGTTTTACCAAACACACCCTTTGTAATGTTCCTCTGAGTTTTCAGCAACAATAAATTCATATATCTTTTCTTTAACATGATGAAAAATGGTGTTAACTTCTAATGTGTATATTTGTTTACTGTGCTCTCCACATGCCAATAAAGGATCTAATAAAGTTTCACGTGCCTTTCGAGTTACAAATCCTCGGCCTTTCATCACAGTTCAAAAGCAAGAAATTAACAAATTACCTCTTGAAAAATTCCAATACATATGACTAAGTTTTGTTGAATATTCAATGAGTTCAAAAAATATATGAAAAAAATGCATTTACTCAATTCAAACAACTAAATGACTGATGTCGAAAACGTACTCTTTAAAAAGGTATATCGGTAAATGCATAGTATTTTCAAAATAAGGGATCTATGTTCTAGAAAAAAGCAAACTTTTATTAAACCCACTATATAAATTTACAGATACATATATACAAATACAACCTCAACCCACTACTACAATTTCATTCATAACCTAATTCCTATATACACTTTGCTATATTACATAATATACATAAACAGGAATAACACCTTAGTAACAAACTTATTTAACCTCGCAGTATACTCCACTAAGCTGCTGCCATCTCCCCTAAACCCCACCAGACTTGACCACTGCATTCCGAATCCACCCAACACCATTGTCATATTTCCCATTTGACATCACCATTTTATACCCACTGATCTAGGATCACACACCCACTGATTTTAGTTAGATTTATTCGATTTCATTGTTGCCTTTATCCATTGGAACTCCTGAGCTGAAGTTCCCAAAACAATCCAACCCCCTCAATAATCGATCTATTTTAAGCTTTAAGCATTGTCAAACCATTATCGACCTATTTTATTTTCCTCATTATTTATCTTAGCGAAGTTTTATAATAGGGTTAAGTGTTTGTAAATGTATACAACTATGCGTTGACTTCTTTAGCGTGCACAAAACTAAATTGACCACCATTGTATGTACATAACTATTGATTTTGCCCATTGTATGTATAAGGCAACCTATACAATAGGTAACCAGTCATTTTTTGTTCACTTACAATGCTATGCTGACATCAATTTACACGTCATAGTCCACATCAGCTCCTACTCATAAACATTCTTGATATCCAAATCCAATTTCCGGCGACATTTTCATTTTCCGACAGACCGTCGTTCTAACGTAATCAAATTATCAACTTGTTCATTTTTAGTCAAATTCATACCCTTTGTAACATTAGCCACCACCAATACAAATCTGGGTTTACTAAAAACCATAATTCCATCCAATAAAAAACTTAAATCCCTTAATCATACATACTTAATCACTTAAATCACATATTTTTCAAACTCTAGTTCCTTTTTAACCAAACAAATCAAACACAAACACAAACTTTAATTCTCGGTGGTGGTTGTTTAGCAAATATAAAACAAGACGATTAAACTTCATCTTAAATCGAAATTTAATCATCTATTGCATAACCAGATCTGAACCATAAACAACACAAAAATGCGGATCCAGCGAGCATGCTCAGTGTTGGCCACGAATAACCGGCCGATTAAAGTCGTCGGAAAATTCAGATCCGATCGCTTTTTTCAATTTGGCGGCGGCAGTTTGAATGGTGGCGGCGGCGGTTCAAATGATGGTGGTGGTAGCGGGTTGTACTTAACGACGGCCGTTCAGAAAAATAATCGGTGATGTGATTTCATGATGAACTCCGATTGTGTATTAGTCTATTACGTAAAAAGAAATCTCAATTTGGGTTTTCTGTTAAAAAAAGAGTACGGTGGAATAGTGGAATGGTTGGTGTGGTAATTGGTGACCAAGGTTTTCTTTTCCCTTTTTCTTATGTGTAGTATAATAACAACTCATTTAATACGTGGAATTAAAACAAAAATCAAAATTGATAACCGGTAACACGTAAGCTTTTAACCTGGTGCAGCCTGTATCATAAATACAATGGACGAACTTAATAGTTATGTAGATACAATAGTGGTCAATTTAGTTTTGTGTACACTAAAGAAGTCAACGCGTAGTTGTATACATTTACAAACATTTAACCCTTTATAATACCAAGCATTAGCCCATTGAGATAAAACCCAAGTCAAATCGACCCATTTTTAGGTAAATGGGTCAAAATGCAATTTGTAGTCATAAAATATTTTACAGAAGTTGAATAATGACTGAAAAGCACATTGTAGAGCAGAAGATAAAAAGGTTTACGCACTTACTACTTTGATATGATGGTTATCAACACCGGGTTCCTTATTCAGGTCAATGGCCATGGCTACTGTACCACCTAAGGATTATTTTCTTAACAAAAAATAGTTACCAAAATGGCAATGAAAAAAAGAGTATAGGCAGAATTTAATGTATAAACAAAAAAGTTAAATAGTACATACTTTTACCATTAACCTGCACGTATCATCGTATCTTTTACCACATGGATTAGTTGAAATCAGGATTTTTTTCCTCATCAGCCACACTCTGTTGTGTTTCTTTCTCCGGTTCTTGCTTTAATGCTAAAACTTGTGATTCGGCTTCCTCCCATCTTGTATGGTAGCAAGAATTTACTTTAATCAAAATGAACAAATATTCTTACTTTTTTGAAGTTTAAAGGAACAAACATAATATGCATCTATAGCTGAACAAACGCACACACGCACAAATTGATACATAAATTAACATGAACTACTAATTACCTTGAACGGCTTCGCGTGCAATGTTACTCTTAGTTTTTGCGATTTCATCTTTAGAATTAATCTGAGGGAGTGCAGTCAAAAGCTTTTCATCAATTACACTACTTCAATATCTATTTGGCTTTTATCAAACACATAGAAAGCACACAAAAAAAAAAAAAAAAAATAGCACTTAAAACATGTAAATCCTATTTCCTATAAAATAGGGGTTTTTTGATCTCTTATTCAACTGTGGTAGATGGTAGATAACTAACTGATTCATCCATGGAATTCTTCCTGGATATTGGTAACGTAGAATCAGTAACAAAAAATATGCACGCATCATAGAAACTACTTGGATAATCTAGAAAAACTAACAATAGCTTACATACAATTCGACTTAGGATCATAAAGTTGTATGCACTATGCATTAATCTATTTTTTGCGTTTTAACGCTCACGATCATGTTTCCAAATTGACCAATACTTAACGGGGCTAGCTATTTAATTCCCAAGCAAATTGGCATGAAAGGCGTATCAAATGTAGTTAAATGAGATTCTTAGTATCATTCTTCACAGAATGCAAACAAATTCACTAACTACGCACATTGTGAGGGAAAATAGATCAGACAACACAAAACTATGTTTTCTCATAATAACAAACAACACAAAGCAATAACAAAAGAAAAAACTGGGGGAAAAAAATACACCTGCTTGACAACATAAGTAAGAAGAAACCTTATTGTGTCGTAGTGTCGTACTGTCGTTTGACTGATAGATTTTTTATTTATTTTGTGCGTGTAACAGTCGATAACTGGTTACTTTAAAAATACTAAAATAGTGGTTCCATTTGGGTCGGTTTCGATTTTGAATTGATACAGATGATACTTCCGGAACGCCTAAACTTTGGGAACAAGTAATAAATATAAATAATTTATTATCTTGATCTTAAATTCGTAATATATCTCTAGTTCCCATTCGTCTTCCCTAAAACTTATACGATCTCTCATCTCCGTGCATATATATTTCTGTTCGACGATCATCCAATCAAATCAATCGTAATCAAGTTTAAAGTAATCGTCGAGAATAATGTCTGTTCTGTTAGTCACAAGTTTGGGTGATATCGTCATTGATTTACATACAGATCGTTGCCCTAACACCTGCTACAATTTCTTAAAACTCTGCAAGTTTAAGTATTACAACAACTGTCTATTTCACACAATCGAAAAGAATTTCATTGCACAAACTGGTGATCCTACTGGAACAGGTTTGGGCGGTGTTTCGATTTACAGATTTTTATACGGTTCCCGCTTTTTTCGCGATGAGATTCATCCGGATTTGAAGCATGCTAAAACAGGTACGGTTGCCATGGCTAGTGCTGGTGAGAATCTTAATACTTCTCAGTTTTACATTACGCTTCGTGACGATATCGATTATCTCGATGGAAAGAAAACTGTTTTTGGGGAGGTTGCTGAGGGGATTGGATGTGTGAATACGATGAATGAAGTTTATGTAGATGATAAGAATAGACCGTATAAAGATATACGTATTCTGAATACGTATGTGTTGTGTGATCCTTTTGAGGATCCTAAACGGAAAAAGGAGTTGGTTGTTAAAGAACAAGAACGAGAACGAAAGGATGAGGTTGATGATGAGGTGCGGATTGAAGATGATGAAGTTGTTGGTGATAAGGAAGCGCATTCGAGAGCGGTGGTACTTGAATGTATTGGAGATTTACCGTATGCTGAGATTAAGCAGCCGGATAATGTTTTATTTGTGTACAAGCTGAATTCGGAAACTCAAGATGAGGATTTGAAGACGATTTTTTCGCAATTTGGTACTGTGAAGTCGTGTGAAGTAATACGGGACTATAAAACTGGGAAGAGCTTGCGATATGGGTTTATTGAGTTTGATGACGTAAAAGCTTGTGAACGAGCGTATGAGAAGATGGATAACACGTTAATAGATGATAAAAGGATACGCGTGGACTTCAGTCAGAGCGTTTCTAGAGTCAATCATGTTGGTAAAGGTTGTTTTAAATGTGGTTCTCTAAATCATGTTTTGAAGGAGTGTACCGACGGCGAGCATTCGAGCAACATCACAAATATGAAGTCACACCTCAAAGAAAGAAGAAACCAAGACATGGTGACATGTATGGGCGGGGCAAGCGAGGCATAAGCACCTCTTAGAGTTAATGTGTTGAAGAATTTGCAGAAACTCGAAAAAGTGTACTAGTGGTGAAGTGAAATTGAAACCAGCCTTTGATGTAATGGAGTAGGCCTTATAAACCGTTCAAAGAGTGTTTGTTTGGTACGTTATGCATTGATTTATCCCTCTTTTTACATGCTAAATTATTTTCTTAGTGTAATACCATGATCTGTGTGATTAGTGATGTTAAAGTCACTATGGAGCTGAAGAGTTCTCCTTCAAGTTTCTTTTTCTTCTTCTCGTCATCCTCTTTTCTGAAGTTTGTTTTAGGTGTTTAGATTATGTTTGAAGAATTAAAGGCATCTAAAATTGTTAGTAATTATAATTAACCATAATATAATGCTTGAAAGACTATTTGGTTGTTTGTGGTAAAGTATTTGGACATGACAGGTGTATGTTATCAATTTTATCATATTTCTATGCGTTTCACTTGGTTGAATGGGGTTGTCATGCTACCATTTACAGTATTAAAATATCTACTGGGCTTTAAGACCATCTCCAAATGGTGGTTCATGGATGAAGTCCATATCATGCCACATCAGCTTTCTATAAACTATTACTTTTTATAAACTTTCATCTCTACTCCTATAAACTTCACCAAGTCCATAGTTGGATCTCACTTATTTCTTTTGTCATTTAATAACTAATTTATTTAACATATACACTAGCTATGGACCATCCATAGGGATGGACATCCACCCTTTCCTATAGACTTAATGCTATGGACTTGAAGGAATAATGGGTAGTCCATAAAATCACCATCCACCTAAGCAAGATCACAATCCACATAGATATAGACTTCACCTATGGACCACCATTAGGGATGGTATAATATCTTGTGCTCTTGATATTATCAGGAAGTTGCGGGATCAGTATTCCTGATATTCAGTCATGACCCTGAATATCGGACATTGATCATGCACACCTTTTGATAGATTTGGTATGTTAAATAACAAGAAGTTACGTTTAGTTTGGTGCAGTTGGGTTGGGTTTGGCCAAAACTGAAAATGCATATGGTTGTTTGAGATATTACATGCTAAAATTGTCAATCAATTACCAATGTGTGCGTATTTTTTAAATAACTAAGCAAATTGGGTTAAGAAGGGTTCAAAGATTGTACTGGTACAGAAGAATCTATTAGTAGTATTTTGTAAGTCTATGAGATGGAGCATAACCTATATGATTAGTATTACATATCAACATTAATACTAAGTTTAGTTCTCTAATATTCTATTATCTTCGTCAATTTAGAGGATGTTGTAAACCACTGATTAACGGTTGAATGCTTGATAAAGACTTCTGCTCAGTCAAAGATTGCAATTTGTGTGTGATTATTACTCTAGCTTTTATTGCTTATGTATTAACCATTTTACCATTAGTCTGTTGCTGCTTTTCTTGCCTTCTCAAATCACCTGTCCAATGTAGAAACATGATTCTTTTGGAATATAGTTACTCTTTTGTCCTAAAATTTATTTTAGTTTCTGGTATAATGTGAATCCAAAATCATCTCTTCACCCATTACCATTGTGACAAAAGCCTGGTAGGCTGGTAGCATTAATTGGATCCATGAAATGTTCTATTCTTAAGGTAATTTGACTAAACTATGCAGTTAAAACGGCGCATCAGTGCATCCTGCTTATATCGTATGAAGCTGGTGTTTTTAAGTTTCTTGCATGTTCACTTATATGTAAGGTTGATTTTTGACCATGTGTTCATAATGAGCACTACCAGGGTTTTTTTTTATTATTTTATTTTAAATGTTCTATCGTAAAACACATCAAGAAAGTGCTTTAATGGGAAGGGGTCAAATGAGTGGAAAGTCACCCAAAGTCAACATCTAAATTCTAATGCTTACATTCCATATTGTTGTAATGTCATGTTCCAGTCGAACTCGTTTTGTAACAATTAGTAAACATGCCTGATGCCTCTCCAAATCTCTCAACCTGCACTCAGGTACGAAGAATGGTGTTTTAACTATTCAAAATGTGATCCTAATAGAGAACATGAGTAGGTCTTTTGATGCTTTACTTGAAATTCATTTTCCTTATACGTACTACTCGTATCAGTTAGAAACGAAGAATGGACAAGTTGGGTATCAGTTCAAAACCGAATGCTTCTTAGGTACAGGCCGTCTGGCTGAGTTGAGTTGTGTTGATTATTGCTTCCCTCATTTTACTAATGATCAAGAAAGATTATAAATTTCACCCCAAAATAGTATATGCTAAAGTGTAGAATAGTTATAGATTTTTTGGAAAAAGAGTACATTTACATACTGCAGGAGGAATCTCAGAGGATAAATGTGTTAAATGTACTTAAAATAACTTGAATCTTGACACGGAGCTTTACTTGTCAAGTTATGCTATGTTGACAATCTTTGTATAATTAGATTCGATTTGTGCAGATGTGTTGTGCTCTCAGTTTTGTTCCAACCAATTGGTTTAAGCTTTGTGTGGGTTACATTTGTGGTTTTACATTTGTACTGTTGCTCTTTTATCGTGTCTAGTTTGTGTTGCAATTGGGCTCAAGATCCAGTTGGAACTTGGAGGCGTAGCAAGTTAATGACAAATATTTTTTGTTAATTGTGTATTTGTGTTTACCAATTTTGTTTTTTATTCATTCTTCAAATCAGCCCATCTTTATAAACTAACAACCCAACACCAGCATTCACAAAAAATCTAAGATTGAGCAAATCGGAATTTTTTTAACCGGATCAATCACCTAAAAAGTATATCCAGAAAATCTTAATTTAGGATGAAATATAACTTGGTTGAATCACTAGTTGTTGGTAGCGGTAACAATAACATAAATGTCGTCAATCTTTTATTGAGTCATCAAATAGAATTAATCAAAAATAACAAGACTTGGGGTTTCGCAGATGAACATAAGAGCGGCATGGGTACAACATAGGGAGATAGCAACAACATGTGGTGGTGTGATGCCGATGATAGAGCTTCGCTAAAAAAAATGTGAATGTTAAAATAGGGATCTTTGATAGGTGTGAAAGTTATTAGTGTTAATGTGTGAAATATTTTAGTTTCAATAACTTTGTATGTACTAAAATAAGAGGGAAGTACAAGTACAGTTTTTTTTTTTTTTTTTTTTTTTGAAAGGCACTAGTTTTATTATATCAATAGCAGTACAAGAATTATACTTACAACACCAAACAGACAACACCAACCAGACCCTCACCCTATCAGCTAATCATAAACTTGATATATATACACCTTTGACCGAAACACACCACAGCATCAGCAACAGTAGACCACGTTAATCACACTCGACCATGCAGTAACTGACTCGACTACAAACAACAACAGCAGACCATGCAGTACAAGTACAGTTGACTCTACATAGTTAAAGTTTCATATTATAAGTTTTCAAAATATATATTAGTAGTCTCTCGTTTGCTTGTTACTATACATAAGTATTAGCATTAGAATTATTACCCCTAAAATTAAGTGTTAAAAGTATATATAGTAAATAAATAAAATGAATAGCTTAAGGGTATTTTATTTGTTTTGAGTGTACACAGGACTAAACATGTAACAATTAACCAAACGTGTACTTTTTTATATAACTATCGTAATACCCGCACAATGCAGTGGATTACGAATATGTTGGGTGCAAACCCAATCCCACATCGGAAAGTGAACGATAATTATGTCTGCATATAAGCTCATGGGCTACTCCCTCTATCACCAATTGGTTTTAGAGTGGAACCTCAGTGGGCTTATATGTTGGACATGTTGTTGGGCTAAAGTATCGATCCTAACAAGTGGTATCAGAGCTACGGTTGTAGCCCGAATGTGGATGGCGCAGCGTGATGCGTGACACGCAGTGGCGCATGCTCTCTCGGTTGACCTCAACGAACGATGAGTTGATCCTGGAGCCTTGTACCGAAAGTCTCCCTGATGTCGACCCAGTCAGGTCGAGTGCCGAGTTTGCGGCGGTACTAAATAAGGTTGGATCGGGACTATCGTTGGAGAAAATGGACTTGGGTTTCAGGGGAGGATTGTTGGGTGCAAACCCAATCCCACATCGGAAAGTGAACGATAATTATATCTGCATATAAGCTCATGGGCTACTCCCTCTATCACCAATTGGTTTTAGAGTGGAACCTCAGTGGGCTTATATGTTGGACATGTTGTTGGGCTAAAGTATCGGTCCTAACAGAATATTCCATGATGGTGACTCAAGAATGATAGTTTGCTTGTATGTAAAGTTGATTCGGGAAACGGAGGTGAAACTAATAATATTAATACTAAATGAAAAATTACATTTGGTTAATTTTAGAAATATTGAGTCCTATTTTTAAGAGTTTCTGTATATAAAACATCAAACATGCTTTATATATTAGTATATAGAAGTATAGAAACAGTAGAGTGAAAATGTAAAGTTGTTATCATTTTTATTTATTGTAAACTAGTGTAACAACCGGGCGGTGCCCCGGGAACATTGTTTTTAGTACATTATACTTGTTACGTGATTGTTTTTTATAAACATCAACCAATATAGTATTTTGAAAAGATATCAAAAAAAGAAAAATATAACTACAATGAGTAATCAAGTACATAAAATTTTCACTAATATATTGTTATGACTTGTAAGTGATAAATTCAAAGACTACATGAAATCGATGCATATTGCATGCATAATTCAAGTATACCATTAACATCACGATTTGTCATTTTTACATGCATACACAAATAATGTGCTCTATAGGCCAAAGACATAAGAGTGCTTCTAAGTAGAGCGATGTGCATCGAACATGTATCATAGGCTCAACTTTTGTTCCATCATAAACATCTTCTGTGAAGCAAATGCGCTTAACCTACATGAAAAAGCGGGTACCGTTAAGTGAAAGTAAAGTGTAATAAAGATGGAAATCGAAAGTCGATAACAGATATAGTAATTTATGAAATTTCATTAATTAAATTGAACAAACACGACGACTAAAGTTTATTTGGTATTCTAAAATACTTGACCACTTGGGTACCATGTATCTAAAATAATCAATATGGCCAATATGACTTAATCATGTGGACGTAGAATGGCATACACCAAGTACAGCTAGTTGTTTTCTAGTGTACAAAAGATACAATAAATAGTGAGCTTTTACAATGCCCCTATATAATATGATAACTAATTACTTTTGAGGCTGAAGTGCTATGTTGAATGAGTTCAATTTCAATATACAAAAATAGATAGGAATGCACTACAAAGTGTGCTAACCAATTAAAACTTGTAGTTGGTGCAACAGTAAGTTTAAAAGCATTATTGTACACTTTTCATAAAAGTTTAGGTGAAGTGGATTCTCAAGTGTAGATCAGTGATGTCAGTGACGTCAGGGAAGCAAAAAATATGAATGCTACAAATTAATCATGAAAAGTACCTAATAGGAAATTAAGAATCGGAAAGCATGTTAACTTACAGTTTAATAGTAGTTAGTCAGACTGTTTTTGGTGATCCATCATGCCATCCTTCTTGTAGAGACAATCATTGGGGTTTTTGAATGCCATATAGAACCCATGAATACTAAGTACCCGGGAGTAGTTTGTAGAAAAAGATGAAAAAGGTTGTTCTTTGCCTTATTGAAATGGGCGAGCTTCGTAAGCTTACAGCAGCAGCTTGTTAAGGAAATTATGACTGGAGTTCAGAACTATGACTGTCATTGTGATATGCTTTCAGCATCTATTAAGTGATCATTGGTGAAACGTAAACCATCAAAGAATTAGAATCAAATGATCGTAACACCTGCACACCAAAACACAATTGCCAGTCATGTATACTGGAACAATCTATAATGTCCTTCTAAGAATTTTCACAAGAATAAACTTACCTCCCATTTTGATGTTTATAGTGTCCGTTAATATATCCATGTCAATTAACATCTGAAAAATAGAATTATCCATTCAAATACCATAATAGAAGCAATCGAAATGTTGAACCTCCAGAGTTTAAATTTTTGAGTAAGAACACATGCTTCCACACTGTATAATCGTTACGACCTACTTGTGAGTGCTACAGTATAGACATGATATTACCACCTATAAGTTGAAGTTGAGGTCCATCAAACATGGTTGGCCCATCTAAGTTATTCATCAATTATAATAAATACTTGGAATCCAGATGGAAACTTAAGCGTAGAAGACAATAGTGAAATAAATGAGAGTAAACATGTCTGTTGTGTTGTAGTTTCAGGAATAGCCACTAATTGCCGATGTTTGTTGCTGCAACCACTTACAATACTGGAATTATCCTTATTGAATGTCTATAAATCGATATGTAGATCTTCATTCCTCGATTGCTTTGAGTGATCATTTCTTTCAACTTCTACCTTGGTCAAAATGCTTCCTCCCTGGCAGTATTTCTAACCTTTTCATCTTTCTTAATCTTTCTCCTTGAAAAAAAAAATAAAAAAAATAAAAAAAAAGTCTCAAATATAATTCTAAAATAAACTGCACCTATTTGTAGAATATAAAATAAAAAATCTTGAAAATTATCATGAAATTTGTGTGGCCTGCTACATATTGCTGAAGCAACTACTACATTACTGACAATATCTATTGGAGTAGGCCTAACAAAATTTGAGATATAAATGATCAATCTGTAGCTAAAAACAGAGAGAAAATTAGATAGCACTTGACACCGATTTATTGAGACCGGCTTCCTCCATTAGAAACGTACAAGAATACAAGTTAGGAATTGCAAAAGATTTCAGCTCTTGTAGTTTGAATTCTTTGCCCCCAAAACAAATGCAAATGATACATGTAAAAATATAAATCAATTTATAAGAACAAATGAATGATCAAACATAGATTAAGCGCCCAAACAAAATAAACATACAACAAACATTGATAATAAGATTAAATATGATTACTAACCTAGTGACATTGAAACCCGCAAATTAAGCCTTCAAACCCGCAATAAACCTGGCAATCCATAAAGAAACATAGTCACAAGGAGAAATACAGATACATTGAAGTGAACGTATGTTGAAAAATACAAATATAGTAGTGAATTAGTGACTTAGGCCGTATCTAATGGAAGCCATATTTGAGGCTAGATATTTAGGGTTTATATGGATGTAACTAAATTTAGCAGAGTGATGAACAGGGAGGAATAACAGCGATTTACCATAGGTTGAATCGGAGAGCGACGGTTTCAGGACACATGGGAGAGGGAATCACGGTTTACTTGAGAAGTTGAGATTAATAATCGTATTGGGTAACATGGAGGAAGTTATTTGAGAAACCGAAGGAAGTTAACTTGGAGATTTAAAAACCGCTCATGATACATTAAACGGATAGGATTAAACGTCAAATGACTTTAGACGGCTAGGATTACAAGTCAACCTAACTTACCTGGAACAATATATAGTTAGAATTAGAATTAGAATTAGAATACTACGGAGTATTTAAAAATTGCCCTTAAGTAATACTCCGTAATGTTTTAGGAAAGATTATACGAAATACTCCGTAGAAGATTTGAAAACAAATTCGAAGGGAACGCGAAGATCTAGTGCTGAACTGGAACTTAAGATGTGAGTTTGGGAATGAGAACAACAAATCTGGGCAGTTGATTCTACACCTTGCAGGCTCTCGACGAATGAACAAGGTGAATTACATTGTCCCTTAATTTAACTAAACCCTAGCTTTAAAATCTGTAACTTGATAAGAAATTGAGTTGAAATTTGAGGTTTAATTAATAATTTTCTAAAACAATTAAAAAAAATTGAGCCCTAGCTCATTCATTTGCTTCTTCATTGAAATTAAACTAGGATTTAGAATTTTGTTGTTGATGATACATATTAGATTCATCGGTACTATCTCATTCTGTCATCAAACTTAGTATCTTCATATATCTATTTACGTTTTTCAGGGGGCTAGGGTTAGAACTCAATGGCAGTGCTGTTGCAAGATGACATCTTTGAGCAGATATTGATAAGATTAGATGTTGAGGATCTTATCGGATGTAAGAGCGTATGTAAATCATGGTATTCTTTGATCTCGGACAATCGTTTTATAAAAAATCATCTCAAGCGTAGTTACAACAATAACCATCATCATCACAACAATAACGGAAAAATTCAAATTTTACATCGAAGGGTCATTATGTCTTGTTTACCCATCTCTCAATTTCAATTTGGATATGGTACCTGGTTTTTCAATTTAACCAATCGTTGTCATCTTCTTGGTTCTTCAAATGGCTTGATATGTGTCTTGATTGCCAATACTCATTTGTTGTTAGCCAATCCTTTAACTAGACAAGTAAAAAAACTTGGAAATCGCCCCCAATGTCCTAACCGCGCTACCAATTTATACTGTTATTCGGAAACTTTGTCATGTTGGGGGTTTTGGCGATGATTCGGTTATGGATGATTATAAGGTTATAGTCGGGTTTATGAAAAGTGAGTATGTGACGTGTTTTCACGTCCTGAGTTTGAAATCCAGTGTTTGGAAACTTGTTGGGCAACTAAAGTATACTCATCTTAGTAGCATTGGTGTTTTATGTAACGGGGCGCTCCATTGGTTAATGAAAGGTAGAAATGAGAATAAGGTTATTCTTTCTTTTGATTTATTCGAAAATAAATTTAAAGAAATTCCGCAACCTGATCATGAGGTGAAATATAAAACTTTCATGGGTCTCTGTAACAAACCAATATTGGGAACTATTGAAGAATGTCTATGCATATCTGATCAGGAATGGCTTCCCAAAAACTTATGGAAAATGAACGAATACAATGTAAAGCATTCTTGGGAAACAGTGGGAGATGATGATTGGGAGATTAAGAATGATGTCGTACACTGCTTGCAAGGACTGAAGCAGGGAATTCCATATGACAAGTCGTTGTGTCATGATATACATGTGTGCAGGATGATGGTGATTATGGGCGCCCCTATATTTGTGCAGAGCCTTGTATCTCCTCATGCTTATTATCATGGCAAACAGAAGAGGAAAATGCCGTCAAAGGATAGGAAGAAGGGTGTAAAGGTGTGTTATGCTTTTAAATATGATGTTAATTCATAATTTCATTGCCCTTTCTTTTATTGCGTACAATGTATTATATAGTATTTTATTATAATCCAAAAGTTATTATATACTTTGATGTGATCATAATAACTCGCTTCCTATTTTGGTTTTTCAGCTTATAAAGGGAGATTCTGCCTTTCCTGGACTGAGTGATAGAATTTGACACTGTTGAAGCTGTCCGGAGCGTTGCTTATTATCAAAGACCCAGCTTTATAGATGCATGCTTTGGAGGTCGCAATTATTGGGTCAACCTGACCCTAATAAGTAGGTTCCTTGGGTTTTCAAAAAATTAAGACTTACTCACTTACTCGTAAACCGACCCTATTAAGCATATTGGTTTTCTGATTCTGGTTGCACGAGCTGCGAGTCAATAGGGTCGAGTTAAATTAGGTTTCAGGTTTTGCATTATATAAATGTTTTTATTTTTATTTTGGTTCGTTTTACCTAATGTTTAGAGATATACTTATGCGTATATATCTAATTCAGCTAAAGTGCTAAAAGGGAAACAACCCAAATGGGCT
Source organism: Helichrysum umbraculigerum (assembly GCA_949592205.1). Classification (NCBI taxonomy): domain Eukaryota; kingdom Viridiplantae; phylum Streptophyta; class Magnoliopsida; order Asterales; family Asteraceae; genus Helichrysum; species Helichrysum umbraculigerum. Next base: position 199,701,773 of record CATIUR010000001.1, on the reverse strand, counting down.
GACAGTTGCCCAAGTGTATGTTACTGTAGAACTATAGGTTTTTTAAATTATATTTAACGCATCCATTTCTTATAAGATGGGGGAAAACGCGTAAGCATTATCAACCCGATCTCAATAAAAAGCAACTGCTTTCAAACAGATTATATTTTAACTGGTAATCTAACCTGCAATACATATACCCACCATAACTATGTATTAAATGAGTCTACCATGACATCAGATGCCAAGCAACAACCTAAATACATCATGGGGAATGATCGTTTCTCACGAAAATGTGGCTATGATAATGAGGAGATCGCTCCACAAAGAAAGACGAAACCAAGACATGGTGACATGCATCGGCGGAGCTAGAGAGGGGGCAGAAGCACCTCTTAGAGTTTATAGTGTCTTAGCGTTGAAGATTTTGCAGAACTTTATAAGTGTATAGCGGTTGTAGGCTTTATTAACTAAAACGAGTGTGTGTGCTTGAGTCAAAACTTGGGGTTTATATATGTTTCAAGACTCGAAGGTAATACTAGTGAATACCACATTTTATTAAACTTTATTATAAAGAATATTATGTTTTTTATATCTAAACTTTTTTGTTTTGAACCATAATAGTTTGAAGTTTATTAAAACTGTCTGGTAAATAATTGGACATTACAGGTGTATGCTACATTGCTACCACTGTTATCATATTTCTATGCATTTCACTTTGTTGGATGGGGTTGTTATGCTACCTTTTAGGCATTTATCCAGGTACCTACCGGGCTTTGATATCATGCGCTTTTGCATTCAGTAAGTTGCAGAGTAAAAGCACGACTGTATTACTCCGTAGTATTGATATTATGGGCACACACTTGCCAATAGGCCCGAGGTCATCATTCGTGAACCTGAATATAGCACGTTGATGTATACCATTTAATAGATTTAGATTTAGTACATCAAGCAGACATAATTTACGTTTGGTGCAGTTTGTCAGGGTTTGGTTAAAACTCCAAATGCCTAATACGGAGTATTTTTTTCTCTTTGAGATATTACATGCTAAAATTGTCAACTAAAGTTTGTACTACTACCACGACCACCACCACCACCACGACCACCACCATGACCACCACCACCACCACTGCAGCTGCCACCGCCGCCGTCGCCACCGCCACTACGACTACGACTACTACTACGACTACGACTACTACTACTATGACGTCGACGACGACTACTACTACTACTAATACGACTACTACTACTACGACTACTACTACCACCACCACCACCACTACTATTACCACCACCACTACCACCACCACCACCACAACCACTACCACCACCACCACCACCACTACTACCAATGCTACCACTACCACTACCGCTACGGCTACTGCTGCTGCTGCTATTACTGCTGCTGCTACCGCTACTGCCACTACCGCTACTGCTGCTACCGCTACTGCCACTACCGCTACTACCACTACTACTACTATAACATATATGAACAATATTACATATCACGGAGTATAAACCACTGATTAATAGTTGAATACAAAATAATGCGCTTTGTTAAGTCAACCACCACAATCTGTCTGATTATCATTCTTTTGCTTTATTGCTTCTATTCAACAAATTACCGTTAGTCTGTTACTGCTTTTATTATGCTTCTTAAATCACCTGTCCAATGTAGAAACATGATTTTTTTTAATTTTTTTGAAAGTACATCAATCACAAAACAACTATAAACGAGATCAAACTATTGAGACCATGGACATGCCCATGGAAACAAAGCAGACCTAAAATTGAGAACATACAACCTGCTAATACACTATGATATTTGTCAAATACAAAACTAATACATGACACTTTGAAGAGAATCAAGCAGCATCTTAAAGCTCTAAAAACTTCCAATGAAACAAGTCACCATTGTTGTGATTATGGAAGCAAAACATCTATTAGGGGCAAAGTAGCCCCATCTTTCGTGGCTCACTAGCCCCATCCAAATGTAAGATCCATCTTATAACTGCCCACATCATTAATCTCAGTTCACAACTGCAATCCACATTTGACCAAACAAATTCTAAATGCCATGCCCACATTCTGTGAAGTTTATATTCCATTTCTTCATGACTTGATCAATAGCAGGGGAAGGCTTAACATGCAGACACATTAAAGTAAGTTTAGCAGTGTCACATATCTGATTCAACAAAGCATGCCAATCTCTATTTTCAACTTAAAAGTTTGAAAGTATCTTTCCTGCCATTGATAATACACAGTAGCAGCAAAACATAGCCTCCTAACCACACTCGAAATGCTATTACCGTTTGGTTTTTCAGCTAGCTCCTCCACAATGTTGTTCCAGTAAAATGTGAATCCAAAATCTCCTCTTTACTTATTATTATTGTGACAAAAGACTGTTAGGATTATCTGGATCCACAAAAATTTCTTCTCTTGAGGTAGTATGTACGCGTCTTCTCAAAACAGTGCATCATGTTTATATCGTATCAAGCTGGTTTATATTGCGTGTAGGGTTATGTGCAGGTTGACTCTTGACACATTTACTTATAACGAGCCCTACTTGGATCACGAAGAAGAAATGCTCTTGGTCTGCAGTTACATCTCATCATGTGGTTTAGAAACTGTAACACCCCCTAATTTTACAGTTTGCGGAAACGATGTTTTGGGTGTTACTAATCAATAATCACAAGCACATAGGATACAGTGAACGACTCTAAATGAGACGTTCGCAAAGTTATTACATTAATACATAAGTAATTCAAAATACAAGCTCGAGTTTCGTGTAAATTCCTAGAGATTCTAATACATAACAGTAAATACAAAAGTAATGTATGTAAATCTCCAAGCTTGTAAATGCATGCGACTCGAGCTAAGTAAGCTTATCCTGCTGGGCATCCCTACTGATGCTGTGTACCTGAGAAGCATTACTAAAACGGTCAACCAAAAAGGTTGGTGAATCTCACAGGTTTGTAAGTAAGTAAATAGTTTGAACACACAAGTAGTATTTGTAAATCATAAGCCAGCCAGTAAGTAACGATCACAGGTCATGCAAATCGTTCAGTTAAGTTTTGATAAGTGGGTGGTTGCAGGTCATGCTAACCGTTTGATACCCTTGCCATGAGCCACCATAGTTGAAGCTTAACGTATAGTAAATAGTAGTACCCCCCGTGAATGTTAATCCATAAACATTCACATGAAACGAGTAAGAAACGCCCGTTTCTACAGTAACGGTTCGTGGTAGTGCGTGCTACCCCGGGCGGGGATTGTCAGTCCCATATGGATCCATATACTAAAACTCGCGCTTATCACATAACTAACAACTATGATTACGGAGGTTTTCATTGGATTAGTCGAAACTCATGCAATTGGCGTATCCGTAATTCCGTAAAGTAAGTAAATCATGGCAGCAAGTAAGTTTGTGTGTTCATGTAAAACAGTAATGCATCTCACCCCTGAGTATAAAACAGTAAAGTAGGGGCTGTGAGACTCACCTGAGTCTAGCAGACAATGCAGTAAGCGAGCAAAGTAGTATCTGAACTAGCAACCCTTAGCGTCCTAATACGCATAAGGTTCAGTAAGTAAATGGAATACTTGTAAAGTATCCATGCTAGTTGTTCCCAAACTAGTTAATGTCCATAAGTTGTTTGTATGTTTGTAATTGTTTGTAAGTTGTAGTTTGTAGAAAAGTTGTACGGCCCGTTGGTATCGGAATGTAATAATAATCTCATCTATTATTATTATGCAGTTGTTGTAATCGTATAGTTGTCAAGTACGTTTGTATTGTAACGTGTAACGTTCAAGTAATGTAAATCCGAGTGGTTGCAATCCCCAAGTGTACGGGTGAAATCTCGTATGTGTTCGAGTGTAAGTTCGTATCAGTTAGCGTGTAAACCCACACGTAAGTATTTGGAGTGAACTCATAAGTTTGCATCGGGTGTAATCCCGTGTAGTTGTACGAGTTTAAGTTCGTTGGAGTGTAATCTCCTAAGTATTTTCGAGTGCAGTCTCGTGTGTGTGAGTGAAATCTCACGTTCGGTTAAGTATAATCTTGTACGTATTCGAGTATTTGTGTATACTTCCAAAAGTATAGTATTTTCATGTATAATCGTATCGTATTTGATTTGGTTGTTAAAAAGTGATTTTTAAACACTTAGAATGTTTTTAGTTTCTGTTTTTGGGTTTTTGCGACACTAAATGCGACACAGTGCTGTGTTCCGCAACACAAGGCTTGTGTTCCGCAACACAAGGCTTGTGTCTCATTCTGCGACACAATATGCGACACAGTGCTTGTGTCTTATGGCTTATGCGACACAACGCTTGTGTTCCGCAACACAAGGCTTATGTCTTATAATACGCAACTTAATGCGACACAAAATGCGACACAGTCCTTGTGTCTTATGGTTTATGCGACACAATCCTTGTGTCTTATGGTTTATGCGACACAATCCTTGTGTCTTATGGTTTATGCGACACAACGCTTGTGTCTTATGGATTATGCGACACAACGCTTGTGTCTTATGGATTATGCGACACAACGCTTGTGTCTCATAGATTTTTGGTCTGATGCAACACAAGGGCTGTTTACGTTTTTGGGCTCGGTTTTTGGGTCAAACGACCTCGGTTTGACCCGAAACTTTTACACAAGTTCTAGAATGTTATAATGAGTTCATAAAAATTATTAGTTGACGTTTTTAGTGTTCGAGGTGTCATTTTCTTAAAAGTGACCAAAACCGACATTTCCGTTAACGTGTTCAAAAACGAGTTTAAATTATATATTTGGACATTACTAAGCTAAGGGAACAATAATCTAGCAAAATAATTGTAATCGGAAAAGTCGCGAGTCACCGGAAAACTTACAAAGTTGTCGAAACGAAAATCCGAAAAGATGAAGTTGTAGCCCTCGTTGCGGTGATCGTGGTTGCTCCTTTCCGTTTTGTGATTCAAGCAAGTTTTGTGGGTGTTTTCTAGAGAGAGAGAGTGAGCCGTAGAGATGGAGGGAGAGAGAGAGTTGAGAGAGTTATGATTGAGAGTAAGGGTGTGTTTGTGTTTGTGTAAGGGAAAAGAGAAGAAGGCATGGGGGTGATGCCCCATGTCTTTGGCCGGCCCATGGTGGGGTCCACCATGTGTGGATCTCACCAAATGTTGTTCCCTCGTGTTTGCGCTCCGTGCGGTGTTCGTTTCCCCGGTCGTTTAAAGTTAAAAATAATTTTATACGCGTTAATTATCCGTTTTAAAATACGAAATATTACTCGATAATTAAGTTGAAGTATTTTATCAAAATACTAGTTTTTAAGTTATAAAACATAACTTTGTTTTGTTTTGTCGGTTGGTCGAGTTTTCGGGGAGTTCGGTAACGTTTTAATTAAAACGTACGTTTTCGTTATATTATAAACATAATATAAAATAATAGTTTGTGTAATTAAATAATTCCACATTATTTAATAATTGTTTTACCAACGTCCGTATGTTTGTACAATTGTAGTTTTATACGATTTGAACGAATCGTATACGTGTATATATATATCACCTATATATATATATTTAGTAAGTAAGTAACGTATTTAATCCTATTTCATATTAAATACAAGTAGTAAACACGTAATTAGAAAATTTTTAAATTGACCCTAATTTTGGGGTTGTTACAGAAACAATCCCACTTGATCTGATAACAAAAGAAATTAAATTTATCTACTATAGAAGCTGAAAGAACTTCTTTTTGATTCAGGGGGAGATGGACTTGCTCACTAAACATTGTAATTTCAAAAAAAAAAAAAAACTAAAATTACTTGTAGACGGATGACTGATTATTAGTCACAAGTACTTTGGTTGGTAGGTCGTAAAATGGATGGGTAGGGTAAGATGAGTAACATGTCAAAATGTGATTCGTTTAAAATTGGTCACACTAAGTTGGCGTGTTGGGCCAAACCACCAACATTTCTTAGAAGCTTGATTGAAGCTTTATTACCACATATTCAACATCAAACTCTTTCTTGCATCCTTCTTTTTCTTTGCGGTTTCAAAGTTAGTCGAAAGAACTTTTGGTGATTGTCAAAAGTAAATGTTGCTAACGGACGTGTCGGGTAGGTTGAGTAACAAGTCAAAATGAGTGATTCACTTAGATTAGTCAAAATGGGTCACTATCCTAAACACTTTCCTTCCTGTCTTGAATATGATTTAGAAAACTATATCATTTAAAAGAAAATCTGATTTGCAAAAAGAATTTTAGTTTTGAACACATTTTGGGTGACTTCCTTTAGCATTTGACTCATCCAAGTACCCATTCTCTAACCAAAGGAGGTGCAATTTGATCAAAGACCGCCAAAGAGGTGCAGAGTTCTTCCAAAATGGAGTTGCCATGAAAGGCTTCCAAAAAAATGGTATTGCAAGGGGCTTATAAACATAAGTTTGTATCAAGCGCAAGCTACAAGTCCAAATTTGAAGGAATAGAAGAAAAGTTGACTACTATTCAATGGAAAGCAGACTTCATAAACATCATTAAGCACGATCTTCAGCGCTTAAAAACACATGCTCGAAGTTCATTTAAGTAATCCATTAATTTCTAAAAAATTGAATGGTTAGTTTTAATAGAAACAGTATAAAATTGAATTTCAACATTTTTTGTGATCATACTGAACAGGATAAATAGTTAGGTAAACCTCTACCCAACAACACCTGAACCGATTAAAACTTTGACCCGTTATCTAACCCACCCGTGTTGTTATGCCTCAGGCCACATAAAGAAAGACTTTATCATTTAGTAACTTCCCCTAACATCAACAGCCTCCAAACTTTTATCACACAAACCCAATATTTACTGGGCTACTCCGATTTATACTAACCAATCAACAAATTTTAACCCACTAAGTTGGGATGGTGAAATCTGATGAGTTAGTACCATTAATATCTACATCAACACCTAACCAATGTCACAACAATCAACAACTTTTTAGCGCACTAACTTGGAATAGTGAAATCTGATTAGTACCACTAGTATCTACTTATCTTCATTGACACCTTATCCTATTTTACAAGCAATCAACAACTTCTTAGCCCAGTTAGTTGGAATAGTGAAACCTGATGAGTTACCAATTATACAACTTTGGACCTCTCCGCATCTTTACATTGCCTGGTTTCTCTGGTTGAAGGTCGTCTTCTTGTTCTATCTCGATAAAATTTCTACTCGCTAACACTGCAAGTTCCAAAATTTTCAATCACCAATTCATTAATTTAAAAGGTAAAGATAATAGGGTTAAAGATAAAAGTATACCCAATATAAGGTAAATCAAATTCACAACTTGTTTCCTCGTCAAATTCTTTAAAAGATCTTCCAATTGGACTGTGGGAGACTCAAAAAAACCGTCCTTAACTTCCTGTAGATAATTTCAAGAAAGCAAAAGTATATGAAACAAAATAATTTAAACAAATTGGAAAATGCATTACACTTTGAACCTCAACTGCATAGCACATCAAGTTGTTCCCTTGTTTTTGGACTCAAACCATCTAAGTCTCGAAGACGTGATTCCGTTTGTGGATTGTCACCTTCGTATTGCTTATTTTGGTCATTATTCTCAGGATCAGTTTGATTATCACTCTCAGGATTATTTTGATCATCACTCTCAGGATAGACAAATGCATCATCCATATGCATGTCTTCCGGTTCATCAACAGGTTCCTCATTCAGAGGCTCTTCTTGCACCCTTAATAACTCCTCATTAATTCTAATGGTTGGCATATCCAATGCCTTAGGATATCTATAGAGAAAGAAATAGTTCCAGTTGTTACCTATGTGAGATAAAATAAAGACAATTACATATCGCAATAGATTTATACCTTCAGCAATAGTATTGGTTGACACCGATGATGGCACAGAAATAGGAAATGTAGTGCGACTTCTAAGAACCGACCGGAACCTCCAGTCTGCCAAACATTTCTGTAGCAGGATAATTTTGTTTTTATTATAATATATAAACTCTTATTAAGATGTAAATAAGATAATATATATACCTGTGGAGTCCTTCGTTTCCTTGTAATGTTATCCACAGCATCTTGTTCTAACCAATTTTTATGTGTGTCATTAGGAATGATTTGTGTATCATCATACAAACATTTGAGGTTTCTTCTATTAACGGGAATGATTAGTCGCTGCTCATTTGCATGCTGCTCCTCAAGTGCATGATGCTCCTCACTTGTGTGCTGCTCCTCACTAGCATGCTGCTCTTGACTTCGAATGTATGGATATGAGAACTGAAAATCAGTATTCTGTATGCCTTCTGTTAGGGATGAGCAGGGGATGTTAGGAATCCGAGATTCCATTGTCCACAAGACCGAATCAACACACAAGATTAACAAGAATTTGATTCTTTTACACACAATAATAATGTTACATTGTAATTTTGACACACTTGAAACCAATACAAACTAATCCTATTTATATACTATGAAATGACACCATGAACCATCACAATGGTTCGGTTGGTGTGGTAGTTATAGGGCGGTTGGTGGTGTTTATTTAACCATCACACCTTTACAATCAAAGGTTGTATCCTTTCCTAATAGACACAACTTTCCTAATTAATAACCAACAATTAACCGCCTTTATTAACTAACTAACTAACATAACTAACCAACTAACTTTTGGTTAACAAGACATCAACAATTAAGTCCAACATATTCCCCCTAATTGTTTAAGTCTTGTTCTTCGAATCTTCATGCTCCCGTTCCGCGTTTATAACACCACAAAGATTTCCAAGAACATATATATATATATATATATATATATATATATATATATATATATATATATATATATATATATATATATATATATATGTCTTGTTCTTCGAATCTTCATGCTCCCGTTCCGCGTTTATAACACCACAAAGATTTCCAAGAACATATATATATATATATATATATATATATATATATATATATATATATATCATTCGGAAGCGAGTAATACAAATCATGCATTATAGATTGCGTATATCATATTTCCAAAAGCGCAATCTATGCATGCATGATACGTTGGTACAATAATCGTATAAACTACAAACATTAAGTTAGGTGTTATTTAAACTCAAAACATAAGTTTAAGAACGATAACATGTTTATATATTTTAGAGTAGGCAGTCAAACAATCTTCAAGGCCAACTTCTTGCCCACCCACAACAAAAGTAATCTGCAAGAAGTAAGGAGAGGGATTAGCACGAAGCTAAGTGAATAGATCACAACTATCAACCTAAACTAGCATAGCAATTGATCACCACAAAGCATCACAACAAATACATCAAAGAGGATCGGTGGTCCTTGAGGTACCCTCACGCCGCGGTGGTCCCCCTAAGTAACACTTATAACCACTGAAGGCCAAACAGTGGTTTTACCGATAGTTTAGTACTATTACTACATACGACATAACTTCAATAAACAACACATGTACAAATTCATCATGTCGTCCAAAGTAATAGTACCCAAACCCAATATCATATTGACCCCTGACAAATCTCACATTCCATAATTCCCATGGCAATATGCACTTATACAAAGTATAACAGTAAAACCATGTTTACCCGTTGTAACCAGATTGTTACAACTAATTCTGGCTGAGAGTCAATGATCCACTCACCCTTGACGAATACTATTTCCACTCAAAGTTCTAATGTTATTGAGTCTTCGTCGTATCTGAAATCATAAGAGAGGCACACAAGTTAATATCTCGTCTCAAATATTCGCAACTTGAATAAAAGTGTACCATTGCAATCACACATGATAACTCAATTTACAACACTTCAACATGTATATTAATTCGTAATTTACCCTATCATGATACTACACTACATGTTACTAAATCATATAAACATATAACATATAAATCAGAAAGGACTTAATTAAAAACTAGTTCTTGCTGAAAATGGCCTAGGAGCCGCCGGCTGGTCAGAAGGAGCCGCCAGCTTCACCTCATACACTGCCGGGTCAGACCACCGGGCCGCCGGGTAAATTAAGTTTTTAGGAAACAGAAACATGTTACGTTTTAAAGCTTCTAGGAGCCGCCGGATTGGCATAGAAGCCGCAGGTTAGGGTGATGAACCCGCCGGCTTGGGTATCCAACCTGCCGGTTCCCTTAGGATACTAACAAGCCGCCGGCTGGGGACCCAAACCCGCCGGCTGATGTGTAAAAACAAGTTATAAAATAAACTAATAATTACTGACACTGAACTATTACACACTAAGGCAAGTGTATAGTATAGCTACAATAAGTACCGGTTCGTTCCACAGGGACTTTGTAAATGAGAATTGTAATCAAAATGCAACTAATTTAAACAAGTAAATAAACGTGGGTTTGTGTGACCGAGTTGTCACTTTGCTTATCAACTAATTGATTAAACTAGGGCAAGTGGACTCAGGAAGAGTCAGATTAATTTTGTTAAACTTAAACACTAGAAAACGACACTTGTTTGGATTACTTTACTAATAACTTCGAGGTATTTAGTCTTAACATTTAAAGCAATTCACGTTTATCTTAATTAGGTCAAGTTCAGCATTCGCCATCAAACTAGACTCTAACATCAATTCATCAACTTCCAATTCAATATATGAAAGACATTCGCCACATTCTTGAACTTACAATATTAAGGTTAATTTTCTAAATCACAATCTTTATGCGTTCGCAATCAAACTCAATTACTCATAGGCAAATAATTGATAATGAACATATAAACAATAAACATCCGCTATAATCATTTATTCATTCTTCAAGTGATTCAGATTTAACAATAAACCCTAACTCATAATAATTCGATTAAACGAAAGTTGAGTAAACATGAAACTCAAAAGTAAAAACCTCTAATCACTAGTAATTTCATCCAAACAAGTGTTTGATTAAATTAGCTACTCATAATTACACCAAATGAAACAAGAGAAACTATTGAAATCGAAACAAACATGATTATATATAAATAAAGATGTAAGACGAGTGATTACAATGATTAATCGAAGATCCGTAGTCCCCTAATGATTAGAGCAAAGCAATCTCTTCAAAAGTTATGAAAAGTTTCAAAGGTTGAGAGCAAATTTCGTTACCAGTGTTTTCTAATATGGAAGTTATCTCAAAATGAAAAAGAAAACGTATTTAAAATTGCCAAAAATGCTGGAAAACCGCCGACCAACGCGATCCCATAAGGTGTGCCCGGATCGCATTGCCATGCTTTGGAACTTCTGAGATGAGTTTGCACTATGTAACGGGATCCCGAAAGTTAGTCTGGATCGCGTTCCTCAGTATAAATTCTGACTCCAGCAGGAACTTTGACTTTTCAGCTTCAAATCATCATCAAACATTTTCCAACTTCCAGAACTTCAACAATTTAATCTGAAAATCAATATCTAACGAATTAAGTATCATAAGTTCTAAAAGTTAACAGAAAATACAACTAAATTCAATGATATCGCGTGAAATGTATATGTACAAAATGAGCGATATCAAACATCCCCACACTTGAGCTTTGCTTGTCCTCAAGCAAATCATTTTCTACCAGATTTAAACCATTACATCCCTCTTGCATTTTCAGAAATGGAGATCAAGCTTTTCAAAATAAACTAACAATAATCACCTAAGAAATTATGCTAGCAACATGTATATAATTACCAAAACTTGAGATGATAATTTGCCAAGCCCGAAACGCACGACCTACCACCTCACAATAGGATAAGTGTATCAATCACTCACTCTCAACCTATAACTACAAGGTAAGTGAACGAATAATATAACACTCAATTTAGCCAAGTCGTGATGCACTGTTACCATAGGCTTGCAAAAGGATCAAATCTCCACCGTCTTGGCGTGAGTACCAAGTGAAATCTCAGAGAAGGTATTCTAATCATGTTGTGTATAAAGTATGGGTAAGAATGGAATAGGTGGGCTAGACTCAAGCAATTGGCGAAAAATAGTAGTCAAAATCCCATGAAAAAGTAAAGAAAATGTTGCCTAATCGTTTCCTAATGTGACAGTAATAGAACTCGGGATTCTCATGCTAAATCAATTTAGAATTATCCTCATGTACAACTTATATTCACAATTCTAAACTTACAATTCTCATTGATTTACATTTATGATTGGATTGATTAACTGCATTCTACGACTTTCTATGAATCCTGTGTAGCGAACTTTCGGACCAGCCATCCTAGACCGGAAAAAGACCTTCAGTGGCTAGGTGTAGAACACCCCTCGAGAACTACTTGTTCAGGAATTCAAAGGCCGTTTAGTTGACTACAATTAACCAATCCTTAACTTTAAGCTTTAACAGTTAATTTCCACAACTTTATTGCTTTCAACTTCAATTACTTAAACTTTAACATTCAGCACTTTCAGTTGATTTCAACTTCAGTTTATAGAATTTAACATTAGAATCCCTATTAAAACGATTTAAATCACATTTTAAACAAAAATCCATTAAAATTTCAAATTAGACAACATTTTGAAAAATAAATGATTTGGGAACTGACTACACAAAAATAGGCTGAATAATGTAGTGATCATGAATGTATGTGGAAGTGTCTACGGGTGATTTAGCACTCAAAGTAAGTGCTAACGACCTGGGTGGACTAGATATAAATGGTTTAAACGAAAATAAGATCCTAAACAATTAAGATTCCTTGGCCGATTATTGAGATTAGTACTAATCATCTAAATGATCCATACGGTCCCGATAATTGGCTAGAAAGTCAGAATTTCTAGGATTAAGCTCCAATCCTAAGAATACCTCCTCATCATACGATCTCACCTATATCACAATTTGTGATCTCACAGCGGCCTCGAAATGCATCACTAGGGCAAGTTCTAGAACAAACTACAATCACCGGCACACTCATAGCAATAGCAATGTAACACTAAGAATAAGTGTTTTTCTCAATTAAGGCTCTAATATCTCCCAATTTAATAGTGGAGCTACAAGTGTGCTAGTCATGCAATTCACCCAATGAGGTTGCTCATATGACACATCTCTAAAAATTCATGCAAGAGGGAAGATTTAATTACTTTAACTAGATATTTCATACAGGAAGTTTCCAAGTAATTAATCATATTAGGACAAGCACATTCCCAACAAACTGCCATTCCCAACCCTTTATCAGAATTTGCTAAAATCTATTGGACCCAAGATCAATAACAGACCCATTAAGTGACCCAAAAGCCCGTTAATAGAATTCGTAAAGTTCGATTAAGCACCCCAACAGATTCTAACAAACCTAACAAGAAGCAAGAAGCAACAATTTGCTAAGAATGAAGTTCAAGCAAATTACCTCCCCACACTTAAATTGTGCAATGCCCTCAATGCACAAAACACACATATTCAATAAGTACAAATGAGGAAGTAAAATGAAACGAAACTACCCGGGGGATAATAGCAGAAAAGTGTTGTAAATGCCATGCTCATGTGTCGCTGAACTTACTGCCAGCATATGCAATTGATTCCACATCGACAAGGCCTTCTATCACACACCAAAAACAAATACAAGGCATAACTTATAATACAACTGGGTAGGATGAGATGGCATTGTACAAATCGTACCCAAATGCCACTCATAAAGAAGTTTATGCCAAAATCCTAGATACTTAAATAAGAAGTCTTAAACACACATAAAGAAATGAAAAAATAGTTCAAAACACAACTAGATTGTTCAAACACCACCACAATACGATTCAAATGGGATTTAATCCCCAAAAAGCCAATGTCCGGATGAACCCTGCTGTGTATGCTCTTGCACCTCTCCTCGTTGGTGCCTCTCAAGTGCCTCCAGAGCAGCTTGCCTATCATAATCAGGAACGGGATTCCTAGCTCCAGGTTGTCCCCACCTCGGGAATTGGTAATATGGGGTTGGGGTAATATCTTCTTCATCGGAGTAGATACGCTGAGTATTGTGCCTTTGCCAATCATTGAAGAATCTATGCACGCCCCACTCATACCTCGACTCCTCCCGAAATTCCTCCTCTTGAATTCTGAAGTTTTCAAATCTGGTGTTAAACCCTTGAAACCACCCAGGTGCGTCTAGGTATTGTTGAACCATTTCCGGTTGATGGACATCCTCCATATGGTGATCCTGAACTACTTGCTCTCTTGTTGGCTGTGATGGTTGTGATGATGTACCATCTCGAAGACTCTTCTTTGTCGGCCTCCAAGGGATGAACTTTTTCCTTTCTTGCGAAACGGCGTTGGCAGCTGAGAACATCTCAATGGATAAAGGTAGCGAATTATCTTCCACTACAGTCAAAGGGTTTTTCTTTGCCTTCAATCTCACATCAAAGTGTTTAGCAATTAAGGTCACATAATGGCCTCCAGCAATTTTGGAAGAATCCTTTCTTCCCTTCCCATAAGTCGCCAGAAATTCCGCAACACAATATGGTATAGAAACCCGAATTCTTCTGTTGATTCTGGTCAAGTACCACATATCTGGAGCTGTTACCTTTTTCGTATTCTTCCCTCTACAAGCAATAGAATGGGCAATAAATTTTTGGATTAAGCGATGCTCCACGTCTCTGAGATTGCTGGAAGCGTTGTTCCCCGATGAATCGTATGGGGCGTCTCTTAATTCACGCCACATAGTTTCCAATGGTACTGCGGATTCATCCAACCATTCACCCCTAAAAATGTAATCCTCAAAATAGGGTGCTTCAAGCACATCAGCATCATATATATCCAAACACTCAGCAACATCCATCAAACTCATTTCTCGATCATCACCCCCTAGTCGGAACGACAACAATGGATCTTTCACAGTTTTTATCCTATGTATTTCCACCGTTGAGAAGAACTCTAAACACAATTCTGCATAAATTGGCTCTTGAATAGCAAACAATCTTTCCCAATCTTGGACATCATAAGTGTTACCTGTCCATCTACATTTAACCGATTGAGTGAGGGTGTGTCTCAAAGACCTTGCTAGCCCCGCTTCTTCCAATGGCTGCCAATTTATCACTCTTGGATGTACAATGTCTTTTTCTCTTAAAGCCAACAAATTATCATTGTACGTCGCAAACTTCCCCCCACAATTTTTCTTTGTAAATTGCAAATTTGGGTGTAATCTCTCTGGATCCAAAAGATATCCTAGCGATAAAGTCTGTGCTTTTCCTTTTCCTTTAGAACTAGATCCTTGTTCTTTGTCTTTACTTCGACCTCTCTGAAACATCAAATACCAACACAAAATATGTTTCCAGGAATGTTAGCGTTAGCATAAACCGCAATTAGTCATCGAGTCACAAAATGAGCGAGTAATGTCTAAACTATATCCCCTAACAACCAAAGTATATAGGCCAACCAAAACTTAACATTGAACACAGTTGAGCATAACATTGGTAATCACAACTAGTAATCAAATTGCCTATGCACACACTCTTAACCATTTTATGGAACACTCAAACCACTCAAACATAACATGTAATCTAATATCAAACAAAGTCATGGCAATGGACATTACAATTCAAAGCCACACAAGTCTTGCAATCAAGATTACATGAATTTCAAATAACACACCTTCATCTTCATCAACTAAACCAACTTCACAAGTTTCATAACTCTAATATCAAACATATACTTGAAAATCGCATAATAATCACACAATGATAACAAGTAATGCATTACAATCAAAAGTCAATGAAAACAAAGTCAAATGTTGACCCAGAAAGTTAACTTCATCTTCTTCCCCAAAATCTCATGAACCCTAATTTCTCAAACTACTCAAAAAGTGAAATTAATCAACTAATGAGCAATAAAACATGTAGCATACTAGGATTGCATGAAAACAACACAAAAATACCATCAACAACTTCCCAAATTCGGATTCTCATTATCTAGCATAAACCCTACTTTATGAATCATCACATCAAGCGAGTAACACCATAATTCATGGATACTACAAGTTAAGAACATCAAATAAGCATGAATCATCAAGAAAGACAAGTAATTGCAAGACCCCCACACTTATTTTATGCAAATCCGAATTTGTGAAGAAATCCCCAAAAAGTATGAAATTAAACATGATGTGGGTGTTGATAATACCTTAAGTAAGTTTGCCATTAGAGATTTGAAGAAGAAATTAAAAGAAAGCTTGGTACTTTGATGATGAAATCGATTTAGGGTTTGTGATTTTTTTTTTTTTTTTTTTGTGGTTTATGTCGGTAGAGCAAGAAGAATGGTTGGTGTGTTTTATTTTACCGAGACCCCTTTTTATTTAACCCTGGAATCGATCAAAAAGTTGCGAACGCGATCCTGACAACTAACCCGGATCGCGTTTATCAGTTGAAATCGTCCAGCTTGAATAATACACTATCAAACGCGATCCCAATAAGCCTAGCCGGATCGCGTTGATCGAAGGGAAAAAATTCTGTTACCAAAATGCACTAGTGAACGCGATCCCGAAAACAAACCTGGATCGCGTTTCTCAACTTGAAAAATTCTGTAACCAAAAACCAAAGGTGAACGCGATCCTGATGGGTTGCCTGGATCGCGTTTCTAAGCTTTAAACCGATTTTTTTTTTTTTTTTACAAACAACAGTAATAATAATAATAATTAACATATATACATAGATATATATATAAATAAATGATGTACCCTTCCGTGCTTAGTTTATTTACGAGTCCAAAGCAATAGACTCGACCCCGAATTCACTTGTCCTTGGGGTAAATGGCAAGTGTCTCCCACTCGCAACCGGCATCTTCCTCATGGTATAACTTCAGCCTTTGACCATTGACAATAAAAGAATCTCCATCTGATTTGTAAAGTTCAACATAACCCGAAGGATATCCGTGTTTCACTGTGTATGGACCGGACCACCTCGGTTTTAGTTTTGGTTGTTTCAACTTAAACCGAGATTGAAACAACAACACTTTATCCCCAGCTCTGAATTCTTTCCTCATCTTGAGCTTCTTATCATGCAATGCCTTGGTTCTTTCCTTGTACAACTTGGAATTCTCATAAGCTTGCAACCTCAATTCGTCTAACTCATGTAATTGAAGCATTCCCTTTTCACCGGCTTCAACCAAATCAGTGTTACAATTCTTTAGAGCCCAATAAGCCTTATGTTCCACTTCAACCGGCAAATGGCATGTTTTTCCATATAGCAACCTGTAAGGTGTGGTACCAATCGGTGTCTTGTAAGTGGTTCTAAACGCCCACAAAGCATCATCCAACTTCTTTGACCAAATAGCTCGGTTATCCTTCACTGTTTTCTCGAGAATTCTCTTCAAAGCTCTATTGGTATTCTCCACTTGACCACTAGTTTGTGGGTGGTAAGAGGTAGAAAACCGATGTTGAACCCCATACTTCTTCAATACTCTCTCGAGTTGCTGATTCGCAAAGTGGCTTCCACGATCACTTATTAAAGCTTTAGGTACACCGAATTGGCAAAACAAACTTTTCAAGAAGTCAATCACTACCCGGGCATCATTCTTTGACATAGCTTTTGCTTCAGCCCATTTTGACACATAATCCACCGCTACCAAGAGGTACTCACACTTATTTGATGATGGAAATGGACCCATGAAATCTATGCCCCATATGTCAAACACCTCGCAAACCTGAATACTCTTTTGAGGCATCTCATCTCTTTTTGAGATGTTGCCTACCCTTTGACATGAATCACAAGTTTGGCAAAGAGTTTGTGCCTCTTTAAAGATCGTAGGCCAATAAAATCCAGCATCATAGACTTTCTTAGCTGTAACAGACGGCCCATAGTGCCCACCGGTTGGTCCATGGTGGCACTCATCCAAAATTCTTCTCGTTTCACCTCCGGATATGCATCTCCTTATCATTCCATCAGCACACACCCTAAACAAATACGGGTCTTCCCAATAATAATATTTCAAATCAGCAAAAAATTTCCCTTTTTGTTGATGGGTAATGCCTTTTCTCAAAACACCTCCAACTAAATAATTTGCAAAATCAGCATACCATGGTGTTTCTTCCCCATTTTCAGCTTCATCACCTACCTGCAAAAGAAACTCCTCCGGAAAGGAATCATTAATGTCAGTATCGCCTGACTTGTCTAGGTTTGGATGTTCCAACCTTGACAAGTGGTCGGCGGCAAGATTTTCAGCCCCCTTTTTGTCCTTGATCTCAATGTCAAACTCTTGCAAAAGAAGAATCCAATGAATGAGTCTAGGTTTAGCATCTTGTTTGGCAAACAAATACTTTAGGGCTGAATGGTCGGTGAATACCACAGTTTTGGACAATACAAGATAAGGTCTAAACTTATCAAAAGCAAACACAACAGCAAGTAACTCTTATTCAGTTGTTGTATAATTCTGTTGAGCTCCATTTAGTGTTTTACTCGCAAAGTAAATTGGCCTAAAATGATTTCCCTCACGTTGTCCTAAAACTGCACCTAAGGCATAGTCACTCGCATCACACATCAATTCAAATGGTTTAGACCAGTCTGGTGAAACCATAATGGGTGCATTGGTCAACCTATCCTTTAAAGTCTCAAATGCCTTAACACACTCATCATCAAACTCAAAAGTGGCATCTTTCTCAAGCAATTTGGTCATGGGTCTAGTAATCTTAGAAAAGTCTTTGATGAACCTACGTTAGAAACCCGCATGACCTAAGAAACTTCTAACCCCCTTAACATTTGCGGGTGGAGGTAACTTGACAATGACATCAATCTTTGCCTTGTCAACCTCGATCCCCACACTTGACACCTTGTGCCCCAAAACAATTCCCTCTTTAACCATGAAATGACACTTTTCCCAATTAAGAACTAAATGTGCCTTCTCGCATCTTTCAAGCATCTTGTCTAAGTTAGACAAACATGATTCAAAGGAATTACCAAAAACAGAAAAATCGTCCATGAAAACCTCCATGGAAGTCTCAATCATGTCCTGAAAGATAGCAATCATACACCTTTGAAAGGTGGCTGGGGCATTACAAAGCCCAAAAGGCATTCTCCTATATGCATACGTACCAAAGGGACAAGTAAAAGTCGTTTTCTCTTGATCTTTAGGGTCTATGGGGATTTGGAAATATCCCGAAAACCCGTCAAGAAAACAAAAGAATTCGTTTCCGGCTAGTCTCTCCAACATTTGGTCAATGAAAGGTAAAGGGAAATGGTCTTTCCGGGTAGCATCATTAAGTCTTCTATAGTCAATACAAACACGCCAACCCGTGACTGTCCTAATTGGAACTAATTCGTTCTGATCATTTTTCACAACAGTCATACCACCCTTTTTGGGTACACAATGAACAGGACTCACCCAAGGGCTATCAGAAATGGGGTAAATAATACCCGCATCAAGCAATTTAACTACCTCCTTTTTGACTACATCCTTCATATTTGGGTTAAGCCTCCGTTGTCTTTGAACAACAGGTTTTGCTTCTTCTAAAAGATTTATTTTATGTTTACAAAAAGATGGGCTTATCCCAGGTATGTCGGAGGTACGCCAAGCAAAGACGCCCTTGTGAGCTTTCAACACATCAAGTAGCATGCATTTTTCAGAATTAACAAGTTTAGAGGAAATTACAACCGGTAAAAGATTTTCCTCTTCCAGAAATGCATACTCCAAATGACTTGGGAGTTGTTTCAACTCCAAGTCTCTCGGTGGATCCTCCAGTGAAGTCTTGATCCTCAACCGATCCTCACTTTTCAGCTCCTCAAAGCTTTCCTTAGTTAGTTGCTCTTCCTCATCCTCTTTGATTTCCACAGCTTCAAGCAACTCTTCCTCAGTCATTTTCTCATCAACAGATTCCAACAACTCAGCAAATTCAGCATCCAATCCAAGTAATCCCTATAACTCCTCATCCAAAGCCTCATCTATGACATCAATTCTAAAACAAGTATCGTCAGTAGAATAAGGATGCTTCATGGCCTTATCAACCGTGAAAGCAATCCTTTCCTGGCCCACTCCTAAGGTCAACTGCTTGTTTTTCACATGAATAATAGCATCAGCAGTATGTAAGAAGGGACGTCCTAGAATGAGTGGGACTTTACTATCTTCCTCCATCTCGAGGATCACAAAGTCAACAGGAAATGTAAAAGGTCCAACATCTATCAACATGTTTTCCGCAATCCCCACGGGATATTGGAAAGATCTATCAACCAGGTGGATACTCATACGTGTGGGCTTAAGGGATCCTAAAGATAATTTTGCATAAAGGGAGTAAGGCATCAAGTTTATACTAGCACCTAAGTCAGCTAGGGCATCACAAGTCATAAACTTTCCTAATGTACATGAAACAATAAAACTCCCCGGGTCCCCCAATTTGGGTGGAATCTGATTTTGAACGATAGCAGAACACTCATCATTCAGAAATGTGGCCGATGCCTCCGAAAGCTTTTCCTTGTTGCTCACCAAGTCTTTGATAAACTTGGCATAGTTCGGCATTCCAGCTAAAATATCCACCAACGGTACATTGATCCTTATGCTCTTGATCATATCAACAAACTTTCCATACTGAGCAGCAATCTTTTCCTTTCTCAAGCGTTGAGGATATGGAATCTTCGGTTTGTAAGCCTTCACTACCGGTTGTGTAACCGGAGGTGTTGGTGAAACCGGAATAGAAGTAGGTTGAGCAATCTTCTCTTCTTCATCATTCACCTCTATCTCATAATTATCCTGCAAAACAAAGTTATAAACTTTGGCCTTTTTGGCCGGAGGTGGTGGTAGCTCTTTCCCGCTACGAGTGGTAATCGCATTAGCATGCTCATTTCGGGCAGGTGGTGGTTGATATGGCTTTGGACCACCGCTAGAAGATGCTTGTCTTGGGTTCGGTTGGGTATTGCTCGGTAAACCACCGGGTGGTCTACTACTTTGGCCTTCAGAAAGTCTATCCATTTTCCTCTCCAAATCCTGAATTGAGGCTTGCTGATTTTTCTGACCTTGATCCACACTCATCCTCAAATTTGCCATTTGGGTCTTCAATCTTTCGGTAGAAGCATCTTGTTTAGAAATGAATTCCTTCATCATCTTCTCTAAAGCAGATTCAGGTGCTTGTTGTTGTTGAACTGGTGGTGGTGGTGATGGCACATTATCCCTTTGGTATTGATTGTTATAGTTTTGACCTTGGCGAGAGTATCTGTTTCCTTGATAATTACCTTGAAAATTTCCTGAATTCCGGTTCTGATAACCGCTTCGTTGATAATTATTTCCACCTTGGTAATTACTTTGTTGCATGTAATTAACATCTTCATCCGCCATCCTCATAGGTTGATCATCACTATCACATTCATTTGTTGCATGATCTCCACCACAGTTACCACATCCTTCACGAAGCTCCTTTATCTCTCCCTTGAGAGCCTTGAACTGATTATCAAACTTGGTAGACATAGCTTTCAGTTCTTTCATCATTTCAGAATCCTTGGAGCCACTTCCACTTCCTTCAGCAAAAGCAACAGTTTTTCGGACAGGTTTGTTCTTTTGATTCTTTGCCCAATTTAGACTTTGTAAAACCTTGTCTTCCATTATCTTCCAAGCCTCATTTGGAGTCTTGTACATGAACAATCCTCCTCCAGCAGAATCAAGTACAGCAGCTGATGTAATATCAAGACCATTATAGAAGAGTTCTATGATTTCGGCTTTTGACAAACCATGTCCATGGCAATTTCTCAACAAATCTTTCATTCTCAACCATGCTTCCACTAACGTTTCACCTTCAGCTTGCTTGAATCCCCGAATCTCATTTAATAACCTTTCTGCTAAAGCTGGTGGAAAGTATCGGCTAACAAAAGCCTCCCTCATTTGATTCCAAGTTTGGATAGTATCTGGTTCCAACTCTTGATACCAAATCTTTGCTTCCCCACATAGAGACATTGAGAAAGTCCTCAATCTGACTGCTTCTTCCGTATTAGGACCATACTTAAAATACTCTCCAATTTCCAAGAAATCAGCAATATGTTTATGCGGATCAGCCCGCACTCTTCCATCAAACTGAGTATCTCTAAGCATTTGCATATGATTCCCTTTCAGTGAAAAATTGTTGTCGATTGGTGGTCTCCGAATAGCTGATGCCGGAGTAGGAGCAACGGTTCTAGTCCGGTTAAACATGGGTGTATCATTCTCGTCAGCCATTTGTTCTTCTTCGGCTTCAGACCTAACTTCCTCTTCGTATCTAGATTCAAGTTCTTCTTCAAAAACTTCTTCCTCAATGACTACTTTTGATGAAGTTGATCCACTTTCAGTTTGACTTGAAGTTGATTCCGTCGGCTTATTCTTTGATTTCTTGTTTCTTTTCTTCTTTGTGGTTTTCTCTGGATCAGACAAAGGACTTAGAATTTCGTTACCAGAATTCCTAGTGCTCATCCACTACCTAAGTAAACCTGCAAACTCAAAGAAAATAAAACCATCAAACGCACCGGCGCAATACAATTTAACTTTAAAAGTAACTTTCTAAGAATTTTAATTCAAAGAAAGGATCAATTAACTACACTAAAATTAAATTCTCAAATTCACACAAATCCCCGGCAGCGGCGTCAAAAACTTGATGTGTAAAAACAAGTTATAAAATAAACTAATAATTACTGACACTGAACTATTACACACTAAGGCAAGTATACCTTATCATGTATAGTATAGCTACAATAAGTACCGGTTCGTTCCACAGGGACTTTGTAAATGAGAATTGTAATCAAAATGCAACTAATTTAAACAAGTAAATAAACGTGGGTTTGTGTGACCGAGTTGTCACTTTGCTTATCAACTAATTGATTAAATTAGGGCAAGTGGACTCAGGAAGAGTCAGATTAATTTTGTTAAACTTAAACACTAGAAAATGACACTTGTTTGGATTACTTTATTAATAACTTCGAGGTATTTAGTCTTAACATTTAAAGCAATTCACGTTTATCTTAATTAGGTCAAGTTCAGCATTCGCCATCAAACTAGACTCTAACATCAATTCATCAACTTCCAATTCAATATATGAAAGACATTCGCCACATTCTTGAACTTACAATATTAAGGTTAATTTTCTAAATCACAATCTTTATGCGTTCGCAATCAAACTCAATTACTCATAGGCAAATAATTGATAATGAACATATAAACAATAAACATCCGCTATAATCATTTATTCATTCATCAAGTGATTCAGATTTAACAATAAACCCTAACTCATAATAATTCGATTAAACGAAAGTTGAGTAAACATGAAACTCAAAAGTAAAAACCTCTAATCACTAGTAATTTCATCCAAACAAGTGTTTGATTAAATTAGCTACTCATAATTACACCAAATGAAACAAGAGAAACTATTAAAATCGAAACAAACATGATTATATATAAATAAAGATGTAAGACGAGTGATTACAATGATTAATCGAAGATCCGTAGTCCCCTATTGTGTAACACCCCCAAATTTAATGATTTGCGGAAGCTTGATTTGGGTGTTACTAATCAATAACAAAGCACAAAGATATATAGTAAACGACTCTATATGCGTCGTTTTAACAAAATATATCGATAATTGAAATGTTTACAACATTTAAAGCTTTACATAGCTCGAGTTTAAATAAAAGGAGATTTCAGTACATAAGTACTTGTACAAAATATACTAATGCAATAAAATCTCTATCGTCTGTATGCTGACTCGAGCTAAAGTCCTGAAGCAGAAACATCCTACTGCTTGGTACCTGCGATACATGCTAAAAGGTCAGCTATAAAGCTGGTGAGCTCACAAGTTTGAAATCAATTAATATAGTATGAACCGCAAGATTTAATAATGAATTGCATCCAGCAATTTAATGATAGTCATCGTGTATACAGCCATGAGCACATAGTTGAGCTTAACTCGAGGGCCGGGTCCCCTATAGAGAATTCCGGGCGAGGTGCCTCCACGAATGCCTAATCCACATTCGTCTTCCCAAATATTAGTACGTCCGTTTACCCGGTTAGTGCTTGCTAACCCGGACGAGGTGGGTCAATCCTATATGGTACCATATACTAATATTCACGTTACAACGTATTAACAACTATGCTGACGGAGGACTTTAAATGATTAGTTTCGAAAAACTCATGTAGTATATGAAAGGTTCGTACTTGCGTTCACATGTTAAAAGTTGAGCAATATATCACACCCCTGAGTAAAACAGTAAAAGAGGGGCTATGAGACTCACCTGAGTCTTATGAGTTTAACTTAATAAACTTGAGTTGATTAGCCGAGTATGAAGTCCAAAGACTTGTAACCTGAGGGTGTCCACGACACACGATGGTTATAATCATGATTGGGTATCTCAAAAGATCACCCTTGTAGTTGTTACACAACTAGATATATGTCCAAATTACTACGATTTGGTTGATTGGTTAAGTGTTTGAAAACGTGTACGGCCCGTTGGTGATGGATTTGAAATAATAACTTTAAGTATTATTATCATGTTGTTGATGTTTTGCACTTAAAAGTGTGTTCCAATGTGTTTTATAAGTCGTATCGTATAAGGGATTGAGGTTATGTAAGTTCGACACTTAGTGAAATTTTAGTTTGAAAACCTGCTGTTTTATGCGACACAATCATGCGTCACAAAAGTGGTTATGCGACACAAGGGTTGTGTCGCATAGGAATGCGACACAATGTCTATGCGACACAAAGGTTGTGTCGCATAGATGCGAGATGCTGATTCAACAGCGACATAGTGATTGTGTCGTATAAAAATACGACATAGAATACGACATAGTGGTTGTGTCGCAAAACTTACGACACAAATTCTTTGGTACGACACAAGGTGCAACATAGTAGGTTTTATACGACATAACATGGGAAACACGACATATCGTGCGACACAAAGGGTAAAATATGACACAACATGCGACACAAGGCTTGTATCGCATGGAAGAACACCAGCCCAGAAAGTCCGGCTGTCAAGATTTTTCCGGCCAAAAACCTATTTCAAACCCGTTTTTAAGCTATGAAATCGTGTTCTATGATTAGTAAGGGACATATACGAGTCATAATAACAACTACAAGTGAAAAATACTAAGAATCGGGAGATTTCGGGATTTTGTCGGAAACTTACAAATTGCCGAAATGGAAATCCGGAAAGATAGAAATGTAGATCGTCGCGAGGTGGTCGTGAATCTCTAAAAATATTGGTGATCCGAGTGCGTATAATGGCGTTATTTTGCGATTTTGTGAGTTTGTGGTGATTTAATGTGTAGAGAGAAAATGAAAGAGAAAAAGAAGAGAGAGAGTGAGATAAGTGAAAATGAGAAGAAAGAAAAGGAAAATGGGAGGTTAAGTCTCCCATTTTCGGTCCCCGTCTCTGTGCTCCGCGTGGTGTTCGTTTTCTCCGTCATTTAACGTTTTATAATTATTTTACATATTAATTGGTAAGTTTTAAAATACACATTATTAAGCGATATTTTATTTAAATATTTTACAAATCAATTTATATTTGAGTTATAAAAAGTAGGTTTGTTTATTTAGTTTGCGCGTTTTAATATCTTTAAATCGTATAAGTTTTGTTTGTATGGTCCGAATAAGTACGAAATATTATCATAATAATATTGTTGATATAAAAACGTTATTTAGTAAAATTGGTCACCAACGTCCGTATTAAATTGAATCGAAATACATTCGATTTAAATTGCGTACGATTTAATCAAATCGCAATTTCGTATATATTCATCAATATATATAATTCGATACATTAATTAGCCTAACACAGAACTAATTACATGTATTAACATATGATTAGGCACTAATTACTAGTCCTAATTTGGCGGGTGTTACATTCTCCCCCTGTTAGAAGAATTTCGTCCCGAAATTTAGTTCGAAGTCGTGTTTGATGTAGAATCAGTGAATAGTTGAGGATATTTGAGTCGCATTTGTTCTTCCCGTTCCCAGGTGAATTCCGGACCACGCCGCGAATTCCATCTGACCTTGACGATGGGAATACGACTTTGTTTCAGTTGTTTGACCTCACGGTCCATAATTTCAGCGGGTTCCTCAACGAAGTGAAGTTTATCGTCAACACGAATTTCATCTAGTGCGATAATAAGTGTCTCATCAGACAGACACTTCTTCAAATTTGAAATATGAAAAGTGGGGTGCACGCTGCTGAGTTTGGAGGGCAGCTGCAATCGATAAGCTACGGGGCCAATCCGTTCGAGGATCTCAAAAGGCCCGATGTACCTGGGATTTAATTTCCCGCGTTTGCCAAAACGGATGACGCCTTTCCAAGGCGATACTTTTAAGAGTACTCGATCCCCAACTTGGAACTCGAGTGGTTTGCATCTCACGTCAGCATAACTTTTCTGACGATCACGTGCGGCTTTGAGTCTGTTTTGGATTTCCACAATTTTCTCAGTGGTGGCGTGTATGAGTTCAGGACCAGTGAGTTGACTATCTCCCACTTCAGTCCAACAGATCGGTGATCGGCACTTACGACCGTACAGTGCCTCAAAAGGTGCAGCCTTAATGCTGGCGTGATAGCTGTTATTATAGGAAAATTCGCATAACGGTAGATGTCTTTCCCAGTTTGTACCGAAATCAACTACGCAGGCTCGTAGCATGTCTTCCAGTGTTTGAATGGTTCGTTCACTTTGGCCATCGGTTTGAGGATGGTACGCGGTACTCATATCGAGACGGGTACCCATTGCTTTTTGAAGTGACTGCCAAAAGTGAGAGGTGAAACGGGCATCCCTGTCAGAGATGATCGAGATTGGAACACCGTGATGAGAAACGATTTCCGTGATGTAGATTTGTGCAAGGCGTTCCATTTTATCGTTTTCCTTGATTGCCAGGAAGTGAGCAGATTTGGTGAGGCGATCGACAATCACCCATATGGTATCGCAACCGCTCGACGACTTGGGTAGTTTGGTTATGAAATCCATGGCAATTTGTTCCCATTTCCATTCAGGGATTTCAGGTTGTTGGAGCAAACCAGGTGGTTTCTGATGTTCGGTTTTGACTTTCGAGCAAGTAAGACACTTGCTGACATAGGTGGCGATTTCGGCTTTCATGTTTGGCCACCAATAAAATTCCTTGATTCCGTGGTACATCTTATCGGATCCCAGATGGATAGAATATTTGGACTTGTGAGCCTCATCCATCACCAAGTCTCGTAAGTTCCCGAAATTAGGCAACCAGATTCGGTTTGAGAAATACCTAATCCCGTTAGATTCGATTTCGAATTGTTTGTCAATACCCCGTAAGGTTTCATTTTTGATGTTTTCAGGTTTCAAGGCTTCGATTTGAGCTGTATGAATCTGAATGGTAAGATCGTTGTGAATGGTCATACTGAGGGCTCGGACTCGAAGTGGTTTTGGTCGTTCCTTTCGACTGAGGGCATCGGCTACAACATTAGCCTTCCCTGGATGGTACTTGATCTCGCAATCATAATCGGTAAGCAACTCGACCCATCGACGTTGCCTCATATTGAGATCCTTCTGATCGAATATATGTTGGAGACTTTTATGATCGGTAAAGATGGTGCACTTAGTGCCGTAGAGATAATGTCTCCAGATTTTGAGAGCAAAAACGCAGCTCCAAGTTCGAGATCATGAGTGGTGTAGTTCTTTTCGTGAATTTTCAGCTGTCGTGAGGCATAGGCAATGACTTTGTCTCGTTGCATCAGCACGCAACCGAGACCTTGGTGAGAAGCATCGCAGTATACCACGAAGTCATCGGTGCCTTCGGGTAAGGATAGAATTGGAGCACTGCAAAGCTTTTGTTTCAGAAGTTGGAACGCTGACTCTTGTTTATCGGTCCAATCGAACCGCTTATCCTTCTGAGTCAGTATCGTGAGTGGTTGAGCTATTTTGGAGAAATTTTTGATAAATCGCCGATAGTACCCAGCAAGACCCAAGAATTGTCGTACTTCAGTTGCAGAGGTGGGTACTTGCCAGTCTTTGATAGCCTCGATCTTTGATGGGTCAACGTGAATTCCCTGACTGTCGATCACGTGACCAAGGAATTGAACAGTTTGTATCCAGAACTCACACTTAGAGAATTTGGCATAAAGCTCCTCGTGTCTAAGGAGTTCAAGGATGGTTTTGAGGTGTTGCGCATGTTCTTGCTCGTTGCGTGAGTAAATGAGTATGTCATCGATAAAGACAATGACAAACTTATCGAGGTAAGGTTTGCACACCCGATTCATAAGGTCCATGAATACAGCCGGTGCGTTGGTAAGGCCAAAGGGCATCACTTGGAATTCGTAGTGCCCGTAGCGAGTTCTGAAAGCAGTTTTTGGAATATCGGCGTCGCGAACTCGTAACTGATGATAGCCTGATCGCAGGTCGATTTTTGAGTAGAAACTTGAACCCTGAAGTTGGTCGAATAGATCATCAATGCGAGGAAGTGGGTATCGGTTTTTGACGGTCAATTTGTTCAACTCTCAATAGTCGATGCACATTCTGAATGAACCGTCCTTCTTTTTAACAAATAAGACCGGAGCTCCCCAAGGTGAAGAACTCGGTCTAATGAATCCTCTATCCAAGAGTTCCTGTAACTGGGTGGACAACTCCTGGAGTTCGGATGGGGCTAAACGGTACGGTGCACGGGCCACCGGTGCGGCACCCGACACGAGATCAATGGAGAACTCAACCTGTCTAGATGGAGGTAAACCAGGTAGTTCTTCCGGAAAGACTTCGGGAAAGTCTCTAACAATTGGCACATCCTCAAGTCGCTTCTCCTCCGACTTCTTCTCTGTGATGTGTGCGAGTATTGCAGGGTAACCCTTTCTCAGAAATTTTCGGGTTTTTAAACAAGAGATGATATTGAGTCTCGTCCCACCGGTCTCCCCCTGTATGATCAAGGTTCTACCGGCAGCGAGTGGAATGCGGACGATCTTATCGTAACAAACGATTTCAGCTCGGTGTTTGGACAACCAGTCCATTCCAATAATGACGTCGAAACTCCCGATTTCAATGGGTACAAGATCGATTGAAAAGGTTTCGTCAGCAAGGTTTATAGTGCAATTAGGTATCACACTATTGGTTTCTATGAGTTTTCCATTTGCTAGCTCTACAGTGTACTTAACATCTAAGGCAACAGGAGTGATGTCAAGTAATGGGCAAAAGTCATCGGAGATAAAGCTTCTATCGGCACCAGTATCAAATAGAACAGAAGCAGTTAAGTTGTTGAGGAGGAACATACCCGAGACCACATTCGGGACTTGGCGGGCATCCCCGGATTTGATGACAAAGGCTCTGCTTCGGGTGTTGTTGTTGTTGCTGTTGCGGTTGTTGTTTTTCAGCTTTGGGCACGTGTCCCTGAAATGCCCGGGATTCCACACTCAAAGCAGACTTTGGGTGGCCTGTTGTTGTTGTTGGGATTGTTGTTGGCAGGATAGTTGCAATCTTTGGTGAGGTGGCCGTACCTCTTGCAATTGTTGCAAAAGGGGCCACAGGAACCTTCATGGTGGCGACTGCACTTGGAACAATAGGGTTTGTTCCCAGTGTAGCCCCGTGTGATGTCTGTGGTGGTGTTGTAGGCTTTGATGGTGTCAGGTTTCTTGTTTTGTTGGCTTGAGTGGTTGTTGTGGTAGTCAGACCACTTGCGTTTGTTGTTGTGGGAGGATGAAGTGGGTGGTTCAGAATCTTGGCTCATTGACATCAGGTTTTGGGCCAGTAGGATTGCACCTTTAATGGTGGTTTGGTTGGAAGAGGCAACATGCCCCCGAACAGGCTCAGGAAGGCCAAGGATGTACTTCCTGATTTTATCAGGTTCAGTGCTTACCATGGCTGGGCGGAGGGCGGCAAGTTGTTGAAATCTGGTGGTATAACCATCGATATCACCACCCTGAACCTTTAAGTTCCAGAACTTCTCGTCTAGCTTTTGGAGTTTGGCGATTGAGCAGTATTTGGCAGTGAGTTTTGCTTTCAATTCCTCCCAAGTTAGTTGGTAGGCAATGTCAGCACCCACTGATTGGGTATAAGAGTTCCACCAAGAGTGGGCATCATCTTCGAGAGAGCAAGTGGCGAAGTTGACTTTGTCGTTCTCCGCGCATTTGCTGACACGGAAAACAGTTTCCATCTTTTCGAACCATCTGATTAGTCCGATGGCTCCTTCAGAACCCTTGAAGCTGGAGGGTTTACAGCTCTGAAAGTCCTTGTATGAACAAGGTTTAGTAGCAGGGGTTTCAGCGGCATCGCTGTTTCTCGTGGAGTTTTGAGGAGTATTCCGAGCCAAGGCTTCAGTAACAGCCTGGGTTATAAGGGATGTAAGCTGAGCATCGGTGTATGGTCTTGTCTTTGGCGGCATGATTCTTCAATAAAAGAAATGAAGATACATGAGATTTCGTAGGAAAGTTGTATTTGTTATAGATGTACATGTATAAAAGCAGTAATACATGACATCAACATGGAAAAATGACAAATAAATATGAGTTGAAACAACAAGGAATATTTGATAGCTAATATGAGTTCAAAGGTTACATCCTATGGATGTATTACAAAGGGCGTCGGGAATTGTTACATCCGACCGAATTATAGAGTAGCGCTTAGATAGTTACTGATTTACAGAAAAGATTACAAGGCAAAGACTACACTAGTCTTAACGTAGATTAATTTGTTCCATCATCGTGACAAGACGGTCCACAGTGTTTGCAAGTCTGCTAGCTTGTCGGGCGTTATCTTCTGCTAGTGCTAGTCGTTGTGTTAGCCCACGGGCATACTCTTCTGCTTCATGTGAGCGCTGTTCACATTCTTCCATCCTTTGACGCAGGAGGGCATTTTCCACGCTTATCTCTATTACTTGGTTGCGAAGGACATCCATGTTGTTGTTTGTGGTTTCAAGGTCGTCGGAGACTTGTGAGATGCGTTCAAGAGATGTAAGTCGCCAGTTTTCGTTTGTTTCTTGCAACACGACGTCCATGGTGCGAAATCGCTGCTCGTGTTGGTTCACCCTAGCGGCTAAGGCCGGCAAGGTGAGGTGAGTGGGGTACGGGCCAGCTCGAGGCAACCTGTTGTTCCTCCTTGCTACCCTTAGGTTCTGCGACCCAGATTGAGAGCGAGATGAATTGGGTGGGATGTTTGCCATTTCTGAGATAAAGCGTTAAAGAAGGAGAGGCCTATATTCATATAGTTCCTATATAATATAGCCTATTGAGTGTCTAGCATAAACATGTTTAAGTCTCGGTTCTCTCGAGGTCAGAGTCTTCTATCGTATCCTGTTCAGCCATAAGTACTTTCAGATCTTACATCATCTTTGCTTAATTGTACATAGTTGATCAGGCTATGTTAAATTAAACTTGTATGATATAATCACTGAACCAGTTATACCTAATAAGGAATACTGCCTAATGGTCATAGTCTAGGTCCACTAAATGCAATCTGGTTCACTATAACCTTAGGCTCTGATACCAATCTGTAACACCCCCAAATTTAATGATTTGCGGAAGCTTGATTTGGGTGTTACTAATCAATAACAAAGCACAAAGATATATAGTAAACGACTCTATATGCGTCGTTTTAACAAAATATATTGATAATTGAAATGTTTACAACATTTAAAGCTTTACATAGCTCGAGTTTAAATAAAAGGAGATTTCAGTACATAAGTACTTGTACAAAATATACTAATGCATGAAAATCTCTATCGTCTGTATGCTGACTCGAGCTAAAGTCCTGAAGCAGAAACATCCTACTGCTTGGTACCTGCGATACATGCTAAAAGGTCAGCTATAAAGCTGGTGAGCTCACAGGTTTGAAATCAATTAATATAGTATGAACCGCAAGATTTAATAATGAATTGCATCCAGCAATTTAATGATAGTCATCGTGTATACAGCCATGAGCACATAGTTGAGCTTAACTCGAGGGCCGGGTCCCCTATAGAGAATTCCGGGCGAGGTGCCTCCACGAATGCCTAATCCACATTCGTCTTCCCAAATATTAGTACGTCCGTTTACCCGGTTAGTGCTTGCTAACCCGGACGAGGTGGGTCAATCCTATATGGTACCATATACTAATATTCACGCTACAACATATTAACAACTATGCTGACGGAGGACTTTAAATGATTAGTTTCGAGGTATTTAGTCTTAACATTTAAAGCAATTCACGTTTATCTTAATTAGGTCAAGTTCAGCATTCGCCATCAAACTAGACTCTAACATCAATTCATCAACTTCCAATTCAATATATGAAAGACATTCGCCACATTCTTGAACTTACAATATTAAGGTTAATTTTCTAAATCACAATCTTTATGCGTTCGCAATCAAACTCAATTACTCATAGGCAAATAATTGATAATGAACATATAAACAATAAACATCCGCTATAATCATTTATTCATTCATCAAGTGATTCAGATTTAACAATAAACCCTAACTCATAATAATTCGATTAAACGAAAGTTGAGTAAACATGAAACTCAAAAGTAAAAACCTCTAATCACTAGTAATTTCATCCAAACAAGTGTTTGATTAAATTAGCTACTCATAATTACACCAAATGAAACAAGAGAAACTATTAAAATCGAAACAAACATGATTATATATAAATAAAGATGTAAGACGAGTGATTACAATGATTAATCGAAGATCCGTAGTCCCCTATTGTGTAACACCCCCAAATTTAATGATTTGCGGAAGCTTGATTTGGGTGTTACTAATCAATAACAAAGCACAAAGATATATAGTAAACGACTCTATATGCGTCGTTTTAACAAAATATATCGATAATTGAAATGTTTACAACATTTAAAGCTTTACATAGCTCGAGTTTAAATAAAAGGAGATTTCAGTACATAAGTACTTGTACAAAATATACTAATGCAATAAAATCTCTATCGTCTGTATGCTGACTCGAGCTAAAGTCCTGAAGCAGAAACATCCTACTGCTTGGTACCTGCGATACATGCTAAAAGGTCAGCTATAAAGCTGGTGAGCTCACAGGTTTGAAATCAATTAATATAGTATGAACCGCAAGATTTAATAATGAATTGCATCCAGCAATTTAATGATAGTCATCGTGTATACAGCCATGAGCACATAGTTGAGCTTAACTCGAGGGCCGGGTCCCCTATAGAGAATTCCGGGCGAGGTGCCTCCACGAATGCCTAATCCACATTCGTCTTCCCAAATATTAGTACGTCCGTTTACCCGGTTAGTGCTTGCTAACCCGGACGAGGTGGGTCAATCCTATATGGTACCATATACTAATATTCACGTTACAACGTATTAACAACTATGCTGACGGAGGACTTTAAATGATTAGTTTCGAAAAACTCATGTAGTATATGAAAGGTTCGTACTTGCGTTCACATGTTAAAAGTTGAGCAATATATCACACCCCTGAGTAAAACAGTAAAAGAGGGGCTATGAGACTCACCTGAGTCTTATGAGTTTAACTTAATAAACTTGAGTTGATTAGCCGAGTATGAAGTCCAAAGACTTGTAACCTGAGGGTGTCCACGACACACGATGGTTATAATCATGATTGGGTATCTCAAAAGATCACCCTTGTAGTTGTTACACAACTAGATATATGTCCAAATTACTACGATTTGGTTGATTGGTTAAGTGTTTGAAAACGTGTACGGCCCGTTGGTGATGGATTTGAAATAATAACTTTAAGTATTATTATCATGTTGTTGATGTTTTGCACTTAAAAGTGTGTTCCAATGTGTTTTATAAGTCGTATCGTATAAGGTGTTGGTGCATTTTGTGTGTCAGTCAGTTGGTCAAACTATTGTAATTGTCAAAGTCAATTAGTCTACGAATGTATAGTGTTTAGAGTGTGTATTCGAGTCTGTAAATGAAATATACATAGAATGGTGACATTGTAATTGGGCCTGCGATGTCGGGTCAGACGTCGCAAGGGTCTGGGCCTGCGACGTTGGGCTTAACGTCGCAGGGCCCAATAGGTTTCGTATAAATAGCGAGTTTGAAGTCAGTTTAGGGTTGGATCAAACCCTAGAGAGAGAGTGAGCCGTTTTGTGTGAGAGAGGAGAAGAGAAAACGAGTTTGTGAGTCTGTAATCGTTATATTATCAATTGTTAATATATACAAGATTATAGAGAATCGTTTGTGTGTTCGTGAATCAATTATCATTTGTTTTTCATTATTCACCAACGATCCGATCAGATCCCACGAGTAAGGGACTATCAACTGGTATCAGAGCCGAAGAATCAAGGATTCGTCGGTTTCGGATCGTTATTTTGGGTGTTCTCGATTGATTCGCGAAGGTATTAATTGTTATTAATCGTTTCTAAGTTGATTTGCTTGATTAAGATCGATTTCTGGAGGTGTTTTTGGGTTAGATCGACGTTTGGTTTTCGAAATTTCGTTAGGGTTTCGAAAATTTTCGATTTTTTGGGGTTTTGGCCGCTGCAGCCCGATTGTGCGACGCCACCTGCGACGTCGCTAAGTTTTGCGACGTTACCTGCGACGTCAGCTGCGACGTCGCGTGCGACGTAGTAATTTGGACTTTAATTAGTCTGTGCGACGTACTCTGCGACGTCATCTGCGACGTACCTCTCAACGTCGCATAGTGTGATTCTGCGACGTCCTCTGCGACGTAACTCTCAACGTCGCATTTTCGATTCTTAATTGAGTCATCGGACTTCTGCGACGTACCGCTGCGACGTTGCTATTTTTTCTGCGACATTAACCTCGTTCTAGTTTCGTAAAAATAAAAAATAAAAAAAAAAATAAAAAAGAGTTTTTTGGCGGGAAAGTCCAAAATTTTTTTGCGTTTTCAAATTTTTTCCATAGTCTTAAAAGTGTTCAATTTTAGGCTAGAAAAAGTTTCATTTTACCCGGCCATTTTTTGACGTTTTCGGACGAAATTTTGGCGGGAAAAACGCGAAAATTTTATAATTTCAACTTTTGTTTTTAGGCTTAGAATAGCTTTATTTTAGTGTCGGAAAAGTTTCGCTACACTCTGTCGGTTTTCGAAATTTTCGAATTCAATTTTGGAGGGAACATTCGTAAATGGCTTTTGGTAACAAAGTGCCTCCTTCTACATCCTTGTTCTATAGTGATTTTGCTAGTTGGAAGATTAAGTTATGCAATTTCATTGAATACAAAGATCCAAATCTGTGGAATTGGTTTAACACCATTGATCTATATGAGCAACCAAGACTCGATGGGGTGCTTAAATCAAGAGCACAAATGTCCGTCAAGGAACGAGCAGAGTTTGATAAAGACAATAGAGCATATGAGATGATTACCAAGTGTTTGCCAGAAGTTGTGATTAATGAATTTAAAAATCAAGCAACTTCTATAAGTTTATGGGATGCTCTTATAGTGGCTTACGATCAAAAGGAAAAGAAGTCAGAGGCTAATATTCAAGTTCCTAGTCTAAATGATACTTCCAGATCTACTTCCAACTCAGCAGCATCTACTTCTACTAGCACTTCATATGCTTCCTATACTTCTCATACAGATCATACAGCTCCTTCAAAGGCTACTGAGGATCATGCTACAATCTTTGCAGCTTTCCTCAACTCTTATGAGACTTTCCTTTCAAAGAAGGCTAGTACTCTACAGCTTACTGAGGAAGACTTTGAACAGATCGATTCTGATGATCTCGAGCAAATGGACATCAAATGGAGCATGGCCATGATAACCCAAAGAACCAAGAAGTTTCTTCAGAGAACGGGTAGAAAAGACCTGGATGATGATGGTGATACAGGTCTTGGTTTTAATAAAAGCAAAGTGAAATGCAAGAACTGTCAGATTCATGGGCACTTTGCTAAGGAGTGTGAGAAAGTAAAATATCCTTAATCTGGATTCACTACTCCTACAGCTCCAACGACTCCAGAGAAGAATACAACATCACAGGCTATGACGGTGTATTCTCAGGGAGTGTTTGATTTTAGTGCACTTCAAGGAGAGGTTCAACACAGTGCGCTTTTGGAAAAGATACATGCGGTACATGATGAACCTAAGGTACCCATAAACTGTGTTTCTTGTTTAACATTGACTGAATCTCTTAAGAATTATCAATATGACAATTTAGAGTTGCGAGAAAAAGTTGTTAAACTCACCGAGTCAAACAAGTTTTTGAAAGCTAATGAATTTCTTTATGAAAAACAAATTGAGGCTTATAAGTTAGACACTGAAAAATACAAGTCTAAAGTTTTTAGCCAACAGGATGCTATTAATAGCTATCTTAAAGAAATGGAACTTTTGAATAAAGAACTTTCTGAGCTAAAGTCTGAGTCTGACAATTTTAAAAAGGGAATCACGAATTTCTCAAATTCTCATAAACTCTTCGATGAAATGGTTGACAAGATGAGGACAGATAAAAGTAAAGCGGGACTTGGGTATCCACCTCCCACTAACTATTATCCTAAGCCTGTTAAGGAAGGCACCGAAGAACTTGTGGCTGACTACTCATCATGGTCAGCTACAAAGTCTAAAGAAGCTACATCCAATCCCAAAAGGCAGGCAAAGGAGAAAACTAAACGGACAGAGTATCCCTTGCCTACTTTTGTTAAGTCTGATAATACACCTCCAGTTAGTGTAGAGGAGGGTGTTGAGATAGAGGATCTACCGGAAGAGGCTGAAATCAAAGTTGAAAAAGTTAATGTAAAGCCAGAAAATCATATACTTACCAATGAAACTGTAAAGGTTTCGAATACAAAGGGTAAAAACAAGGTTGAAAATGAATCCAAAAGGGTTCAATATCAAATGAAGGATTCAAATGTAAAATCTAAAAGTGAACAACCTTCAACATCAACTTGTTCAACTTCTGAGGCTTCTACATCAACGTGTACACATAAGTGTTCACGTCCTGTAAATGCCTCATCTTCTAAGCCTCCAACAGTTCATTCTCCACCTCAACCTTTTGTGGGTAATCATTGGAATAGGTCGTACATTGAACGACGTTCTTGTTTCCATTGTGGACAACAAGGACATATAATTAGGGATTGTCGGTTATTATCCCTAGATAGGTTTGGTAGAGGGATGCCAAGAACTTCCTCCTTTAGGAATTCTTATTCAAATTCGTTTTCTAGGCGTGCTTCATATTCGCCTATATCAAGATATGCATCCTCTTCTCCAAAACCCGTGGCTAGAGTAAACAAAGTTGTGTCTAGTAAACCTCAAGTTCAACAGCACAACATTGTTGAAAACAACTCATCTGAATCTACAAAGGTTTGGAAACCAAAATCCACAAACAACACATCAATGAAATCTTCTGAGTTTTTAAAATATCATAAACTCATTGATGTGATGGTTATGGATGATCATGGACAACCCAAGTCTATCAAGGCTTGGGTGTCCCATAAGTACTAACGTTTAATTGTTTGTGGTGGTGCAGTCAGGTTGTTATTAGCTAATATTTTTGTGACTGCAAGGATGTGGATATTTGTTGGAAGATTGTTTTCAAGGTGGTTGTGTGTGATTATTTATGATTGTGATTGGATGAGATTTTCGATGTTACGAGGTGGTAAAAGTGATAACAGGCATTTGATTTGACTTGATATGTGATTTTGATACTTTTCTTTTAAATTTTATTATAAATGCAACAGCCATTCTTTATACTTTTTAGTATTAAAGAAATGCAATGTTGCGAAATTTATTCAATTAAAAAAATACAAAAATATGTTTAATGTTTAAGGGGAGTATTTTTTGGATTGGATATAAGAATTTGCTGTTCAGGGGGAGTAATTCTGAATATTAAAAATTCTGATTATTTAATTCAGAAATGTGAATAGCAAGATTCTTAAGTCTTGAAAAGATGTTGGATTGTGTGTCTGTAAAACAACTTGGGATATGGTAGTACATCGGGTGACATGCATAAAAATGGAAATTTTAAGGTTTATGTTTGATGTGTCAGTAGGTTTATCTGGTATATTTAACACATCTTTTATAAATATTAGCTTCATCATATGATGTATTGGTAGGCATGATACACACCGGTCTCTGAGATATTAAGAAGTAATTTAAATACTTGTCTATGATCATGTGGTAAACACCTTGTGATGTACGACTCTATGTCTTAATTCCTTAGCATAGCTTGACATACTTCTATTTTTAGATCGTATATCTGAGATCTTTTGGGGGAGTATGCTGATTGTTTCCTTTGTTGTACGTAAGTGCAGACCTGGTCTCAATTCAGCTTACTCTCAAAACTAAGCAAACGTGAGTCAATGTACTTGCAAAGTCTTATATTTAAGGTACTGGTCAAGGTCGCCAATTGAATAAATCAAGTTTGGTTTGACTGCGATCGGTTTTGCTTAAACCTGAATCAAGTGTATGTCGCTCTGTTGTACACAAGTACAGACCTGTCACCGCTGGCTTGATTCTTAAAATTGATTCTCGTATATTCTTTCTAAATTTGGAAACTATGTTCTTGTCTGGGCTAAAGGGGTATGTCTATGGTGGGGACCACGGTGAAATATTCATACTAATAATAAAAGGTTAGCTCGTAGACACGGATGTAACATGTTTAAGTGGACAAACAATACCAGTAATCGTCTTGAAATAATTTTTATACTAGGTGTATTAAATGTGCTAAGTAAATTTAAAGTGGACAAATATACTGATAATCGAGATAACACTTACTATTTGCTAATAATTGCATGTTGGCCTGATATGATCCCTAAGCAGACTTAAAACAATCATATCCCCGATTTATTTTAATCTTCGTTCTTTACTTTTCATTTATAAAGAAAAATTCAAAAAGATTTTATTTCTATGTTATTTTCTTCAATATCGCATATCTTGTTAAAGTCAAATATTGAAGATGTAAAGGATGTCGGTTATTCTCCAAAGTTTGTGAAGATAATTCTATCGGAGAAGCTGCTGATGATTGAGAGATGGTCACAGAGTTTGAAGATCTTATTGTATGATAAATTTGTGTCAGTCACATGAATTTGGACACCAAGATTTCTTTGAAGACCATGCTATCTCAAAGGGGGAGTTTCTGATTGTCAAAGACATGAAAGAGTTTGTTGATGAAGACTAATTGAAGACTTATTTGACCAAGCTGATGACAAGGGGGAGTTTGTTGGTGCATTTTGTGTGTCAGTCAGTTGGTCAAACTATTGTAATTGTCAAAGTCAATTAGTCTACGAATGTATAGTGTTTAGAGTGTGTATTCGAGTCTGTAAATGAAATATACATAGAATGGTGACATTGTAATTGGGCCTGCGACGTCGGGTCAGACGTCGCAAGGGTCTAGGCCTGCGACGTTGGGCTTAACGTCGCAGGGCCCAATAGGTTTCGTATAAATAGCGAGTTTGAAGTCAGTTTAGGGTTGGATCAAACCCTAGAGAGAGAGTGAGCCGTTTTGTGTGAGAGAGGAGAAGAGAAAACGAGTTTGTGAGTCTGTAATCGTTATATTATCAATTGTTAATATATACAAGATTATAGAGAATCGTTTGTGTGTTCGTGAATCAATTATCATTTGTTTATCATTATTCACCAACGATCCGATCAGATCCCACGAGTAAGGGACTATCATAAGGGATTGAGGTTATGTAAGTTCGACACTTAGTGAAATTTTAGTTTGAAAACCTGCTGTTTTATGCGACACAATCATGCGACACAAAAGTGGTTATGCGACACAAGGGTTGTGTCGCATAGGAATGCGACACAATGTCTATGCGACACAAAGGTTGTGTCGCATAGATGCGAGATGCTGATTCAACAGCGACATAGTGATTGTGTCGTATGAAAATACGACATAGAATACGACATAGTGGTTGTGTCGCAAAACTTACGACACAAATTCTTTGGTACGACACAAGGTGCGACATAGTAGGTTTTATACGACATAACATGGGAAACACGACATATCGTGCGACATAAAGGGTAAAATACGACACAACATGCGACACAAGGCTTGTGTCGCATGGAAGAACACCAGCCCAGAAAGTCCGGCTGTCAAGATTTTTCCGGCCAAAAACCCATTTCAAACCCGTTTTTAAGCTATGAAATCGTGTTCTATACTTAGTAAGGGACATATACGAGTTATAATAACAACTACAAGTGAAAAATACTAAGAATCGAGAGATTTCGGGATTTTGTCGGAAACTTACAAATTGCCTAAATGGAAATCCGGAAAGATAGAAATGTAGATCGTCGCGAGGTGGTCGTGAATCTCTAAAAATATTGGTGATCCGAGTGCGTATAATGGCGTTATTTTGCGATTTTGTGAGTTTGTGGTGATTTAATGTGTAGAGAGAAAATGAAAGAGAAAAAGAAGAGAGAGAGTGAGATAAGTGAAAATGAGAAGAAAGAAAAGGAAAATGGGAGGTTAAGTCTCCCATTTTCGGTCCCCGTCTCTGTGCTCCGCGTGGTGTTCGTTTTCTCCGTCATTTAACGTTTTATAATTATTTTACATATTAATTGGTAAGTTTTAAAATACACATTATTAAGCGATATTTTATTTAAATATTTTACAAATCAATTTATATTTGAGTTATAAAAAGTAGGTTTGTTTATTTAGTTTGCGCGTTTTAATATCTTTAAATAGTATAAGTTTTGTTTGTATGGTCCGAATAAGTACGAAATATTATCATAATAATATTGTTGATATAAAAACGTTATTTAGTAAAATTGGTCACCAACGTCCGTATTAAATTGAATCGAAATACATTCGATTTAAATTGCGTACGATTTAATCAAATCACATTTTCGTATATATTCATCAATATATATAATTCGATACATTAATTAGCCTAACACAGAACTAATTACATGTATTAACATATGATTAGGCACTAATTACTAGTCCTAATTTGGCGGGTGTTACATAATGATTAGAGCAAAGCAATCTCTTCAAAAGTTATGAAAAGTTTCAAAGGTTGAGAGCAAATTTCGTTACCGGTGTTTTCTAATATGGAAGTTATCTCAAAATGAAAAAGAAAACGTATTTTAAATTGCCAAAAATGCTGGAAAACCGCCGACCAACGCGATCCCATAAGGTGTGCCCGGATCGCATTGCCATGCTTTGGAACTTCTGAGATGAGTTTGCACTATGTAACGCGATCCCAAAAGTTAGTCTGGATCGCGTTCCTCAGTATAAATTCTGACTCCAGCAGGAACTTTGACTTTTCAGCTTCAAATCATCATCAAACATTTTCCAACTTCCAGAACTTCAACAATTTAATCTGAAAATCAATATCTAACGAATTAAGTATCATAAGTTCTAAAAGTTAACAGAAAATACAACTAAATTCAATGATATCGCGTGAAATGTATATGTACAAAATGAGCGATATCAAACGGCTTGTTCATCTAGTACAGCAGCAGCAGATCAACAATCCCAAACCACGAACCAAAACCCTTCAATTCACAAATTCGACTACTAGATATGATTTTTACAACCAAATAACCTCAACTAACATCATATATCATATTCTAACAACAACTAACTTCATCAAACCTCAAATCCGTGCATGATTACTCATTCAATCTAATTCCTTCAAACCCTAACATATATACATATATTCAAAGCACTTTAAACTTACAATCAAGATAA
Organism: Helichrysum umbraculigerum; assembly: GCA_949592205.1. Lineage (NCBI taxonomy): Eukaryota > Viridiplantae > Streptophyta > Magnoliopsida > Asterales > Asteraceae > Helichrysum > Helichrysum umbraculigerum. The sequence continues at coordinate 199,660,434 of CATIUR010000001.1, read as the reverse complement.
TAACAAGGTAGATGATGATGTTGATAAGTAGCAACCAAGAATCCAAGCTTCTATCGATTGATCAATGTTTTCCCTTTTGATTTCTTTGATTTATCAAGATATGAGTGTGTGTTTAAGTGATGGACAAAATGGAAGGGAAATGGGAAAGTGAAGGTCGACCTAACCATTTACACTAGGCCAAAACAGTGTAAATTATACCCGTCCTAATTCTATTGTCTGGAACCTAGAAACCGTTTGCGAGAAAATACATTTTATTTTACTGACAACTATAACAATTTAAAACAAGCAATAATTCATGTATCTCAATCAATCATTTGACCATTTAACCTATTAATTTCAATTAACCAAATAATATCATTTATTTATAAACTCAATTAAATAATCAATTAATTAAGTAAATTATCTAATTTCTCCTAGGCCCGAGACGAGGATGTTACAACGTTCTTCTATTCTCCAAGGCAACTTTGCCTTCATGAAAGTAACTCCAAAAGGTGGTGTCTTTCTTGATTACGATTTGGTTGGTAGATCCTTCTTTGATTCATCCATGAATCACCCATCTTCGCGTTAAGAATTCAGAGGTCCAAGCATAAAACATGATTCTTCGCGTTCTTGATCAACACCCTTCTTTACTATTATTGTAATCCTTCTTTAGCAGTCACACTGCCCTTCATCAATCTCCTTTGGCTTCCAACTCTATTGAAATTAGTTTTTCCATCAATTCTTTGTTCCGCAAGAGCATTGCCCGTTTTTCTATGTCTCAAGAACCGTTATGGTTCTTCTTTTCGAATCCACAAGAACACACTCTGTGTTCTTTTCTTCCGTTTTGATCATATCACATGACCATTCTTCACTTCTCTTGATCGTTCAATTTATCACAGATTGTCTTTTTTTTCTTCGCGGTTGCTTCACATAACAAGTTCTTCGCGAACAACGACCCAAAGAAAACAAAAATGTTTTCTTTCTTTCTTCAGAATTGTTGTACCAACAATCCCCCTTGGTGTCTTTTTCTTCAACAATCCCTTGGTATCTTTTTCTTCTATGTCTTTTGATCCTTTTGATCAAAAGTTGAATCAAAATTCTTGTAATGTTGGAGCCCTAGGCTCTGATACCAATGTTAGGAATTTGAGATTCCATTGTCCACGAGATCGAATCAACACACAAGATTAACAAGAATTTAATTCTTTATTATTACACACAATAATAATGTTACATTGTAATTTTGACACACTTGAAACCAATACAAACTAATCCTATTTATAGACTATGAAATGACACCATGAACCATCACAATGGTTCGGTTGGTGTGATAGTTATAGGGCGGTTGGTGATGTTTATTTAACCATCACACATTTACAATCAAAGGTTGTATCCTTTCCTAATAGACAAAACTTTCCTAATTAATAACCAACAATTAACCGTCTTTATTAACTAACTAACTAACATAACTAACCAACTAACTTTTGATTAACAAGACATCAACAATTAAGTCCAACATGACTTAATTTTTACATATATTAGTAGAAAAATGTACTCAATTTTATTTATTCCTCTAAGCATGTATCAATCAAACTCACATATAAGTTACGTATAAGATAAGAAGATTAATTTTTACATACGAAACTTATTATTTATAGAGTATGTAATAGATAAATTTTACCTTATCGAAATTTATCTCATACGAATTTGGATTCATTCTTTATAGTTATGTAATAAATATGAGTTTTTACTAAAATAAAATATTATATCTCGATTGATGCTTAAACCAACAACATAAAAAAAATTTTACCATGCCAATACCATTAATTACTAGGTAAATCATTAAAAATGATGAAACAGAGACAAAATATTTTATAAAAAAAAAAAGACATAACAACAGAGTTTTTAACAGAGTTTTTTTTTTCCCCCTGGCAAAACGAGATAACATTTAGTACAACACATGAATTGTAACACTTTGTTTTTGTTAGCATGATAAACATATAAGTTGTTGATCAATCAACATTCATTAATGTTGTATATTTTAATTTTTTTATCATTCAATGTTTATTCACAGATACCTATCCATTTGAAGTTAACTATAGAGCTCTATTCGAGCAGTTCAAAACAATTTTTTTCCCTGAAAGATTAGCTTTATATAATCTTTTCTTAATCTAAATAATAACATTAACACATCGTGAAAAATGAGTACTTGTTAAATTCAACCTATAAGACTCCAAGAATGAAAAAACACTTTAAGTATAAGCTCAATTAATACCTGTTCACTATTCTGCTGCTGTTCATGCTCAACTCATTTGCGAGGCCCATATTCTTGCTATTGCTGAGGTCTTCACGACAAAGCCCACGGCGGCCTTTTTATAGAAAATAAAATTCCCCCTTTCTATCAATTTGATACCATTATGAATAGTAACCAAACAAATTTATACTTTCTACCCTAAAAATTGTATACTTTATACCCTTTAAGTTGTAGAACTTTTCTTTTTTCTACCCTTTATGTTTTAACGCTTTTTAACTTTCTACCCTTAACTTTTAGTACTTTTTCTTTTTCTACCCTGTAACTTTAAAATTGTCACCCCTTAAGTTTTAGTATTTCTCCATTTTTCCCCCTTTAAATTTTAGCTATTTTCCAATTTCTTCGTCTCAACCATTATCACTTCTCCATTTTATACCCTTTAGGTTTTAACATTTTCCATTTTCCTCCTTTACATTTTAGATTTTATTTTTTCCTTTTTTTTTTACTAACAACTTATACATTTTTTCCTCTTTGCTTACAACAAAGTTTTATACTAATTTTACTGCGATAAAATTATACAAATAATTGCAAACGATAATTTAAGTTAATATTTTTATGTAATATTCTATTAAATTTGTATTAAGTTACATTTTTTCAATTATACATACATATTAGTATAATAAAAAAATAGCATTTAAAAAAAAAAAGTACAATAAAAAAACAACCATAAAGAGATTATACCTTCGTCAACTTAAATTTTTAAATGAAATTCATATTGAAGTTTAAGAATATACTTTTTAACCCCGTCGCAAAGCGTGGGTAAAAAAATACTCGGATATATCAATTTTAACCTACCATGAATGGTAGTTATTTTGTCTTATTAGGCTAAACTATATATATATATATATATATATATATATATATATATATATATATATATATATATATATATATATATATATATATATATATATATATATATATATATATATATATATTTAGTATAAGAAACAATATCGAAGGAACATAAACAAGTTGGTGGTTTATATGTCATGCCTACTTGGAAGTCCACACATGTTCAATCCTGGGGCATGTTTGTTTTTTTTCCCCTCTTCAATATTTTTTAGTTGTTATTATTGTATATTTGTATATATATCAATATTATATTTTTATATTTCCACTAGCTTCATATTAATTTCATAGATTATATTGCCATTAACTCCGTTTTAATTTGTTAGTAGATTGATGTATGAATTTTCAATTTCAATGTTATATTTAAAGCAAATATTTTTAATTTTATTATAGTAAATTGGCATAACCAAAAAACGTTAAAAACATGCTCTTTTGTACTTGACGAAATACAAAAAATATCGAGTATGACATAATTAAAAAATATAAATATATACATGTAAATTTCTACCCGGTGCAACGCACGGGCATATATACTCCTCGTTTCTTTCATTTTTCTTTGGGGTAATATCTTTATCTTATCTTATACAGTTATACTTATCTATCTATCTATCTATCTATCTATCTATCTATCTATCTATCTATCTATCTATCTTTATAAATGTTCAAGTGTAAAAACACTTGGGTAGAATGATGATGATGATTTATGGGTAATCAAGCTTATCACACTCCGATTAACGTGCAAATCCAGTTCGAGACTTAGTCTGTAACATCCTGTTTCTGGACCTGGAAATAAATTGTTTTTTATAAGTTTTGTTGGCTTATTTAAGAATAAACAAGTAAAAGAGCCTCAGTTTTTATAGTGACTAATAAATTATGGCTTGTTTTAATTTATTAAAGATGACGGTAAAATAAAAGTACTTTGACTTACGGGTATTTTCGAGTTCCAGACAATAGGTTAGGAACGGGTATAATTTATACTGTGTTTTAAATGGGGCGGTGGGATTAAAATGTGTGGACCGACTCATTTCATTTTCACCTACTTTTTCTTCTGTTCTTGAGCTCTCAAACCTCTCTCTAATGTTCTTCAAAGAAAAATCAAAATGGATTATCAATAAATTGTGTAGATTCAAGCTTGTAAAAATCTGATTATCATCATCCATATCATCTTCTTCAATTGGATTGTAAGTGTTCTTGGTGTTCTTGAGCTTATTTGATAAAAATTGGGTTTTGAATGATTAGTAGAAATTGAAGGTTAAATAACATGTGTTTGATGTTTCTAAATGACTAGATAACGATTTTACATGATTACATGGTGATTATATGCTAGAAATTGTTATTGTTCTTCATTTGAGCTCATAGATTAGGTTTTGGAGATTTTGATGATTTGGTGGATTTGATAATGATGCATGAGTTAGATTGTTGTTAGATAATGTTTGTTGTTGTTATTATATGAATATGGTTGAAGTTTGTGGTCTTTACTTGTGTAATTTCGTGTTTGTAATCTGATTTTGGTAAAATGGGGTTTTGGTTCGTGTTGGTTTGAAACTGGAAGTGCAGGTCCTGGTCTGCACTGGGAATACGGCGTATTCCCGGGAATCCGCCGGATTCATTCGGGTATTTCCCAAACGTATTCCTTTAAATTTGTTCTGATGTTGTTTTTGGGTCGAGAATACGGCGTATTCATCTGAATACGGCGTATTCCCATGAATACGGCGTATTCAGCTGAATACGACCGTATTCCCCCTGTTTCAGTGAATTGTGTTTAGCTTCTTAATTGTATGATGTTAAATGATTTAATTAAGCTGATAATTGAATTGTATATATAATATTAATCATGAATAATGATTCTAAGTATGATAAGATTATGGTGTAAGATGTGAAGTGATTGATATGAGATTATGATATAAGTATTGTGATTAATGTTGAACATTTACTGACTTGGTGTTATTGTTTTATTATCAGATAAGCGGACGGCCACTCAGTAAGATAAGACCTCTGAGTTGGCGATCAGGCGTAAATATTCGGTGAGTGGAATTGTAGTCCTCGGTTCCACCCAGTTGTAACGGGTTCGGTTACGACGGGTAACCAGGATAGTTTATATTAGTAGGTTGTTGTTATTGGTCATACCGGTACCAGTCTTGTCTGTTTGTTTATATTGTTGAATATATGAGTTGTTGTATGATTATAGTTGAATTGTGGTTAGTTGATAACAGTTGTGAACTGTTGCTTGTTGTTGTGTGCTTTTGCATTGTGAATGCAATGTGGTTGTTTTCAGAGGTCAACTGTTGTTGGTTGGGTTTGGGTACTACTGTGTAGTTGTCGAGGTTTCTTTGAGACACATAGTTGAGAACAAACCTAGTCAGTGAAGGTAGTACTCAAGCTATCGGTTGATTACTGGGAATGGCGTAGCGCCCAGTAGTCGTGGTTTCTGGGTTGGGTGGATACCAGGAACCGCCGGTCCTCTTGACGTTATGTGCTTATGTGTTTTAATTGTGGTTGTTGCTTAGTTGTAAGACTTGTTATGAGTGGGTTGAATCGTCGGTTACGATTCCATTCACTTAGCATTGGCTAATCCCTCGTTGTTGATCCTTTTTGCAGATTAGGTTAGCTTGTTGTTGATGTAGATGTTCGGGTTGTAGATGTTGACTGGAAGTTTGACTAAGTTTGGCGCAACTCTGATCTTTTGTGGATGTCTTTTGGAAAATGTTTTATATAAGGCCCGTTTTGTGTTAATATGGGTTGTAATTAATATGGTCGTGAATACTTAACTAATGTTGTCATATTTAGTAGTCGTTAAACTTGGAAACTTGATAACTTTAGAAAAAGGCCTTTGGCGTGTTCAAATGGCGATTTTGATGTAATTAACGGATAATAATGTTGTGGGACACGCTTCCACTTGTTTCATAATATTAAAATGATATGTTTTGGTTTGCGTAAGGCATTCGGGTCTTACAAGTTGGTATCAGAGCATAGGTTTGGGTGAATTGGGCATTTGCGAATGTTCAATCCCAAATCTATTTGGTGTTAGTCAAACTTTTCGGTTTGTGGGATTAGCTTTTGGTTAGGGATTGGTTAGTATAGGTGATACTAACGATTAACAAGTTGCAAGTTGTGTTTTGGTTGTGAGTACAGAAATGGCAGATGATGAGAATACGACTCCCAATAATGCTGCTAGAACTGAGCTTTCACCTCCAGAAATTAATAATGTTAATCAGGGAGGTACTTCAAATGTGAATCATGATGAAGCTAGTCAAGAGGATTATGTGTTGCAATTGGAAGATGATGTGATAAGACTCAAAAAGATAGAACAGTTGTATTTGGAGTTACAATCTAGGATAGTTCAACAAGCGTATCAGTCTCCTCCTCCACATCAGCAGAATAAGTTATGTTCATTTAAGACTTTTAAGGCGTGTGGACCCAAAGACTTTGAGGGAGGTAATGATCCGATGGTGACACTGAACTGGTTAAGGGACACTGAGAGGAAATTTGAGGTGTGTCAGTGTGAAGATGAGTTAAGAGTCAAGTATGCGGTTCAGTTATTGAAAGGTCAAGCGATGAACTGGTGGGATTCTGCGACTGCACAAATGACACCGGAGCAAAGATCTAGAATTACTTGGGCTGAGTTTCATAAAGAGATTAGTAAGCAATTCTGCTCTGAGTTTGATATGATTAGACTTAGGCAGGAATTTCTGGATTTGGAGTTTTCTGAGAAAATGACAATGGATGAACTTATCAATCAATTCACTGATAAGTTAAGATTTGTTCAACAATGGGTTCCAGACGAAAGGACTAGGATTACCCATTTTGTTAAGACTTTACCACCACAATACCGAACATCAGTGAGGTTGGCACGTTCTTTGACCGAGGCTTTTGAGTTAGCTAGGTCAGTGCATAGTGACAATCAAGCATGGGAGAAGTCGGGTAAGAATAAGTTGGTGCAACAATCTAAGAGTGGTACTACTGGAAGTAAGAGTCAGAATCGGAGGATTGAGTTTAGCGAGGGCTCGGTGGGTAGTGATCCAAATCCTTGGTGTGCCACTTGTAGGTCGAGGCATTCGGGTCCATGTACTCCTCAAACATTAAGGTGCATAAAGTGTGGAGCATTGGGGCATGGTAGTAGAGATTGTACTTTTCCTCAGTCTGTGTGTTGGAACTGCAAGAAAGAGGGTCATCGGGCAGGACAATGTCCGGAATATGTTAGGCAAGGTTCGGGTTTAGCTGGAAGTTCGGGTTCTGGTTCGGGTTCTGCATCATCAATTGGACAGAAGAGAAAGATGGCGCCTCCACGAGCTTTTCATATGACAGTGGGAGATCAAATGACAGTGGGGGAATTGCTCGAAGTGAATAACCAAGGTAGATTCTATATTTACTTTGATGTAATATAGTTTATAGTATTGTATGCTTATGTGTCATTGTAGCGTTTGGTCTATTTATGTGTGGGATTGGATTTCGGGGACGAAATCCTTTAAGGGGGGAAGATTTGTAACATCATGTTTCTGGGCCTGGAAATAAATTGTATTTTATAAGTTTGGTTGGCTTATTTAAGAATAAACAAGTAAAAGAGCCTCAGTTTTTATAGTGACTAATAAATTATGGCTTGTTTTAATTTATTAAAGATGACGGTAAAATAAAAGTACTTTGACTTACGGGTATTTTCGGGTTCCAGACAATAGGTTAGGAACGGGTATAATTTATACTGTGTTTTAAATGGGGCGGTGGGATTAAAATGTGTGGACCGACTCATTTCATTTTCACCTACTTTTTCTTCTGTTCTTGAGCTCTCAAACCTCTCTCTAATGTTCTTCAAAGAAAAATCAAAATGGATTATCAATAAATTGTGTAGATTCAAGCTTGTAAAAATCTGATTATCATCATCCATATCATCTTCTTCAATTGGATTGTAAGTGTTCTTGGTGTTCTTGAGCTTATTTGATAAAAATTGGGTTTTGAATGATTAGTAGAAATTGAAGGTTAAATAACATGTGTTTGATGTTTCTAAATGACTAGATAACGATTTTACATGATTACATGGTGATTATATGCTAGAAATTGTTATTGTTCTTCATTTGAGCTCATAGATTAGGTTTTGGAGATTTTGATGATTTGGTGGATTTGATAATGATGCATGAGTTAGATTGTTGTTAGATAATGTTTGTTGTTGTTATTATATGAATATGGTTGAAGTTTGTGGTCTTTACTTGTGTAATTTCGTGTTTGTAATCTGATTTTGGTAAAATGGGGTTTTGGTTCGTGTTGGTTTGAAACTGGAAGTGCAGGTCCTGGTCTGCACTGGGAATACGGCGTATTCCCTTGAATACGGCGTATTCCCGGGAATCCGCCGGATTCATTCGGGTATTCCCCAAACGTATTCCTTTAAATTTGTTCTGATGTTGTTTTTGGGTCGAGAATACGGCGTATTCATCTGAATACGGCGTATTCCCATGAATACGGCGTATTCAGCTGAATACGACCGTATTCCCCCTGTTTCAGTGAATTGTGTTTAGCTTCTTAATTGTATGATGTTAAATGATTTAATTAAGCTGATAATTGAATTGTATATATAATATTAATCATGAATAATGATTCTAAGTATGATAAGATTATGGTGTAAGATGTGAAGTGATTGATATGAGATTATTATATAAGTATTGTGATTAATGTTGAACATTTACTGACTTGGTGTTATTGTTTTATTATCATATAAGCGGACGGCTACTCAGTAAGATAAGACCTCTGAGTTGGCGGTCAGGCGTAAATATTCGGTGAGTGGAATTGTAGTCCTCGGTTCCACCCAGTTGTAACGGGTTCGGTTACGACGGGTAACCAGGATAGTTTATATTAGTAGGTTGTTGTTATTGGTCGTACCGGTACCAGTCTTGTCTGTTTGTTTATATTGTTGAATATATGAGTTGTTGTATGATTATAGTTGAATTGTGGTTAGTTGATAACAGTTGTGAACTGTTGCTTGTTGTTGTGTGCTTTTGCATTGTGAATGCAATGTGGTTGTTTTCAGAGGTAAACTGTTGTTGGTTGGGTTTGGGTACTACTGTGTAGTTGTCGAGGTTTCTTTGAGACACATAGTTGAGAACAAACCTAGTCAGTGAAGGTAGTACTCAAGCTATCGGTTGATTACTGGGAATGGCGTAGCGCCCAGTAGTCGTGGTTTCTGGGTTGGGTGGATACCAGGAACCGCCGGTCCTCTTGACGTTATGTGCTTATGTGTTTTAATTGTGGTTGTTGCTTAGTTGTAAGACTTGTTATGAGTGGGTTGAATCGTCGGTTACGATTCCATTCACTTAGCATTGGCTAATCCCTCGTTGTTGATCCTTTTTGCAGATTAGGTTAGCTTGTTGTTGATGTAGATGTTCGGGTTGTAGATGTTGACTGGAAGTTTGACTAAGCTTGGCGCAACTCTGATCTTTTGTGGATGTCTTTTGGAAAATGTTTTATATAAGGCCCGTTTTGTGTTAATATGGGTTGTAATTAATATGGTCGTGAATACTTAACTAATGTTGTCATATTTAGTAGTCGTTAAACTTGGAAACTTGATAACTTTAGAAAAAGGCCTTTGGCGTGTTCAAATGGCGATTTTGATGTAATTAACGGATAATAATGTTGTGGGACACGCTTCCACTTGTTTCATAATATTAAAATGATATGTTTTGGTTTGCGTAAGGCATTCGGGTCTTACAAGTTGGTATCAGAGCATAGGTTTGGGTGAATTGGGCATTTGCGAATGTTCAATCCCAAATCTATTTGGTGTTAGTCAAACTTTTCGGTTTGTGGGATTAGCTTTTGGTTGGGGATTGGTTAGTATAGGTGATACTAACGATTAACAAGTTGCAAGTTGTGTTTTGGTTGTGAGTACAGGAATGGCAGATGATGAGAATACGACTCCCAATAATGCTGCTAGAACTGAGCTTTCACCTCCAGAAATTAATAATGTTAATCAGGGAGGTACTTCAAATGTGAATCATGATGAAGCTAGTCAAGAGGATTATGTGTTGCAATTGGAAGATGATGTGATAAGACTCAAAAAGATAGAACAGTTGTATTTGGAGTTACAATCTAGGATAGTTCAACAAGCGTATCAGTCTCCTCCTCCACATCAGCAGAATAAGTTATGTTCATTTAAGACTTTTAAGGCGTGTGGACCCAAAGACTTTGAGGGAGGTAATGATCCGATGGTGACACTGAACTGGTTAAGGGACACTGAGAGGAAATTTGAGGTGTGTCAGTGTGAAGATGAGTTAAGAGTCAAGTATGCGGTTCAGTTATTGAAAGGTCAAGCGATGAACTGGTGGGATTCTGCGACTGCACAAATGACACCGGAGCAAAGATCTAGAATTACTTGGGCTGAGTTTCATAAAGAGATTAGTAAGCAATTCTGCTCTGAGTTTGATATGATTAGACTTAGGCAGGAATTTCTGGATTTGGAGTTTTCTGAGAAAATGACAATGGATGAACTTATCAATCAATTCACTGATAAGTTAAGATTTGTTCAACAATGGGTTCCAGACGAGAGGACTAGGATTACCCATTTTGTTAAGACTTTACCACCACAATACCGAACATCAGTGAGGTTGGCACGTTCTTTGACCGAGGCTTTTGAGTTAGCTAGGTCGGTGCATAGTGACAATCAAGCATGGGAGAAGTCGGGTAAGAATAAGTTGGTGCAACAATCTAAGAGTGGTACTACTGGAAGTAAGAGTCAGAATCGGAGGATTGAGTTTAGCGAGGGCTCGGTGGGTAGTGATCCAAATCCTTGGTGTGCCACTTGTAGGTCGAGGCATTCGGGTCCATGTACTCCTCAAACATTAAGGTGCATAAAGTGTGGAGCATTGGGGCATGGTAGTAGAGATTGTACTTTTCCTCAGTCTGTGTGTTGGAACTGCAAGAAAGAGGGTCATCGGGCAGGACAATGTCCGGAATATGTTAGGCAAGGTTCGGGTTTAGCTGGAAGTTCGGGTTCTGGTTCGGGTTCTGCATCATCAATTGGACAGAAGAGAAAGATGGCGCCTCCACGAGCTTTTCATATGACAGTGGGAGATCAAATGACAGTGGGGGAATTGCTCGAAGTGAATAACCAAGGTAGATTCTATATTTACTTTGATGTAATATAGTTTATAGTATTGTATGCTTATGTGTCATTGTAGCGTTTGGTCTATTTATGTGTGGGATTGGATTTCGGGGACGAAATCCTTTAAGGGGGGAAGATTTGTAACATCATGTTTCTGGGCCTGGAAATAAATTGTATTTTATAAGTTTGGTTGGCTTATTTAAGAATAAACAAGTAAAAGAGCCTCAGTTTTTATAGTGACTAATAAATTATGGCTTGTTTTAATTTATTAAAGATGACGGTAAAATAAAAGTACTTTGACTTACGGGTATTTTCGGATTCCAGACAATAGGTTAGGAACGGGTATAATTTATACTGTGTTTTAAATGGGGCGGTGGGATTAAAATGTGTGGACCGACTCATTTCATTTTCACCTACTTTTTCTTCTGTTCTTGAGCTCTCAAACCTCTCTCTAATGTTCTTCAAAGAAAAATCAAAATGGATTATCAATAAATTGTGTAGATTCAAGCTTGTAAAAATCTGATTATCATCATCCATATCATCTTCTTCAATTGGATTGTAAGTGTTCTTGGTGTTCTTGAGCTTATTTGATAAAAATTGGGTTTTGAATGATTAGTAGAAATTGAAGGTTAAATAACATGTGTTTGATGTTTCTAAATGACTAGATAACGATTTTACATGATTACATGGTGATTATATGCTAGAAATTGTTATTGTTCTTCATTTGAGCTCATAGATTAGGTTTTGGAGATTTTGATGATTTGGTGGATTTGATAATGATGCATGAGTTAGATTGTTGTTAGATAATGTTTGTTGTTGTTATTATATGAATATGGTTGAAGTTTGTGGTCTTTACTTGTGTAATTTCGTGTTTGTAATCTGATTTTGGTAAAATGGGGTTTTGGTTCGTGTTGGTTTGAAACTGGAAGTGCAGGTCCTGGTCTGCACTGGGAATACGGCGTATTCCCTTGAATACGGCGTATTCCCTTGAATACGGCGTATTCCCGGGAATCCGCCGGATTCATTCGGGTATTCCCCAAATGTATTCCTTTAAATTTGTTCTGATGTTGTTTTTGGGTCGAGAATACGGCGTATTCATCTGAATACGGCGTATTCCCATGAATACGGCGTATTCAGCTGAATACGACCGTATTCCCCCTGTTTCAGTGAATTGTGTTTAGCTTCTTAATTGTATGATGTTAAATGATTTAATTAAGCTGATAATTGAATTGTATATATAATATTAATCATGAATAATGATTCTAAGTATGATAAGATTATGGTGTAAGATGTGAAGTGATTGATATGAGATTATGATATAAGTATTGTGATTAATGTTGAACATTTACTGATTTGGTGTTATTGTTTTATTATCAGATAAGCGGACGGCTACTCAGTAAGATAAGACCTCTGAGTTGGCGGTCAGGCGTAAATATTCGGTGAGTGGAATTGTAGTCCTCGGTTCCACCCAGTTGTAACGGGTTCGGTTACGACGGGTAACCAGGATAGTTTATATTAGTAGGTTGTTGTTATTGGTCGTACCGGTACCAGTCTTGTCTGTTTGTTTATATTGTTGAATATATGAGTTGTTGTATGATTATAGTTGAATTGTGGTTAGTTGATAACAGTTGTGAACTGTTGCTTGTTGTTGTGTGCTTTTGCATTGTGAATGCAATGTGGTTGTTTTCAGAGGTCAACTGTTGTTGGTTGGGTTTGGGTACTACTGTGTAGTTGTCGAGGTTTCTTTGAGACACATAGTTGAGAACAAACCTAGTCAGTGAAGGTAGTACTCAAGCTATCGGTTGATTACTGGGAATGGCGTAGCGCCCAGTAGTCGTGGTTTCTGGGTTGGGTGGATACCAGGAACCGCCGGTCCTCTTGACGTTATGTGCTTATGTGTTTTAATTGTGGTTGTTGCTTAGTTGTAAGACTTGTTATGAGTGGGTTGAATCGTCGGTTACGATTCCATTCACTTAGCATTGGCTAATCCCTCGTTGTTGATCCTTTTTGCAGATTAGGTTAGCTTGTTGTTGATGTAGATGTTCGGGTTGTAGATGTTGACTGGAAGTTTGACTAAGCTTGGCGCAACTCTGATCTTTTGTGGATGTCTTTTGGAAAATGTTTTATATAAGGCCCGTTTTGTGTTAATATGGGTTGTAATTAATATGGTCGTGAATACTTAACTAATGTTGTCATATTTAGTAGTCGTTAAACTTGGAAACTTGATAACTTTAGAAAAAGGCCTTTGGCGTGTTCAAATGACGATTTTGATGTAATTAACGGATAATAATGTTGTGGGACACGCTTCCACTTGTTTCATAATATTAAAATGATATGTTTTGGTTTGCGTAAGGCATTCGGGTCTTACATAGTCAATCGAGGGTGATGATGGAGCATGATTCTTAGAGAGAAATTATAATGAAATCGCTCTGAAAGTTTATGAGGTGTTGGCCTGAAATGAAAACCAAACACTATTATTTATAGCCAAACCCTAGCTTTTAGAATGTTCTAGAAGCGTGGGCGTTGGGATCATGAGCACGGGGAACATTCTCTGTGCTCAGGCTGACGTGGACCAATGGGGTGATCCGACCTGGTTAGTGGGCAAGCCATGCACATAGTACCTGCGTATAGCGTCACTGATTGTACTTCTGTCAGAAAAAATGTCGGGTCAAGCAAGGTGTGTGAGCCTAACGCAGCGGAAGGCGCATGTGTGCTCACAATTTTGACAAGTGTTGAACTTTGATTGTGGGGTCGTGCTCCGACCACGGTAAAGCCCGACTCGGTACGGACATCATATCTTCGATTAACACTCTTCGGACTGGAACCAGCTTCCGTGGTCCGACTTCGGTAGGGCACGACTCGGAAACGGATGTTGTTACCTCGGATGATATATCCCAGACCCAGACCAACTTCCGGGGTCCGGCATCAGAGAAGGTGATATGTATATCATTAAGTCTCCCAGTCCAGCATTAATTCAATTTGCACCTCAAAATTACTTTCGCTTGTTCGCCAAATCGCACGCTTTCTGAATTTTTAAATTGTTCGCCGGGGCCAGGTAGTAAAACACATTTAGGCGAACTTCGGGGACACGTGTAAATTTATTATGGGTTGTGAATTAACCGTTGACTAGTAAAATTGTGGTTGACCGACAAAGTTAGTTCCAACGTGGCTTGTTTTAATTGGATGTCACTAGTTCGCCGGGAGGGGATTTTCTTTTAGGCGAAATATGTGACTATAAACGTAAAAGACATATGACACCGCCTAGATAAGGAAAATGGACGCGTTAACCCTCCATTTCAGTAATTTTCTCTATTTCCGTATGTCTATTTTGTTGAAAATAATAAATTTTACAAGTATATAAGTAAACAGAGTATTTTATACGATAAGAACATATGCCGTATGGTTGCCTTGTAAGTAAAGATGATCATATTGTCTACATGTGGATGTGGATTGTCACGTGGACAATTATTTGCCGACTCGATTGAAGGCCCAATATTAATTATTGAAATTACGTATTATATTTCGACTTAAATAGTTTAGAATCAAACTATTGGGAAATGAAATAAATTATTTGATTCAATAGCATTAAGAATCATTTTCAATTAACCTTGAATCGACAAATTGACATTTACGTTTTATTTTCGTAACACGACCATTTGTGACCTAGCCTCCTAGGGCTAGGCCGCTAGGCTGCTGAAAGTTTTACGGGCCTGATGATCAGGCTTAACTCATGTTCAAGGCCCATATTCTTGCTTTTGCTGAAGTCTTCATCACAAGGCCCATGTTGGCATTTTCGTTGATTATTTTTATGCATTAAAATATTATAATTACTTGTGAACATGCTTTCTAGCACGTAATTTTAATCCCTTTTAGTTAACGTTTGCTACAACTGCCTTTTGATGATTAAGTTATTAACACCTGTGGTAGATTTGTTGGGATAAAAACACACTGAGCCACTGAGGAATATATATAGCTTCAATTTTTGTTAAGTATTACGAAAGCGTTTAATCTTCTATTTTTATTTCTTCTTTGATTTGATGGAAATTAGTTAAATCAATTATCTTTAATTTTTTTATATATATTTTAACTAAATAAGTTTCTTATAAAAAAATTCGTCCCTACTTTCTTCAAGCCCACATGGAAATCAAAGTGTTACAGATTTCATTAATCTCCCAATTAAGGCTATAAAGTGGCATCATGGATGATATCAGTAATTAGTTAGCTTCCTTGTACCATATTACTCGTAATTCATAGATTTGAACTTATAACAATATCAAATTAGATTGTAATAGATGATTAATCAACTGATTAGTTTTGCTTAACACTCTTTTAAACACTTACAATCGTCTTGATTTAAGATCTTCATCTAAAATTCCATATTCATCATTTTTTCTTCGAAGATTATTAACTTACCATGAACCTATATTTATTGCATGGTCCGTTGTTATCCGAAAATGATAATATTTACTTTATAATTACAAATTATCCTAATTTATATATGTACGGATTGCGATTCATAAAAATCGATCACCAAGATAATCAAGAAATGAACAAACGGACAATATTCTTTCTTAATGCAGTTGACTTCCTAAAGTTTGTAATTAAGGACATGTGTTTAATTAAAATGAGTAGTGAGCTGAGTCATATGTAAAGTAATTTATGCGTCTTAGCAACTAATACATGCCAAAATCAACATAATAAACTTTTAATGCATAACCTTTATACTTAATTATCAATGGATCCAAAAAATCCACTCTAATTAAAGATTCACTTTATTGTTTTCTTCGATATTTAGTGAAAACTAAGTACAACATATATATTAGAAAGTCCAAATACTGATTAGCAGGTGATTTAATAATTTAGTTAATACTATACTTATATTAAATTTAATTAATTAAATTCTTATATTTTTCTGTTAAACTACTAAATTTGTATATAATTACAGTATTTGCGTACGTAGTTTATTACTAAAGTATTCTTAGAGAGTAGAGGGCGGCCAAGACTCTTCTTACATTTTTGTGGAATAAATTAATTGGCTTCAAAGAATTTGGGATTTTTCCCTGTTCATCAATCTATCTTTCTTAAGTAGTTAACATCAAAATATTCATATAAAAGTAAATATCCAAAAATAGAATGTATGCCACCATCAAGCCATATATAGCTAATACCTACCCAAAGTAGTAAGCCTATGTGACATACATGACAAAAATCTTTATAATCATCTTTAGTCATCCCAAAATATAAGCTTAGAAAGATGATCATGCAAATTACAATTATAGTGTCAAAAGTTTTAATTATTGAGTACATCGTTGCGCTTTACAAAAAGACGCGTAGGAGAATTAATCGATCAAGAAATGATCAAACGGATAGTTCTCTTTCATAACCTTCCTGTAAAAAGAAATCGTACATTCAAAGCATATTTTCCTTTCAGTTTTGAGGTAGTATTACGGCGAAACCGTAAAACTTATATCACTCCAGCTATAGTCTATGTTATATATGTGTGAGAATACGTTATTATATATGAATTTTGATATCGATCCTATTATTATCAACAATATCTTATTCCCTCTGTCACAATTTAAATGTTTATAGTTCTATCATATATAGTCTCAAAATTAACTTTCAATTTCTATATTTTAACGAATAAAAGGCTTTTAATGGTCAATATGATATTTTATTTACCATTAATATAACTATTATAAATTTTTTTTAAAAAAAAAACACAACAAATTTAGCACGTAATGACTATATTCATAATAAACTGATTTTCATGATAGTAGTCTAATGTATTCAAAAACTCCTAAACTATTATTTCCTTTTGAATTACTTTTAATGATTAAATAATATAATATTTACTAATAAAAAGAAGAGGACAAAAAAAACTAAAATGGAAGGGTATTATGCAACATTTCTAGTTCTTGTTACGGATTGGGAATGATTTCTTACTAATTATTGCATACGTATAAGGATTTGTGAGTGCTTTTAAGGTAATTAAATAATTAAACAACTCTTAATTAAGATGTGGCTCAAACTCAGAGAATCAAAAAATGACAAGTCATATGGTTGTATCAATTGATTAGGATCATGTCTTTTTCAACATTGATCCTTCACGTAAGTGATTAAGGGTTGTTAATTCGTTGATCTTTCCATGTCATATATTCCACAAGAAAAAGGCTTAAAACTGACTCTCTATTTTTGTATAAATTAAGATTAAGATTAAGATTAAATATCTATCGTAGGAAGACGTGCACAAATTACCAATCTAAGAGTGATTAATTCTATTTCCATCATTTATAAGAATAAATGTTTTTGCCATTGTAGATATCATTGTTCAATATGTACGTTTTTAGGAAATCTTAAAATTATTTGTTTTAAAACTATGTACGTATATAGAAACACTTGCTCTCATCCTACTCTACTAAAATTACTAAACTACCCTTTACATTTTGTTGCATTTTTACTCCCAGGAGGTACTGTGTAACAAAACACGTCTTCTTAAAACTAAGCATGCAAAAAAACATGACCAAAGGAATGTCCGTGAACAAAATTATATAACACAAGGACCATTTTTGAAATTTACTCGTAATTTGTATTTTGTTAATCACTTTCGAAATTTGGAAGTTATAATTTATTAAAATTTCCATCGCAATTAGGATACTCGAAAAGTAACTCTTGGTGACAAAGTGAAGGTTTTTCCATTTCTTTGACTATCGAGCAGAGAAAAGATGAAACTCATAAGTCTTAGCCCGATGAATTGGACTTATACACCAATTTATATATCTGTGAAAGTCGACGATTTTTATTGCTCTAGCTTCTTTCCATTAGCTAATAAAATATCAACTGTTATTAGCTTTTCAAGTCAATGAATACCGTAGAAAGGTAGATTATAAATAGTAGGGGTGTTCGTTTGGATGGATCGGATCAAATCCGATCCATATATATAAATCCATTTGGATTTTGGTTTTCAAAATGTGAATCCAATCCATCCAAATGAATATCAAATCCGAACTAAACCGAACCAAAATACTATTTGGATGGATCGGTTTAAACCGTTTGGTTTTTTCGTGGATTGCATGAGTGTAACATTTTGACTCGTAAAATGGTAATGTAATGAGCGATATCAATGGTTACCGATTGTCATGTTGTGTAGAGGGTTTATATAAATGTGGAGTTGGTGTTTTATATCCAAACTTAAGATTAAGTTATATTCAATGATATATATTAACAATACCAATCATATAATAAGGTTTCATGTATAAAAAATAACTAAACAAATATTTAACATTCACTATGATAGATAAACAAGAATATTACATATGAGTATTACATATACAATTATAACTATTTGGTTTATTTGGATAATCCGGTTCTAATACTGGTAACCAAAACCAATCCAAAAACCGAATTACAAATTTGGTTTTTGCCCGATCCAATCCAAAAAACCAAATTGTCCAATCCAAACGATCCAATCCAATTAAACCATTTGGATAATCCGGTTTTATCCGAACTGTGAACACCCCTAATAAATAGAACAAACTATACTATGTATATGAAAGTCAAAGTTTATTATACTCCATCCATTCCATATTTATAGGTTACGTATTTTTTTCATACGTCCTAAATTAATTTTACATTTTAGATTAGTTAATATAATTAACTAAACTTATTATATTACCCTTATTTTTATGAATTTCATACAAAGGTAGGTAATAAGGATGAGTAATATTGTTATAGTTCACAAAAGTTAAGTGTAATAAACATGTTTTCCTAATCTGCGTGTTTTTCTATTTGTGTACAATAAATTTGAGAAGGAGATAGTATATATTAAAACAAAGAAAAAAAAGAACTTAGAATGTCAAGTACATACATACATATAAAACATTAAAAGTTAAAACCCAACCTGTGATGGGTTTTGACTTTTGAATAATTCCCATGGGAATGGAAGAGACCTTCATTGTATTTTGCTGACTACAACTGAAGTCCTGTTGACTAAATTTGGTCAAAGTCAAAGAAGAATTGTGCAAAGATTTTATTTGTACCTTTGTGGGTTAGTAAACTAGTAAATGTTTGTAACACGTAAATAATTCATCATTTGGGTTGACAATTCCTGATATTATATGATAAAACTAACTCTGTTCTTAATTACAATTATATTAGTTAGTGTGATCATTTCAGTGGAATTTATCGACTGTTTAGTTGAATTAAAATCAGTATCACCATATAACTAATCCTGAATTAAAAAACAGATAACAAGTTTATCAAATACAAGAAAGGATCGGAGCACGTAATATTGTAAAATCCGAAAACAGTAAATTGGTATTAGATGACAGCATGTAAATGTACTAGTACTAGATATGCCTTTTAAACTATTAGTGTATTTTTAAACTTTGCTATATATATATACTTGAATAACAACAACTATAAGAGCATTGGGTATGCAATTACGTGGCAACAACGTTTGGGGACGAGAACGCCGGGCATCGGCGTTCTGCCAGCCCGTGCCGGCGTTCTCGCCAAAATTTGAGTCCACCGTTCGTCTGCAAACGTTGGGGAGCTCCGGCGTTCAAATTTTTTTTTTGTTTTTCACCACACCACAAAATCCTCACTCCCAACATTCTCCAGAACACTGTCCCAGAACACCGACACCACACCTTGTGCTCTAATTATACGTAGGTGTCGTTTGTATTTCACTTAATTAATGGCTTAATACTAAAGGGATTTTATTCATTAAGTTACATTATATATCAAGACAGATGGTAGAACTTTTAATATATTAAACAAACGTACTAAAAGGTGAATTAATCATAGTGTTATACTCAATTGGACTATTTGCAACTAATAAAACTTTTCTCAGTAAGACCCTACCAATACTATTATTTCCTACCATTATAGAAACCATCTTCCATCATATTAATTCACAAGTTGCTTCTAGAAAGGAACCGCCACTTGTAAAATTTACATAATTTTTTTTTTTAATTTTTAGGTTCCCATCAAAACAAACGTTGTTTAATCAAAGTAACAAAAATACTACTACCTCCGTTTTAAAATTATAGTCCATCTTTCATTTTACGGATGTCTCAAATTAATTGTCCACTTCCAAAAATCAAATAGGGAAGTTTGATCGTATTACCATATTACCCTTAATTAAAATTTATTATTACAAACTATAACTATTAAAGAAGCAGTAATTAATTAGTTAAGGGTAAAATTGTTATTCTGTAAAAATTAAGAAAGAGAAAGTAGTAATAATTATGTATTTATTAAACTGCGTATTTTTTGTCGGGTAACAATTATTTTGGGACGGAGGGAGTACTACAGATACTTTTTATTTTCTAGCTTGACACATACCGCATTAGTATCATAGTATACCAAAATCGGCTTTTGGGTGTGTTTGGATGAGGGGCTTCTAGTAGCTTTTAGGGGCTTGAGCTTCTAATTTTTATTAGTCTCAATCATAAGCCTTGTTTGACAACATTAAAAAAATTGGGGCTTCTTGAAAAAATAAGCCCCTAGAAGCCCGTAAACAAGAAGTTTTTTGAAGTGGCTTTTGAATAGAAACCCAAACCCCAGCTCCAGCCACAAGCTCCAACCCCAAGCTTTTTAAGTACTCTACCATGTATATATATATATATATATATACCCGTTTAAATGCATTATGTTTTCACCAAAGGGCTATTGACCTAGCGATATCGTGGTGTTCCTCCAACCAAGTGGTTGAGGGTTCAAGTCCAGAGGTGGACAATTGTATATATTCGTGGAAAAAATGTAAATATTCGTGATGAGTGTTTAAGTTATTGCCGTTCTAAAAAAAAAATTGAGTACGTTTTCAGTATATTTCGTCTGTTGTATCATGATTTCATTTATGTTTTGTTTGTTGTATCATAATCCGTATGACTCGTTTCATATAACTGGTTTGCTTATTTCATAAACTTTGATTATTAGCACATTGTGATATTAAAACAAACCAATTGCATCATTCACGGCCATTTTGGTTCACATTGTTCAACTCAATGGCAAATAAAAATTTACCGGCCAAAAAAAACGATTATGATAAAGAATTAAAGATTCATACTACGTATTTTTTTTTAATTTGGGCGAAATTCTATTCATCCCATTGAGGTGCAAGTTTCCGCTAACGATTTGCAAGTTTGAATGGTGGTTGACTGTTGACCATAGCTTATGACAACTTAAAAAAAAAAAATAATAAATAAATAAAAATAAGAAAATGACAATATATATTTGAAAAGATAAAAGAAATTTAAGAATATGAAGTGGATAAACGTCGGTTTAATATAAGATTATAACAACGGTATAATTCATAATTCTTCATACTGGTCACTAGGATTGCAAACAAGTCAAGTTTTTTATTGAGCAACTCGACTTCAGCTCGAGCTTGAGCTTGATCGAGTCGAACTTTTATCGAGTTCAAGCTCGAGCCCGAGCTTAAAAATCAAGCTCAAGATATAGATTGAGCCGAGCTCAAGCTTTTAAGAGCTCAGCTCGAGCGGTAATTGAGCTTTCCGGCTTAATCAATATCTATATCTGTATATACATATATATGTAATTTTTGATATGCATATAATATTATTATGTTTCGAAATTGTTAAACTATATTACCAAGTTTTTGACTTGTTTTCATAATTTATTTTAATTTTATATATATTTGAAATGATTTTTATCTTTGAACTTTAATTTTAAATAAATATAAAATAAGTTTAAATATTAAAAATTATTATAGTATAAATTTTTGAGCTTTTCGAGTCGAGTGTGAGCCTAACTAAGACATTTAAAAGCCGATTTAGAGCCTGCATCATGAAAGCTCGTCGAGTTATCGAGGCGGGTTTAGCCTAAATGAGTCGAGTCGAGCTCAAACTCAAATCGGCTTGATTACAGCCCTATATACCACTAAATTAATACTGGTATACAAACACATTCAACACACATTACTACACTATAGCATAAATGGTTACTCGATCATGATGGATTTTTCTTGATAAAAAATTTGGGTAGACGAAATACATAACACTCTTGTGCATGTTTCATTTTTCATTCATCCTAAATTTATTGTTCATATACAAGTGAGCATTTTTTTAAAAATGCAATCGTTACACTCCATCTGAGAAGAATGGAGTATTTAACTTCTATTTAGATGAATTATTATTTTCTAGGATATGAAACTAAAAAGGTGGGCATCAAATTTGAGATTTGAAGCTCTAATTTTATTTTTATATATTTTTATTAATTAAAAAGAAAAACGAATAATGCGGAGAAAATAAACAAATATAAAAGCATGAGAAGAACAAAATGAGAAATTGACAAGGGCTTTATTGGTAATAACCAGAATTCACGTGAGGCTCGTCAACACGTTTCTGTAGGAGGGGACCACACTTGACGGCTTCTCTTCATTTCATTCACCTTCCACCTTATTCCATCACGTGTCCATTACAACTTCTTAAATGACAATTATACCCCCACGTACAATCATTTATTTATTTATTATTTATTTAACCGGATATCTTTCTCACGTCACCCCAAAAACTGTCATAATTTTATGATAGTACTGGACCTTTTATTTAGAGGCCCATAACATTACATTGATAAATCTTAACTCGTAAAAATTTACTGTACTTAATTAGCAATCCACTAATTATTAAATAACATATCATGGAATTTATGCTAAAATTTGATAAGAATACTAATTTATAAAATTCCGTTAATCTTGGAAAACAAATTTGTGGATTTACTACTTTTGAAATGACTTGAACTATATCCATTTCGCCATTTCGGCTCTTGTTTTAACTTGAGGTTGAAAAGACACCAATTACACGCCAATTTCGTTGGCATGGTTCATACACTCAACGAGACACTTGATGACTTGACATGTAACAAGACGTGATCCACAAATGCCTTACCATGCTGAACCTCTTTGAGGCAAAAAACTATCAATACAACTTCCCTTCTTGACTCATTTCCTACAAAAGCGTCGATTTAGTATAGAAAGTCGGGCTTTTGTCTGTTTAAAGGTAGTTAAACTTCATACGGTGTGACTACTATGTTATTTGTCGATATGCGATTCCAATAACAAATACTGAATTTCGATAACTTTAAACTTGTGATCATTATCTTGAATTATAAGAGCACCGATAACTGCAGATGAAGTGAAGGACATCGATTATCTATTTAGACGAACGAAGAATAAGATAAAGGCAGCTAATTCACCCGCATCTATCTACCAAAATTTTTACTTCTGGTTCCGGCGAACCCCCAGACGACCTATCTAAGATTAGGGGGGAGATCCTCAATAGTGATGACCCTTTCACTCTTCCACGGACTGATACATGTACCGAATGCTCATACGGGAAAGTTGACTCCTGTCGATATGCGATTCCAATAACAAATACATAATTTCGATAACTTTAAACTTGTGATCATTATCTTGAATTATAAGAGCACCCGGAGCACCCGGCGTTCGCTCGCCGTTCTCCCACCGAAAACGCTGACCACCGCCGTTCGCCGCTCCGCCTCGCCGTTCAAGCTCAACGTTTTCGTTCAGTGTTCGTATCCAAACGCTGATGCACGAGCTCGTTCTCCATTATTATATTATTATTATTTTGTCTTCTTGCTTGTAACAAAATTAAATTAAAAAAAAATGTTTTTAGAAAATATAAATAATAATAAAATAATCACGAGAACACTGAACTGAACACTGAACCTCAAGATTAACCACTACCCCACTTTTCTACCTCAACATTCAAGTTCGGTGTTCTCAAGAACACTGAACTAAACACCGAACCGCCATCAAGCGCTCCCCGTGCTCTAAGCAATTGAGCAAGGTAATGTGTTTGGATGGGGAAAAAACTATTTTATGGGAATTTATTTATTGTTACTATATAAGTATATTTTTAATATTAAAACCTTGTCCTATTAAACCATATGTTTTTCAATGTTTCAAAAAATATAATTGTTAATATGAGTGTTACTCATTTCTCTGTTTATTATATATCTTGGTCTTTTTCTTTATAGGGACTTTTTTATGTATAAAGTTTGGATTTTAGATATATAAATATCATATGCTTTAAGAAAATATCAATAATGATGATGGTCCGAATGGGTTCACACGACGGGGTACGAAATGTCACGTGGCATACGGAGAACATGATAAGATCATAGTACATCAAATGAATGACTTAAAAATTAGATGAATCTTAACACGCCACGTCACTAAATCACTACTTAAATTTTAAAAAATTATAAAGAAAACTTTGTTCTTTCCAAGTTTCCAACCAGCTTTCCCCAAAATCTAGAAGGTAGTATTATATTATATTATATACATTATTATTGTTAAACTTTTTCTTTAAAAAATTAGGTTTAAGCCTTTCTTTCCTTCTTGCAAAGTGCACTTAATCTATCGTATACATATTCTTATAATATATTGTTAACAAACGAGACTTCCTTAAAAATACTATTAACGATGAGCCTAAATTATGATTTGATAATATATTTTTTTAGGTAATGAAAGTGTGCGATTACCAACTTCGAGTTTACTCAAAATAAAAGGTTAGATGCAAGTGCGAACGCGGGTGATTGAATCCACTTCCTTGCTCCACTTGGCTACATTCGCCTCTACCCCTACGCAAGTTTAGTCTCTATCTATGATCGAATTCTTTCTAAAAGCTCGACGAACAATGAGCTTGAATAAACTAACAAATACGGTGTCTATAATAGATATACACTAGAAGCTCGATGAGATACCCAAATGTGATGATGGACGTATTTATAACTGTGTTGTACGAATTGCTAAAACTTCGATGATGATGATGATGCACCGATTTGACAACTAGCTAACCGATAAACATTGTCACACTATAGAACAATAGCTACATTGTTGTTATGAATGTGTTGAATTATTGGTAGTAAATGTGTGCGCGCGTCGTAGTGACCAAAAACACTTCATCAGTCTAATATACGATGCATGGACTTTTTGAACTATGTTGGAATAATTAACTTAAAAATTATCGCCATTGGGGTCTTAGCCCAGTGGTCAGGGAGTTTTCCACTATGTGGTTTCTTCCTGGGGGTCACAAGTTCGAATCTCGCCCATGGCATTTCGCCTGGGGGAGGGGCAACTCCGCGGCGCGATACCCATCTAAGACATGGGAGAGCAATCCCTATAGAGCGTCGCCGAGATTTCAAACTTGGGTGCGGTTCTCATATATGGGAGTAACCGCATGGAGATGGTCGGGTTGGCTAATAAGCCTTTCTGTGATCCAAATGTTGCCTTAAAAAAAAACCGCCATAATTTACCAACTTCACATAGTTTTCGACTTTTCGTATAGGTGACAATTTGTACCCCGCCAAAATTCTCCATATGCTACTAACTATGCTTAATGGTGTTGTACAATACTATACTGTAAAACATAAAAAGTGATGTACGGAGAGTTTTTGGTGGTGTACGAATCATTGTTC